>MNCI01027478.1:0-75854 GCA_015680685.1 Gnetum montanum
ATAACCGAGTTTCTAAATACAAGGATGTTATTACGTTGTTGCAGAGAGAAGTGGAGGAGGGATCCATAGACTTTGCATTCGTGGATGCAGACAAGAACAATTACATGAAATACCACGAGAGGCTGCTGAAACTGGTGAAGGTGGGAGGCGTCATCGCCTACGACAACACGCTGTGGTTCGGCAGCGTTGCAGGAGATTTGTCACACCCATTGATGAAATACCCTACATTCGGAAAACTCAGAACTGAGGTGCTCCAGCTAAATCAGGATTTGGTCAAAGACGGACGCGTCGAGATCTGCCAACTCTCCATCGGCGATGGCCTCACTCTGTGCAGGAGACTTGTCTAATTTAATCAGAGGGCCATTTGCTATATTCTCTCTTCTCTTCTCATCTCGTTCTGGTCTCTACCTTCTGTTTCCATTTCTACTGTTCTTCCCCCCTTTGCTTTGGCTTTATCCTTTGACTACAGTCAAAGGATACTGCTTCGATTCCATCGACGTCGCAAGTTTGGTTTGCTGGAATCTTATCAGGTTTCTGCTTCTTTCAACAGAATTCCCTTCTTTAGCATTAGTTATACATGGTTTTGTAGGCATAAGTTAATAATAGCTTAGTTATACATGCTTTTGAAGGCATAAGTTAATAATAGCTATGGGTCGGAGATTCGCGATTCCAGATAAATTTTCACTGGAGGGAGCGCGTACAGAAGCGCAAAAAATCCGCAATGGATACGTATTTCGTAAGTTACAATGAAATTTTGTCTGAATCTGTACATATACAGTGAAATGGTCTCCTTGCCTTGCCTCATATTATATCGTCGATTCAGTGAAATGGTCTCCTTGCCTTGCCTCATATTATATTGCCTTGTCGTGGATGTCTGCATTGTGCATTAAAATCATACTTGTCTTCTCCTGCTCTGACTCTTCCCAGAAACTTCATTTCATGGCATCGGCATGACACAGACCACGGAAAACAGGGAGTACGAACAAATAAACAAACACAGGGAAATCACAAAAGGGTTACTTTGGTAACTAAGGCCGAAGGGCCAAGTTTGGGTCATACGGAAAGCAAGTTTGGAAAGGGACCTGCGAGGTAAACATTGCATTTTGCATGGATTGGCCTTTGGGAGCGTCAAAGGTTCCGCCACGACTCACGCATTCACGCGTGTTTATTGGTCATTGCTGGTTCTTGCTCTTTCTCTCGCTGAAAAAATAAAATACAAAACAGGGTCAAAAAACAAAACAGGGTCATCGTCATGGTTCATGAGTCATGAACACGATGGGCGAGAAAAAAGAAAAAACAAAACAGGGTCATCGTTATGGGTCATGAGTCATGAACACGATGGGTCATGAGTCATCCCTTTGTTTGACAAAGGATGGATGCTTGTTCAACTTTTTTTTAAAATCTGTTTGCTTATGGGCCAATGAAGCCCATCAGCACATGGCCAATTATGCAAGTTCATGGTGCTCTGTTTTTACTTTCTCCTTTATCATGACTAGTGCCAATTCTCCATTGTTCCAAGGGTTTTTGATCATTGTAGGTGAGGTGAGTTACTCGTCTGTGCCTAGTTTAGTTAAGTTGTGTCTTCTTATAATTTGGTTGTCTTCAACCTATGGCACTACTCACATGTCATCGTTGGACAAAAATATTAGCAGACCTGATTTGTAATAAATTTGGTCGAGGGTTGAGGCTTAATTTCATTTTTGAAAAGATTGAATTGAGTAAAAAAAAGGGTTTCATTTTATTGCTGTCCTTTTTGTTGTTGCAAAAATTATATGTTTTGGTGCATTATGGCTCTTGAGTAAGGAAATGGATTTGATGCCCTTGGTACCTTTGCAAATTTTCTTGCTTCAGTGTAATGGTGATATTCTGTGAAATTTAAGCATTAACAATATTTTGGATTTACGTTGTACTTGTTTTATATTCTACAATGCCTTTTTTATGATATATTTGATTTAAGTTTTTAAAAAATTAATATTTAAATTTTTTCTATCACGTCCCCACCTACTAACCCATTCTCACTTTTTCTTGAGGTACATGTACCCAAACACATTCAGAATCATGATTCCTCGATTCCTCACTTCCAACAAATCAGATTCTTTTGATGCATAGGTTAATAGTAATTAAGACTACTACGTCTGGGTAGTCATGCTTGTTGGTGGCAAGCTTTTTGAATTAGTTATGTGCTTTTTTCAGTTAATGCGTGGGATACTTGCCTGGGAAAAACTGTTATGTGGCTGCTAACGTTGGACACCGTATTAAGTTATTAGGGTCCTCATCGGTTGCTATGGCCTGTTTTGCATTGGTTTTCCACTCTACACAGTTGAAACTGGCCTAATACTAATTGCAAGTGGGCTTGGGATTTTGATTTATTTGAACGCGGAAATAGAAAGTTTAATTGTTTGATCTGCAGACAAAAAGTTTCCTGAAACAATGAAAATAAATTAAGGCAATGTAAAAACAAAGATATAATTTGCATTTGCAAAAATTCATTCCGCCACTACAATGTTGATGGAGACTCTATAAACAACGTTGATTGGCTATGATATTGATATTGCAGGCATTCACATGATATTGTACATTCTATAGTGCAATTGCCATAAATACTTAAAAATATCACTCTTATTGCATTTATGATATCATTAAGTTAACATGTAGTCATATTAATCTCAAACATCAAAGTTCAAAATGGATATCCATTGGTTGATTTCATCTCTTGTAGCTTTGGAAAAGATTTGTGTGTTGGAGCATCCCTCTTCAACAGGAATATCTGCATAGAAGCTTTCCTTCTTAAATTTGTGGAGTCACCATATGGGACTATCTCTGTCTTTTGTAATGGGCTAGTTGGTTTTGGTGGATGGTGGTTCCCCAAATTGGGTTTCTTCCTTTTGCAAACAGTTATTTATGAGGATGTTTCCCAGTGTTTCATCCCTAGTGATCTAAGTTTTTCAAATTTTTTGTCTCTATGACTTAATGAGGTTTATGTATTTGACACTCTTTTACTACTAATAAAACTTATTGTTGGAGTCCGACACCACCTTCTTGTAGGTTAGAACCTCCAAGTCATGGGTTTCAGTGGGCAATGTTGAGTTATATAAAGTTCTAGTTAGACTATAAATCTTGGGTTGTATCTATGTTTCACTTATTTTAGGTCTCAATATCCTACACTTTTGCAGTTTAATTTTTTGATTCCTATAGCAATTATCGAGTGCCCATAGTGTGTCTCATTTTATTGTTTAGAGTCTTTATTCAAGTAGATGTGCTTGGATGTAACCATGAATGGCAATAAAGATCAAGATTAATTCTTACACATTGAAGCACGCTAACTTGGCATAGAATTTACTTTCATTGCAATTTAACTTAAATATTTACTTTCCATCACACATTGACTTATGGGTTGAATGAGTTTGACTTGATCTTGAGCATCCATCTTGTATTAGCTTGGTGATTCTAACAACTAGCCACTTGGTATGCTTAATAATGTGTTAGTTTGATAATCCCAACAGTTTATAAGAAATTGAAAAACATGACAATAGGTTAAGGAACAAACACTCATCACCCATAAGCTAAATTAGGATTTATTCTATTTTTTAATAATTAGAATTAATTAATTAAATTCTATGTTTTTACATTGTTAGGCAATGAGTCACGCAACATTAACCAATCATATGCCTCAATTAAACTAAACTATACAACTAAGGAACTACTATTAGTCTAATTGTTAAGATAACAATACATGATAATATTCTAACTTCCTAAACGTTACTACTAGTTTATCCATGCATTACGACCTGGTTTACCATGACACTTATAGATCATATGGTGGAGCATTGGATGTATTTGCTACTCATCATTTGGTGCCATTACTAGGGATGGTGCTTGTAGTTTAGGAAGATAAGTCACACAATCGTTATTTATAGTTTTCAAAAGATTTATCTTTTAGGAATATTAAATATTGTAAGACATGTTATTTAATCAGGTTTGCTTCTCATAAGGTTGATTCACCACATCTTGCAAATAGCACTGTAGGGGGCAATGACAAAACTACTTCTAATAACGATGATGATAATGGGCTATACTAAGTGAATATCTTCTATGCATATTTAGATCCTTACTATCTTTAATTCTCTTTTGTCTTTCACTAGGATGAGCAAATGCAATGGTAAGACTTGCAAGGTAACATCGTGGATGCAAGATCATCTAATGATGACCCACCATAAATTTCATAAACACACTAACATTCAAGTCTAGAAAGGAGGACACTAACTAGCAATTAGACAAATCTCATTGCTAAGATCCCTCTATCTTCAATGTTGATGAACTAGGAAATTCGTAGCTATGTTCTACCTTGACAAGCAACTAGGGAAGAGATAGAGTAAGCCCCATATCGTGGAGGGCTTCAAATACTAGGTACTCTAGTAGACAAAGAAAAGATGATAGAAGGGGCCGTGGAAGAAGAGCAAGTTGACAAAGCTCTTTAAGTTCTTCATCTTCCTCTTTATCTTTATCATTAAGCTTTGATAAGGATGATTGTAGATTAG
The DNA here is from genome assembly GCA_015680685.1 of Gnetum montanum. Lineage (NCBI taxonomy): Eukaryota > Viridiplantae > Streptophyta > Gnetopsida > Gnetales > Gnetaceae > Gnetum > Gnetum montanum. The sequence continues at coordinate 4,539 of MNCI01027478.1, forward strand.
TAGGAAGAGCTATAGATATGTGTCATGATAAGCAACCTAGCAGGGATGATAGAAGGGCCTAAGATAGACAACCTTGAAGAAACATAACTAGAGAAAGAGACGAAAACAAAGATCAAAGGAAGCATAGAAGGAATCATGGTCATGATGAGGACCATGATGAACTAGAAGATTATGAGAAACCATTACTAGCAATTAAAAGCATGACTAATATTAGGGAGTCCATCAGAGTTTTCACTAATCACTGGAAGAAAAGTCGCATTAGGTGAATAACATTTCAAAATTCAATGGAGGCTATAATGTTGATCACCAGAATCATCTATAGGCTTTACATGATGCCTATATCTTGCAAAATATTAAGAATGAATGTTAAAAGATAAATTTGTTTTAAAGAACACTCATTAACAAAAGAGAAAACAAAAGTTCAATTTCTAGAAAACTAAGAAAAACATGTTGCTCATCCTTAAGACCTCTTGAATCACATAACTAACATGTGTGTTCTTCTCTAAGAATTTGCATCCATCTTCTACTTTCTATTATAAGATAATGTGAACTCAAATAAAGCATATTGATGAAAATGTGATACCTAATCGAGAGTATAATTGATAAATAGTGAAATTCTAAGTTTAACTGATTACCTCTTATGCTTTTTAAATAAAAATTTTCCTTACCTTTTACATTTGACCATAACTTTGTTATAACCCATTGTTGAACCAACTTACCAATGTGCTTTGGATAATTTTGTATATCCTCCAAGGAGATATCACAAGTTTTNAAAAGTAGTTCTCTTGTACTCCAACTTTCCATGAAGGGGTCAAATTTCTTATATTATTGTCACGATACTTAGCTCTTCAATATGTAAATAATTATAGATAAGATAATTGCATTAAGGANCTTCTCTTGATTTATGTGCATAACATGTCAATAGTTTGTCATAATGCNGTGACAATAATATAAGAAATTTGACCCCTTCATGGAAAGTTGGAGTACAAGAGAACTACTTTTGACCATTATGTTTATGTAACGAAATTTTCTTATGGAGATTTGTTTCTTCTCTTGATTTATGTGCATAACATGTCAATAGTTTGTCATAATGCTCTAAAAAATAAACAAGTTGAAAAAGGAGTTGACTAAGACCTGTGTGGTAGAGATTACTAGGAAGTAGTGAAATGAATTATCAGGTATCTTAGTGGCACTTCTAAGTTATGTCTATGCTTTGGCCATGACAAATTTGCATTTGGTCGTTACATAGATGTAGATATGGCTAGTGATGTTGATTCTAGAAAATCCACATTAGGATACTTAATGACATTTGTAGAGGAAGATGTGTTATGATAATCAAAATTGCAAAAATGTGTTGCTTTGTGATGAGTTGTCTTTTGATCGCGTCGACATAGTTTCTATTTTGGTCGATAAATACGCATGTTGCCGTCGTGTATTGACAATCTTTTGTCNGATAAATACGCATGTTGCCGTCGTGTATTGACAATCTTTTGTCAATAGAGTAGTCAAACCCTTGCAATTTTATTCTATAGTCTTAGACAACGGTTAGTGAGAGCCCGCAATGTGGGTTTGAGTCAGTTGTACAACATCTTATTTGAATGGCAATGTACTTGGACACATTCCATGAATGAAAATAAGATCGAGATTGATTCTTATTCATTGTAGCACTTAGATTAAATTTACACTTAATATAATTTATATTCCATGCACTTAGTTAATATTTACATTTCCATGCATATTAATGAATTGGTAGAATGAGTGTGACCAGTTTTGAGTGTAAACACATATTCGCTTGGTAATCCTAGTAGCATTATTGCTTGGTTTGTCTAGTAGCATAACTCTTGGTAATCCTAGTAGTGGATATGTGGGTTTAAGATATGTGTGGCAAGCTAGGAATGGACACTCATCACCTGTAGGCTAGTCTAGACTTTTTTTTTTATTTTAATTAGTCTAAGTAATTGATTTATTTATTATCGTTAAGAGTGGCATAAGGCCAAAACAATATCAACCATCATATGCCTCATTTTAGACTAAACCATACGTGACAAAGCTACCACTAGTCCAAGTGGGAAGATAGTGAACTACGATCAATGCTTAATGATCTAGATACACAACTAGTCTTATCCATGGAATTTGATCGGATGGTGCGTGAACGCTTGTGATTCATATGGTTGGGCGTAGTGGGGTACTTGCTGCTCATCATTGACGTCATTGCCAAGGATGGTGCTAGTTATCTAGATTAGTTATATTATAAACAATTGTTGTAAAAGTATTAATGATTTATCTTTTAGAAAATATTAATATTTTATTTTAAGTCACATACATTAAAAACATGTCTTCTTCACATAGAACCAATAATGCATTGTATGATGAAAACACTCATAGGAAAAATGATAGGTTCTATACTAAAGAGAATTGGAGTGAACAACCTCAAGCAGGGGTTTCATATGATTTCAACCCATACTACATGCAAGGACTATGTTCAAATGGTAGAAACAATTCTAGAGGAGATGGAGTAAATCCTAGATCAAGGAGGGCCTTAAGGCCTAGGACCTCCTCTAAACCTAGAAAAGATAGATCAAGGGACCATGGGGGATGATATAGGAGCCATGGTGATTCTCCTAGTTCCTCATCTTCCTCTTCCTCTTCAACATCTAGTTATGATGAAGATGAACATAGGTATAGAGATAGAGCTCCACTATGGGATTAAGATAAAGATTGAAATCGAACCTAAGGGTAAAATAAAAGACATCAAAGTGAGCATAGACAAGATCATCACAATCATACTAATAGAAATATAGATTATCATCATGATGTGGTTAATATAAATGAAGCCTTATTGGCTACTAGGGACCTGACACAGATTTGCATGGTAGTTCAAATACCCCATAGGCATCAAATGAATAGTCGCATCAAATGCCTTGATATGGACAACATTCCTAAATTTAGGGGAATCTACAATTCTGATTTACAACATCATTTACAAGCCTTCCATGATGTTTGTGCCTTGTAAAACATTGAATGCAAGTGGCAAAAGCTTAAGCTTTTTCCTAAGAAACTAATAGACAAAGTTGAAAGTTGGTATAGATTATTGGAGCCCAACTTGGTCCACAATGCTAGAACTCTTCAATGAAAAATACTAAACCTATGCAATAATGTCCAACCTAAGAAAACAAATCCAAGGATGGAAACAAGAAAAACATGAATCCCTGGATGTGGCCTTGGATAGATACTCTTCTCTATTACATAGATGTTTAGGCCATGATTTTTCTCAAAAAGAGCAACTTTTCCACATCATAGATGGGCTTCGTAATGAAATGAAAGAGACTCTTTAGATTTATGCCCAAGGTTGGTTATATGAATTGAAAGCTCATAGGATATAAAGGCTAATCGAGCAAATGGAAAAAGAAGAAGGAGAGCTATGTAAACAAGCGAATGTAGAGGAATATAACTGGGATCCAACTCTTTAAAAGAAGAGGGTCCATATCTATGATGAGGAGAAAGAGGTAGCTCTTGATGAGGTGATTTCATAGCAAACCTTGCAAATACAAAAGTTTATCGATGAGCTTGAAGTAAGGCTAGATAAGATGCAGGAGTTGATGAATGATAAAGTTACGCCTTACGTAAAAATTGTAGAGGAGAGAATAACACAAAAAGAATCAAGTGATCAAAATAAGAAGAGGAAAAAGAACCAAGAAACTGGTAGGAACACTTATTGGCAAAAAGAGAAAATGGCTATAAGTGAAGAGGCTATAGAATTTACCAAAAAGATGATGATGGATGTGACATTTGCCTATATGACCATCTAAAGGGCTATTGCCCAATCATGTTACATCTACATGAGTATTAGGCTTTTTCTTTGAATCCCAAGTTCATACAAAAGTAGATGCCTAAGAAATTACCTTTTTCAGAAGGTAATTATAAATAGTCCTACAACCAACCGTACTATCCTAGTGGGACTTCTTATTTGCCTCAAAACTACTATCAACTGTAGTGGAAAAACTCACAATTGTGGGGAAGGCCATCATCAAACCAGCACTACCCTTACTGCTAGCCAGACTTGTGTGGTATTATGTTCAACAACTTTTTTCCCCAGTTGGTTCTGCTTCCTTTACCTCAAATCACAACGATCATTGTCCTGAATATCATCAACCTGCAACATCTTCTATGGGATCACCACCTCATGCCTCTCACCCTTCGTTATATCCTCAATATTCTCATACTTCCCTCCACCATATGTCGCTACCAACCATATAGGAAGGTTCGACACCACAACATCAACAAAAGAATGTTAGTTGTTGATGAGTGGGGGAGTAATCCAACACCCAATCATACAAGTCACAAGTGTTTCACGTGTGACCAAGTCATAATCCATGAATGAGACAATGTGATCATGTTAGTAATTGGTTTAAGTTTGAGATTGTTGTTTGCCCACGTGGAGCTAGTGAAGTCTACATGTATGGTTTAGCTCATAGTGAGGTATATGATATGTTGATGTTCTTTGGCCATCTAGCTCCTAGTGAACATGGTGAAGTGAAAATAGTTTCTAAGTCTAAGTTTAACTAAAATAGTAAACAAATCTATTCTATCCTAAGGTGATGAGTATTTAGTCTTGACCTTCATACACACCTTAGGCTTTGTGTAACTACTAGGATTACCAAGTACTTTGCTACTGGGTGAACCAAGCGATAACACTATTGGATTACCAAGCAATTACACTTAAGTGCTTAAGATCAGTTGTACTCATCCTGCTTAACAATAGTAATGGTAAAGTGTAGGGAAAAGGAAACATTAAATAAGAAAATAATAAACATTATTGTAAGTAAAACAATAAACTAGGAGAATGCTGCAATAGTATGAAATAGATCAATCTTTATTGCTAGTCACACTTGTGTCCAAGTTCAAGATGCTCGAATAAAGACTTCATACACTACATCACACTATATTGTGGGCATTCACACTTCTAAGTGTTAAAGACTAACTTACAAAAAAAAATTTGCAAGAGTTACACTACTATGGGATGAATACTTATGCAGATTCGTGCACCTAAGTGCTGTATTTATAGGTTGGCACACATCCCATGATATTGCATATACGATAACATAGTTAGTGCTACGATATTGTATATCCAATATCATAGTCTACCAAATTTTGATTTATCATATCCCCACTGATGAGTAGTTAGGGTACCCCTACGCCCAACCATACGAATCACGAAGTGTTCATGCATGATTTGGTCAAATTCTGTGGACTCTATGTCTTTTGCTACACTAGTTTTCTAGGAAGCGAACTTTGCCCTAATAGTCATTGGTTGTCTTCTCAATTACTCTTGCAATGTACAAGGGTATGGTTAAGTGTAATCAAGGCATATGATTTTTATTATTTTATGTTTTATGTTCCTGGTGCTTAAAATAGAGAAATGAAGTAACTTAATTTAACTAATTAACTAATCTCTAGCTAATCCTAACATAAGCATTTGGTCCCACTTTCTGTACATGTCTTGAACCCATGTATGTCTTGGGATTACCAAGTGCTATGCTATTGGGTGAACCAAGCAATAACGCTATTGGGATTACCAAGCAAATACATGTTTACGCTCAAAGCGGTCGTACTTCTATGTTTAATCTATTTAGCTTAATTAATTAACTAATCACTTGAAGTCTAATTTTTCTTAATTAATTGCATAATTAAGGAAAACAGTAAATGCATAAATGAATCATTAATCTATTTCAAGTGTTACAAGGTTTGATCAAAAGGCTTGTCTTTATTGTCGTTCACACTAGTGTGTTCAGGTACAATAATGCTTAAATAAAGATTTGTACACTTTCTGACTCCTACTATAGGCATTTAGAGAAATATTCTAACTTGCAAATGACAAAACTACAAGAACTCTACTATAACTATCACAAGACATACTATAAACATGGCTAGTGAGTGTGTATTTATAGACTTTATTATGGAGCTACGTCGATGGGGCCCCATAGATACAACAATTGCCACATCAACGTGGTCCTGTCAATGGGGCAACACCACATAGACAAAGCCCCATTGATGACACCACGTCAATAGGGGCCCATTGACATGACACAATGATGATTCATCATACCGTCATGATTGAATGAAAACTTGTCCTCAAGTTCCTTTACAAAATTGGGAAGGTATGAGATTATTAACTAACCCTTGACATAACAAACTAACTCTACAAAACTGAGTGCCTGAGTGTACAAATCAACATCATTACAAAAAATTGTGGTGTTCATGACATAAAATTAAACACCATGACATGATAACTCAAAGTTGGACAACACATCCTCTGATGGCATTAAGTCAATTAAGAAGATCAAACAGTCCCAAGCAATGGAGGTTCCTAAGATTTTGAGGAACCTTCGCTAACTTTGGGCACGTGCAGTGGGTGATACAGTTGTGGCTATCCTACTGCAACTACAACCTCCAATGGAAGGTGAAAGTTATCCATTAATGTCTTCATCTTCTCCTACTTGCTCCAGGGATCATTTATAGTTTACACTACATCACAAATGTGGGTTGGAATGGGCATATCCCATGGACAGGGCATTACTGGGAACAACCCCTTAAGGTTGAAAAACCAGGTAGAAAATTGTTTACGTTTGACATTGAACACCTTTACTATGTTCTTCATCTCCTGGTAGTCATTAAGTCTCTTGGCCAAGTTATCAGTGATGGATCTCTGATCAATGTATTTTCCCTTGAGAACTTTGAGTTTAGTGTTTTCCACTACAAGATTTTTCTTGGTGTCTTTGTGATGCTTAAACTTGGCCTTGTACAACAAAGACGAGCTAACCACATGCTTTTCTAGTTCTGACCATGGCCATTTGGTAGTCAACATAGCTAGATTTACATATTGAAGACTGGCGAGCTCCATGTATTCTGTCATCTTCTCAATCTACAACTCCTTTAAGTGAATTTTTGCTTTATTATACTGATCAATCTCATCAATGTTGGGCTACAACAATTTGCATCCTTGTTAGAGTTGATGGAGGGTCTCTTTTACTTTTGTTTTTACCATTTGGATGTGCTTTTCATTTACTTCTTTCTACAGATTAACTTGATATCTATAATGATCCTTAACTCTCCCAAATTTGAGAGCCTATGATTTCTAGGTAACTACTTCTATTGCATTCTTTTGGTGAAGGGCATAGATCTCCTTCATGGATAGGTTCTTGTTTTCAATTGCCAATCTCCTTAACTCTATGTTTACTCTAGCTAGTTGCTCTTGCTATTGATGGATAAAGTCAATCAATTGTTGTTTATACTCATCAACATTTCATAGGTGATGGTTCTCTATGGTTAGTTGCACATTCTCCTAGTAGGTCAGATCCAAGACCTTCTAAATTTTATGCTAGGTAGCCTTTACCAAGGATCGGTAGAATGTCGCCATATCCATTGCATTCTCAACCCCTTTCAATCTGGTGTGAAGATGTTCAAGAGCTTCATCTCTTATTAATGTTAGGTTGAAAAATGTAGGGTTGGCAATTTGAACTCTTAATTCAACAACTTTAGCAACCAAGCATTTTTTTAGCTCCTTGGCTGTTTCAAGTTGCCTTTCCAAGATAGTGTTTTTGCCCCTTGCCCCTAGCAACTTTGACTAGGTTTTAGTAATATTATTTGGAAGATCAAAGACATCTAGAAGTAGTTATCGAATTCCCACTAGTCAGTCCAGTAGCTCTTCATGTTGTGTTGCACTTAATCTATCACTTATGGCTCCTTCGGACATCTGCACATCTTTAAGTGTAGTGACATTTGGTACAGATGCCATAGGTGCATTGAGTGTTTTGACAATCCTGTTAGCAAGCACCTCTGTTGTTGTTTCTTATTCTTGGTGTTGCATCACTAGTACTGTTGCCTCCTCACCTTCTTCCAAGTGCACTAAGAGGGTCGTAGTGTTTCCAGAAATTTCTAGGAGTGGTTGTTATTCTACGAGAGATATCATAACCTCTCTAGCACTAAAATTCGACCTTGTAAACAATTGCATTCGTTGGGCTGAGAAAATGAATCCACCTCCTCGCAACAGGTTAACTATTCAAGCCACCTCATTCAGGTGACTCATCATTGACTAGTACACAGATGGGTCCCTACCACTCATGCTTGCTCGTTGGTCTTGTTCGCTCAAGAGCCATTATTTGTATTCATGCAATTGTTAGGCTATTGCAGTGATGTTTGACATAGTTTTTTGAGTGGCAGGTAGAGGTGGTGGCTACTACTCCTTTTCTTGAATGGCTATTGTAGGCATTTTATGTTTTACCATCTCTTCCCAATTAGCAGTCGGAGCATGCATGATAGCATCATTTGTATAATGGACTATTCCTCCCCTTTGATAAGGTTTTCTAATAAGGCATGGAAAAGGGAGTGCCTTCCTTCCATGTTCATTCTCTTAAAACCGCTTCTCTATCTCTAGATAGATCAGCTATGGAAGGTTGATAGGGAATCTCCCACTTAGAGTAGTAAACAGATGGGCAAAAAAGATAGTGTTCTTGTTGGGCCTCATTGTGGGGTTTAGCTAAAATGTCAAAATCTTATAGTAAATTATTTCTATTGATGTAAGCACATCATACTCCTTGTTGTCGACACCATAGCACTATTGAACCCATTCCTTTTTTTTGTTGGGGTCCATCTGCATTAAAATCTCAGTGAGATTTGTCCCAGTTTCTAGCAACCCAAGCACTTTAGTAATGCACTGCATTGAGTAGGACACTGAGATGTCCTTGATTTTGACTGTCAAACTAACCTACCTTTTGTTCTAAAATAAGAATGTCTATCCCATGTACCACTCCCTGGTGGAAGTGATAATTGGCCACATGGGAGAGGTCTTTAGTTGGTCCTGTACTTATTTAGGTGCTTACTCTAGGAAAGAGCCAAAGTTTAACTCTTGGAGCACTGGTTTTTGGACCTCCCTTGATCTGATTTGATTCAAGCAAGCTTTTGTTAAGGTCATCTCAAGGTTTTCTTGTTGAGTTGGTGCCTCATCCTGTGGGAATGTTCTATTGCTGCTGTTGGTTCTAGAATCTGACGAATAGATTCTAGCTTGTCCTCTTCCCTAAGAGGACCTGTGGCATGGGTTGCAAGTGGTTCTTCTTGGGCTTGTTCTTGGTCCCTTCCCATTCTAGGCCTTTCTTCCTTGGTTGAGATAGTCCTCCTTCCTATGTGTGTTTGCCTTTCAGTGCCATTTGTGGTCATAACAGATCCGTGGATTAGTAGATATAATGTGTAACTTCAAATTTTTAAATACCTTATCTTGTTAATTAGTTACACTTTAGCTAAGGTTGAACCATGGAAAATTGATTATTTTATTAATTATTTATTGTAAATGTCACTAGAGCTTGTTGGAAAGGTTTACCTCTTGTAATTTGATGTTTAAATGTTGATTTGATGGTTAGACCTTTGTGAGAGATAGAAAAAAATGGTGAAATTTTTTTTGTTAAAAATGGCACATTTGTGGCCCCCATGACTAAGAGCTTACCTCTGGTAGCTATAAGGTTGAATAATGAAGTGATTTGGATAAATGGTTAGGAAGTCATGGGCTTTGGAATGTTGTGAGCTTTAAAAATCTAAAAAACTCCCTTGGTGTTTGTGAGAAAATGTGAAAATTTCTAAAGGGGGTTGTGCATATTTATACTATTTTTGTGATATGTTGATCAAGTCATGTATACGGGGCCTTATATATGCATGGGCTCCATCAATAGGGCCTTGTGTATGGGGTCCATAAACAAAATTTTCAAATGTGAATATATTGAAAAATACAAGGATGTTTTCAGAGAATTTGGGATCCATGGAGTCTTAGAAAAGCCAAGAATATGATGAAATTATTAAAGAGGATCTTTGAAAGCTCAAAAATTTCAAAAATTTGATGGAGAATGTGTGCATCGAACAAAATAGGTAAAGGAGCACATGGTTGAATGTAAAAGATGGGTGTACAACAGATTCCAATTGCAATAATGCCTAAGGATAAGGTGCTTAACGAACCCAACCAAGAGATATGGAAGTGGATCCTTCCCATAGTAGGCACATGCTAGGTTTGCACTTGCATAACCTCAACCTAAGAAGTTCATGGGTCCCATAGGTGATTAATGGTTGATAGACGTTAAGGACCAAAACTTGGAAGATTCTACCCAAGTATTTAAGTACATTAGACCAAGACACCGAATCAAGAACATGGACACTGATAGTGAGGTGAGTTATGGGCAGTAGGGATAGATGATAGAGAAGGTGGAATGGAATTCCGAATTGAGGTAATAAGAAGTCCCTTATGGATTTGTGTTTAAAATGACTTGAGAAGATCCATCCTTAGTCTAGACTAAAACCAACTGCTTTTAGTGACTTCGCATCACTGCATTGATCCATCCCCATAGGACAGAAGAGTGCTTCCATAAAATAGCCACAACTCCATAAAGAAAAGAAAATAGAAGTAGGAAGTGAGAGAGAGACTTAGTTAGGGGGGACCTTCAAGCATGGGTAACATGTCTTTCTAGTCCCATGACCAATGCATGTAGATCGTTTAGTTGTTTAAGGGGTGTGCTTTGAATTCCCATAATGTTTTTTTTGTTTTATTTTGTTTTTGCTTTTTTTCTCTTTTTTTTTTCTTTTTGGATGAGAACCACACCATGCAAAGACTTCATTCAATTTCCTATTATTAGTTGACACAGAACAGTAAGAAGCCCATGAAAATACTCATGCACCCAAGCAAGTAGAAGAGTACAAAGAGTATTGTGTTTCCTTGAAGTTACACCCTATGCAAACCTTTGAATCTTTCCTAATTTTGGAAACTACCAAGGTCACAAATTTATTAAAAGTTGATTTAATGAAAGGGACCTCAAATTTCCAAAATAAGGAAAACCATAGAGTTTGTGGATGGGTGGATGTCATGGACTCACTACCTGTTCCCTAAAATAGAAACCATGTCTTAGCCATTGGTACAAAAATTCAAAAATAAAAACTAGACATTAGCAAACAAAACATTAAGCACAAACCACCATTAGCAACAGCTACAACACCAATGTGTTTTGTTGGCACAAAGCACGTTTATTAACGAAAATTAGAAAATCATACTAAAAATAAAGTAAAATATATAAGAAAGTGTAAAATATTCAAGAAAATTTAAATGTACTAACGATGGTGTAAAATAAGAAGAGTTTTTAAAAATAAAAAATGTGTAAAATAAATAACTTGCAAAGACAAAGATGTGTAAAATGAAAAATAGAAAAACTGAGAAGTCACATATATGATTAGCACAGATGGCCATCTCCCCCATGACTGAGTTGGAAGGAAGAGATCCAAAAAATTGAGCATGGTTGTTCATTCGTTGAGGTATTTCTTACATTGGCTTGCTTGGGCTCATGGAAAGGCTTTATTTGTTGGATGTTAACAAACTATTTTTTGTTTGGGCTTTCAAGGTTGTATATGATCATGGCTCAGAAGGAAAGGTTTCATCAATTATATTAGACCCTTCCCACAAAGTTTGGAATTTCATTTTTTGAGGTACGTGTGTGAAATTCGAATAGAGAACCTTATCTCCTAGTTGAAATTTCACGTTTCCTATTCTAAGATCATGTCATTGTTTGTTGAATGCCTTGTGCACTTCATTCAAAGACAAGGCTACCAATTGATTTTCGTTTGGCACATTTAGGTTGATCAGTCTTTTTTTGTGTGCCAAACTTAGGTCAAGGTCCAGGTCATAGGTTGCTGAAAGTGTATGAAGCTTGAATTGAATTGGAAGCATTGGAAGTTTTCCATATACTAACTCATAAGGAGAGTAGCTAATAAGAAGTTTCCATGTTGAGTGGTAGGCCCAAAGGGCATTTTTAAGTTTTGTGCTCCAGTCTCTTCTATATTTGCTAATAATTCTTGTTAAAATCTTTGTGATCTCCCTATTAGTCACCTCTACTTAACCATTGGCTTGGGGATGATAGGGTTTTAATTTATGTTCAACTCCCAAGTGTTGCATGAGTTTTTGAAAAGTAGCACCTATAAAATGGTTCTGTTGTCAGAAATTAGTGCATGTGGCATCCCAAAACTATTCACACCATTTTTTTGTACAAATCACAATAGTGGAAGATGTATAGCTAGTGATGTTTGCTATTTCTACCCATTTGGTATAGTAGTTAATGATGACAATTATATATGCCTTTCCATTGGACATGGGTGTGATGGGATCCATAAAATCTATGCCCCATATGTCAAAGGGTTCTAATGGTTGAATCTACTGTTAAGAACCCTCCATTCGTGTGGTCATCCCACCATCAAGTTGACAGTGTTCACAGGATCGAATAAATTGCTATTCATCTCCAAGCATAGTGGCCTCCAGAAGGGCCTTCATGACCATCTTAGAGAGCACACAATTGATCCACATCAAGTACACACCAACAAACCAGGCCATCGGCGCACACCTTGTAAAGGTGTCTATTAATTTCCATGAAGTGCTTAGCTTGATGAAGAAATTGTTGTTTCTTCCTCTGGTCTAGATCTTGTGGCATCTCCTGAGTGAGAAGATAAGTGAGGATGCCAACATACCATTTTGGTTTTGTGGACATTTGTTCATTTATTACAGCAGTAAAGAGAAGTTCATCAAGAAATAGATCAGATAATGAGCTTCTCTTGTCTTTTTTATTCCATTACAACTGAGACAAGTGGTCAATGACTACATTCTTAATCCCCTTTCAATCTACCATTGTAAGATCGAATTCCTGTAAGATCACTAGCCATTATATGACATGGGGGCTCATTATTGGTTTCTTCTTGAGGAAGCAGATGGCACTGTGATGAGTGTGCACAAACACTTTATATCTAAGCACATAGTGCCTAAACTTTTCTAGATCATACACCACCATCATCAGTTCGTATTCCATTGTGATGTAATTTAGTTGTGCACCCACAATGCTTTGACTTGCGTAATGGATGTAATATGGACATTTTTTTATCACACAACTACATAAGCATGACTCCTAAGGTGTAGTTAGTTGCATCTATCATGATATGAAATGGTTTGGACCAGTTAGGTGCTTGTAGAATTGGAGTCTCTATAAGATTTTGCTTGAGGCTTTAGAATGCATTTTCACATTCCTTAGTCTAGATGAAAGGAACATCTTTCTTTGTCAACTCAACTAATGGTTTCGCAATCTTAGAGAAATTCTCTATGAATCACTAGTAGTAGCTAGTGTGTCCAAAGAATGACTAAACATCTTTTATAGTTTCTAGTTGAGGGTAATTCCTTGGATGATCCTTATCTTTTTAAAGGTCTACCTTGATCCCTTCCTGTGAAATTTTGTGCCCTAATATAATGTCCTCTTGGACCATGAGATAGCTCTTTTGCTAATTGAGCCACATATTTATTTCCATGCATCTTTTTAGTACGTACTTAAGGTGGTCCAAGGATTGCTCGAAGTAGCACCATAAGTGGAGAAGTCATCCATGAAGAATTTTACTTTACTACGAGTACTCACTAACTATTCTCTAAGATTAAAAATAAAATTACAAGAGTTTAGCTACTCTATTGATAAAAGAATTACATAAACATGGTTGAGAGCACATATTTATAGATTTTATTGCTAGGCTACATTGATGGGCCCTCATCGATGCATGAAATGATGCATCGACGGGGTTGCATCGATGGGGCCTCGTCAACACAATTGACCGCATCGACAAGGCCTCGTTGATGTAGCCTTGTTATCAAAGCCTTGATATCAAAGCCTTGTTGTCAAATTCTTGACATCGGAGCCTTGTTGCGAGAGCCTAAGTAAAAAGTTGACTCATCATACCCCCATGACTGAATAAAAACTCATCCTCAAGTTAACAGGATAGATCAAGCTTTCTTTACAAAATTGGAAAGGTATGGAATTATTGACTGACTTTAACTACTAACTGACTCTGAGTGTTGAATTACAAAATTTTATTTGAGTGGATGCATACAAAATGACATAGTGACAAAAAGACTGGATAGGCTTTGAAGATTACAAAATTTGCAGAGGTCTTCAAGAATCCACTGAAGATGATTCTTCTTATTGCTGTCAGCAGTGGCAGACTTCCAACCTAGATTGTTATGTCGATGCTTCTTTGGTTATGTGCAACATTCTTAAAGTATGGATTGAAATCTCTTCTTATCATCCCATGGATCTAGTAAACATGTGATGCTTAAGCTACTATCTTGTATGTGCTATCATTTGTCCATGGCATATCCTTCATTATCCCTCTCTTGGCTTTGTTTCCATGCTTGACAAAAGACCTTCTTCCTTAGGTGTTTCTTTTAGCATCACCTATAGTCACTAATGGATTAACATTAGTTTTGATAAATTTTCCTTAATAATTAACCCTTTTCAGATCCATTAGTTTTCATTTAAGCATAAGTTGATGACAGCATACTATGCCCGAGGCTATGAGATAACTAAAATCATCAAGTTGTTCACATTATTTTGATCAATTACTATTAGTTACCATGATGTTCAAAAATAGAATGTTAGAAAAATTTGAAAATTTCAAAGCGAACATCCCTAGCCCCCATGACTAATAAGCATAACTCTAGAAACACACAAGTTTTTGAATAATTGAAACCAAAGGTCTAATTTAGAAGATGGCTAAGAAATATTGAACTTGGAAGATATTTTAATAGAAAAGTAGGAAAAAGTAAAAAAAAAAAAAGTAATTGAAAGTGATGAGAAGTAGTCCCAAAATTATGCATAAATTTAGAGAAATTATCATCAATGTTTTGGAAGATGTGAAGGTTAGTTCAAAGCCATGATCAACAAAAGTTATGTAAGTGGGTCCTCCCCAAAGTAGGCTCCTGCCATAATGCCCTTACATAACTACTTCTATAGATGTTTGTGGGCACCCAAGAAGTTAAATGTAGATCATGTTTTCATTTCAAACAACACACAATAGCTATGGTTGGGATGTTGTACTATACTACATAAAACCAAAAGGCTCATAATTGTATACAATAGTGAGGTGAATAATGGGATGAGAAGGGATTGTAGAGATCAGGATGTAAGGTACTTGACCATGTCCACAATAGGTTCTTATGAAAAATGTGATTAAAATGATCAGCATACCTATCTATCCAAGTTCAGACCAAGTTCATACCATGAACAGTAACTTCACATTGATGTGTTCCCTTCTGTTGACCACCATGAGTCCAAAACCACCTCAAAGAATGATCATCACTCCAAAAAGAGAAGAAAGGAGAAGAAGGAAGGAAGGGCCTTAGTTAGAGGGGTTCCTTCAAGCATTGGTAACATGTCTTTCCAACGCCATAACTAGTGCTTGTTGCCCATTATTGTGTTTAAGCGGTGTGTTTTGAATTTTCATTATTGCTTTTTTTTTTCTCCTTTTTTCTTTTTTTTTTGGTATTTTTTTTCTCTTTTTTTCTTTTTATTTTTGTTTTTTGTTTTGAAATGGGAACCACACCATGTAGAGACAAAGCTTCCTTTATATTAATTTATGGAGGAGTGATGATACATTCCAAGAGAAGTCATAAACCACATGAAGGAAGATAAGATGAAAACCCAACAAATCCCCTTGAGGTCACACCCTTACCATTTCCACTTGGTCATTTCCTCTTTCTTCAAGGTACAATGATCATTAATTAATTTTAGTTTCATGAAAGAAGAACTAAATTGTTTCCATGAAAAGACCTTTTATTCATAGAATTGGAGGGATGGATGAGGTGTTCTCACTGCTTTACACAATTACTTGGCATAAAACAAAAACCTAACACATAGCGTTGACTTCTACATCATGACTTGGCAAAATTATTAACAGAAATATAAAAGACATTCATAAAACATAAAGGAAATGACAAAGGAAAAGAGAAAAATATAAAGCAAAAAATATTAAGAAATGGAAAACATATTAAGAATTAGAAAATTTTGGAAGAAATAGGAAAATGATAAAAATTGTAAACATAAAAAGGTGAAAAACACTTATTAGTTCTAGAACCAAGATGGAGCATCTCCACCACAACTAATTTTATGGCTACACATTTTGGAGATTGACTGCTCAATTCCTTGGTTATACACCATTGGTTTTCCATCTATCACTATTATTGATTTAATTAATCATGTGGTAGCACATCTAACATTGGTGATAGTCTCGTTTGGATCATTCGAAGACATATCTTCATATGGGCTTGAAGGTATTTTTTTTGGGGGTCTAGATGTGTTTACTTCTTCTTCTTGATTTTTTATTTTAATGCTTGGGTCTCCATGTTTAATATCTTCTTCTGGTGTATAATCAAAGTGTAAGATATAAGTATTTTGTTTGGTCCATTTTCTTAAGTCTAGAACTAATAAGCAGATCAATTTCCTCCATGCATCTTTGAAATAACTTTATATTTTCATTTTCAAGCCACTAGGTGTCTTCTAATTTAGTGGCTACTATGTAGGTTGGTTTTTGCTCACACACTTGTTCCTTAGCTTTGTTGTGGGTTGTATTAATATTTTGAATTTTCTACCGACAATTGTACCCTTTACTATTAGTAGTGATGCATGGGTTCTTTTGTCTACCCACAATGCTAGATCCATAACTTCTGTTAGGTGTTGGAGTAATGACGGATGTTGGCCTTTGCGTAAGATTAAAGAACATTGATTGTGAAAGGAAGGGTGTTGTAGTTGAATAGCATTGTGCTAGTTTGGATGAGTTAGTAGGTCCATCAGTGTTGTGCTTATGTGTGGGAACCATCCTAAAGAAAGGGTGCTTTCGAGATTGTGGTGGTGATCTACTGGCATTATCATTTCTATGTATGTTCATAGCACAAGTGGCATTTTCTCATTAATGTCATGGTGGTAAACCTTCCTGTGTTGTTGATGGTGACATATGGTGGAGGGAAGTATAAGAATATTGATGATATGATGAAGGATGAGAGGTGTGACGTGGTGATCCTTCAGGACATGTCGCAGGTCAATGATATTCGAGAGAGTGGTAGTAGCAATTTGAAGTAGAGGATGTAGAACTAGTTAGAGAAACAAGGTGTTGAACATAATATCCTTATAGGTTTGGTTGGTAGTAAGGGTAGGGCTGGTTTGATGGTGGCCTTCCCCATGACTATGCATTTTGCCATTATGATTGATGATAGTGTTGAGGTTGGTAATAAGTCCCCCTAGGATAATATGATTGGTTGTGGGGTTCTCTATAATTAGTGTGTGGAAAAGAAAATTTCTTGGGCATGTCCTTTTGTACAAATTTGGGGTTTAATGCAAAAGCCCAATACTCATGTAGATGTGACATGACTGGGCAATGGCCCTTTGGGTGGTCATATATGCAGATGTCACATCCATCATCTTCGTTTGTGGTTGAGTCTATAGCCTTGATTTTTTCAACCGTGTTCCCTGTTTCTAGATAAGTGTTTGTAGCTATTTCTTAGTTTTCCTTCCTCCATTTATTGTGATTGCCTAGTTCATTTTGTGTTATCTTCTCCTCTATAGTTTCTATGATAGTTGTAGCTTTTTCATTTATCCATTCTAACATCCTATCTAGCCTTGCCTAGAGTTCATCAAGAGATTGTTGTAGTGGAAAGGTTTGTTGTGAAATCACCTCATCAAGAGCTACCTCTTTTTCCTCATCATAGATATGGACCCTTTTCTTTTGAAGAGTTGGGTCCCTATGATATTTCTCAATATTCTCTTATTTACATAGCTCTTCTTCTTCTTTTTCCAAATGCTTGATTAGCCTTTATATTTGATGGGCTTTTAGTTCATATAATTGACCTTGAGCATACATCCCAACGATCTCCCTCATTTCATTACAAAGCCTATCTATGATGTGGAAAAGTTGCTCTTTTTGAGAGAAATCATGGCTGGGACATCTATGTAGTAGTGAATAGTATCTATCCAAGGCCACATCTAAGGGTTCTTGATTTTCTTGCTTCCACCCTTGGATTTGTTTTCTTAGGTTAGACACTCTTACATAGGCTTGGTATTTTTTGTTGAAAAGTTCTAGCATTATGGAACACTGGTGGATGAAACTTAGTTCCAACAATCTCTACCAACTTTCAACTTCATCTATTACTGTCCTAGGGATGAGCTTAAGCTTTCACCACTTATTTTTGATATTTTGCAAGGCATAGGCATCATGGAAGGCTTGTAAGTAATTTTGTGGATAAAAATCATAGCCTCCCATAAATTTAGGGATATTATTCATATCGAGCCTTTTTATGCAACTTTCCTTGTGATGCCTGTGGGGTATCTTAACTGCCTCTATGATTTGCATCAGGCTCTTAATGGCTAACAAGGGTTCACTATCATTAGACATGTTGTGGTAAAAATTTTTATTTCTATTTGTTTGATCATGATGATTTTGTCTATGTTCATTTTGATGTCTTTGATTTTGCCCTTGGATTCAATTTCTATTCTTATTTGAACCCCATAGTGGAGCTTGATCTCTATACCTACGTTCATCTTCATCAAAACTAGATGTTGAAGAGGAAGAGGAAGATGAGGAACTAGGAGGATTGCCATGGCTTCGATAGTGTTTCCCATAGTCCCTTAAACTATCTTTTTCAAGTTTTGAGAAGGTCCTAGGCCTTGAGGCCTCCCCTTGTCTAGGAATTACTTCATCTCCTCTACGGCTGTCTACCTTAGGTGAGTGTAGTCCTTGAGTGTAGTCAGGGTGGTCATGAACATATGAAACCCCTGCATAAGGTTGGTCACTCTAATTTTCTTCAACATATATCTCATTGGTTTTCCAATGAATGTTATCTTCATATGATGCATTATCACTTGCTTGTAAAAGAGACATTGTTGTTGGTGTATGATGTGTGTGACTTAGTATTTTCTCAAAGATAGTTCATTAATGCATTTACAACGATCATGTATGATATAACTAATCTAGATAGCTAGCACCATCCTCGACAATGGTGCTAATGATGAGCGACAAGGTATCCCCTACACCCAACCATATGAATCGCAAGTGTTCATGCACAATCTAGTCAAATCCTATGGATGAGACTAGTTGTGGCATCTAGATCGTTATGCCTTGATCGTAGTTCAATGTCTTCCCACTTGGACTAGTGGTAGCTTTGTCACGTATGGTTTAGTCCAAAGTGAGGCATATGATTCTTGATGTTGTTGTAGCCTTATGCTACTCTTAACAATGATAAAGAAATCAATTATTTAAACTAATTAACAATAGAAAGTAATGTCTAAACTAGCCTATGGGCAATGAGTGTCGGTTCCTAGCTTACCACACACATCTTGAACCCATGTATCCACTACTAGAATTACCAAGCACTATGCTACTGGGTGAACTAAGTAATAACGCTACTAGGATTACTAAGCAAATATGTGTTTATGCTCGAAATTGGTTACGTTCATTTTGCCAATTTATGAACATGCATGGAAACGTAAATATTAACTAAGTACATGGAATATAAATTGCATTAAAAGTAAATTTAATATAAGTCAAAGTGCTAAAATGAATAAGAATCAATCTCGATCTTATTGCCATTCATGGAATGTGTCCAAGTACATTTCCACTCGAATAAGACATCATAGAATTGACTCAGATCCACACTATGGGCACTCTCATTGACTATTCTCTAAGATTATGGAATAAAACTACAAGAGTTAGGTTACTCTCTTGACAAAAGAATTGCATAAACATGGCTAAGAGCACGTATTTATAGATTTTATTGCTAGGCTACATCGACAGGGCCTTATCGATGTAACTGACCACATCGATGAGGCCTCGTTCATGTAGCCTTGTTGTTGGAGCCCTTGACATTAGAGTCTTGTTGTTGGAGCCTTAACATCATAGCCTTGTTGTTAGAGTCTTGACATTGGAGCCTTGTTGTCGAAGCCTTGACATTAGAGCCTTGTTGTCATAGCCTAACCAAAAAGTTGACTTTTTATCAGATAACCCAACCAACTGATGACTCATCACTACCTTACCATATCACTGGAAAGACATGTTACCCATACCTTAAGGTAGTTCTTTGGTAAGGTTGACACAACTAAAAATAAAATACATGCAAAAAATAAATTTCTAGGGGTCCCACTAGAAAGACATGTTACTTATGCCTGAAGGTATGCGACTTCTCAGAAATTTCAAAAAATAAAAGGTGTAATGAATAAACTCCTCTCTTGGACAAAACACCAAGTGATGATACTCCTGGTAATGGTGATAGTCTTAAAATTATGAATATTAGAGGTGAAATAATGTGATGTCACTAGATGTGGTTTTAACTTGGTTTGAATCTTGGACAGAACAACTAATGATTGCTTTAATAGCTAATAAAACATAATAATTCATTATGCCTATGGTAAGATACCTCATGTCTTGATTCTCTGCAATCCTTTCCATGATTGATCTCACCTAACTATATATTTAATTATTTGTGGTTTTGTATAACATAGAGTAATTTTCCTAACATGATGATATTAATATGTGTGTTTTCCTAAAATGGTTTGCATTACATTCAACTCATTGAGTGAGGACACTTTTAGGCATGGTTATACAAGGGAATCAAGGGATGAAGCTTGCTTTGGAAAGGATCCACTTGTATAACTATTGTATCTTATACTTAGTAAGAAATACCACATCATCTTGTGCCTTTTGAAGCATTTAACAACTTAATAAATCCTTCCCTTAACAATTTATAATTTGTTCAATAATAAAGCTTCATTACCCATCTCTTATCCATCCAAAACACTTAATAAACTTTCATAGCTCAAGATTCCTTATTTATGAACTTTAGACAACTATTTTTCACAACCAGAGCATCATGTCTACTCCAAACCCTCTAGGAATGATTACTATCTTCATATTCGTTAGTTTGATTCATTTTTTCCACTAAAAATTAAACATGAAAATTGAAAGTTTTTATGGTGATGTCACTAATACGATGTATGAGGCCCTCATACATCATTGATTTGATGTTGTACCAATGATGTAGCATGGAAAAAATCCTATATATAGTGGTGGGGAGTTAGAAAAATTTTTCACTTGCATCATTTGACACAAGAGGAGTTTTTGATTTTTCTTCTTTTGAGCTTTGATCTCCTACCTTCCACAAGCTATAACTTGCATCCTATAGCTCTGATTTTCATGATTTGCAAACCTATTTGATTTAAGAGTGTTCATCTTAGTCATGGGGGATGATATCAAGGAAAATTTGAGCCAGATTTTCAAAAAATTTCCTAACTCAAAAGGATAGTTTAAAAGTGTATGTAAGATAGAACACAAATAAACTTAGTGAATTTAAGCCAAATAAGTCTAATAAACTCCTAATAACCAATTCCAAATAATCTTAAGGTACTATGAGCCAAAGAAATAATAAGTGAGAGGTTAAAAACATTAAAGACATAACATTCAAAGTGTTTCTTTTTGGAATTTTCTCTAACTCTCCAATCATAGTAAAGTAAGCACTTGATCTAACAAAAGGAATGAGTAAGGAAAAGACTTATACAAAATAATATGAACATTTTAAAGATCTTTAACCCTTATTGATTAAAGATGGCAACAAAAAGAATACAAAAAGGAGGACCCTCACAATGGGGAATCAAAAGACCAAGAGGCTAAGGGAGAGGCCACACTAGAGAACAAACTCCACCACCAAAACATCATATCTACTAAAAATTTAAATTCATTGGAGAAGTATCATATCTACTAAAAAAATCAAAATTGCTAAAGAAACATCATATCCATTGAAAAAACATAAGATCCACTATCAAAACCTAAAGAGTGACTAAAATATGGGGAAATATATTTAACATAATAGTTTAGAAGAATTATAGGGAAATATAATAATACCTCAAGTATGACTCGAACTGGAAACCATTTTACTAATAAGATGTTAGCTATTTGAGCTACCTATAATTGGTTATATCTTAATAGCTAGCCCATCATAAATGAAATATAGGCAGGAAGATAATTATAATGTGTTAGTGATGAGTGGCGAGGTACCCCTACACCCAACTATACGAATCACAAGCGTTCACATGCGATCCAGTCAAATTTTGTAGACCTTATGTTCCTATGTACAATGGATTTGGGATGTGAAATCTAATTGTGATGATCGTTGTATTCCCAACTACACTTGTGGAGCTTAGTTGTATGGTTAAGTGTAATTCAGGCACATGATTTTTATTATTTTATATTTTATTCACCTACGATTAATAACAAGTTGAAACTAAATTTATGAACCAATTTAACTAATATAATTGCTAATTAATGACTAACTATCCTAACATAAGTATATGGTCCCACTTTCCGTGCACATCCTAAACACGTATAATGTTGCTGGGTTACCAAACGTTAAGCGTTGCTGGGATTACCAAGCATCATGTGCATGCTCGAAGTGGTCATACTTATGTGCTTAATTAATTCTTATTTAATCTAGCTAGCTAAATTTAGCTTAGTTACTTGGAAGCATTAAAAGAAATTACACAAAATATTAAATGCATGAATAAAATATTTAAGCTAGCCAAGGTGCTGCAAGGTTTAATCGGAAAGCTCATCTTTATTGCCACACATATTATCATGCTTAAGTACAATAGTGCTCAAATAGAGATTTGTACACTCAATGACTCATTATGTGGTCACTTTGGAAAATATTCTAACTTTGGTAAAAAGAAACTAAAGAGCTCTGCTATGCTATGACAAAATCTATTGCCCAAACCTTATGCCGAAGTGCGATATTCTAACTTTGGAATTCTCACTACCTCTATGATGTTTAGCATGCTTTAGGTAGTGAGCAAAGTCTCATCAAGGCCATGATTTTGGTGCGTCAATGCCCTCTGCTACCCCTTCATTCATGGTGATGGGCCTCTCTTAAATTTCCATTTCCTAGGTCTTGACTTGTCCAGTAGTCCCTACGATCATATTGGTCCTGTCGAGCACCTCCATCATGATCGCATCCCTTGCAATTGCATGGCTAGGTTGTGGTTAGATGAAAACCTTGAATTTTGTAGAATGTAGGGTTTGGAATTTTAAAAAAATTAATCTTTGATGTTATCAAAAATATTTGAATAATCTTTGATGATGTATTGAAAAAATTAATTTGAATTTGAGTTGGAACTAAATTGTATAACATTGATGATGGTTGATCTTCCAATTGAATGCTAAAATTGTTCTGAAATTAAGTTAGTCAAAATGCTTTGATGATGTTTTTTAGTCAAAATTATTCTAAAATTAAGTTAGTCAAAATTGTTCTGAAATTAAGTTAGTTGAAATGCTTTGATTATGTTTTTTAGTCAAAATTATTCTAAAATTAAGTTAGTCAAAATTGTTCTGAAATTAAGTTAGTCAAAAATGATTTCCTTGGAATTGTTATTCTAAGCTTAGCAACCTTGGAATCATTTGGCTTACTTTTAATAGTTATTGTTGTGTATGTTTCCAACATGGTACTTGGAAATAAGATTGGTGACCTCTAGGTATTTGTGGTTAAGGGGGTTTAGCTAGATTAGGCTCATCGGGTAGTTGAGTGGTCCTTTCCTCTCTACTGATTTGATTGTTAAGGCCTAAGATCCTTTGAGATTCAACATCTTCATCACAACAAGAATGATAGAAATCATGAAATCCAAGGATGACATATAAAAAAATTATGATAGTTGAGATTCTACCACATGTGAGCAAGTAAATAGCAAATAATTTTTTTAAAAATGTTTTACTTAGTCACATGTCTTTTCTCCATGACTAAGGAGCAAGACATAGTTTAGACAAATAAAATAAGCATTACTACAAGTAATAAAGGTACATCGACAAAATATACCATGAAATTGAACTTTAAATGTTGGTTGGTAGTGCAAAATGATCAGTAAGCCTTTTGTGATGACCTTATAAATTTATTTAATGTAAATCATGAATTTACATAGAATTTATTACATATTTTTCATTCAATTTCTTAATGGATTGTTGCATAGTCATGAATTTCTAAATTTTTTTAAAAAATTAGCTATATATTTTTCTATCAATTAAAATAGAAATGTATAAAAAATTTTCTTGAGAAATTTTAGATCAAGTTTTTATTACATCAATATGCACATATGTATTCATAGACCTTCTAGGTCTACTGTATAGAAGAAATGTACATGCTATGAGCTTTGAAAATATCCTTAAGAAAATTATGAAGTATTTTTGGCAAGGTTTGGAATAAATCATCTAAATGTTTCAACTCTTAGATGATGAGATTCCATTCATGCTCTGCGAGTTGTACATTAGAAATTATGAGAAATATAAAATAAATCATTTTCCTTCAAATTAAAGCCTTTCCTGATACTATTGAAACAAAGATGTTTTTTTCATTCTACATTTTCTAAGGTCTTTGTTTGTTTTATAATTTTAAAAAACTTCTTCAAATCAAAATAAAGAATGTACTCTTGAGTATTCCATTTATTAAGCCATAAAACTCTCTTATGAAACCATCCTTTATCTTAGATTTTCATTATTACTTTTGAAAAGTATTTATCTAATGAAAATTTAGAGAAATTTTCTTATTATTTGCCAAACTAAGATCCCATACAACATAGCCATAAAAATAATTGTAGAGGAATATAACAATGCCTCAAGTGTAACTTGAACAAGTAACCTCTTACCTAACAAAATAATGACTTGATAGAATTGCTTTTAAACATCTCAAACTAGAATATAATATTGTTTACAAATTTTTTCTAACTGTTGGACTATGCTCTCCCCTAGTCTAGAGCATAGTCAACCAGAATAGTCTCCAGTAGCCTCCACAATGTAGCACTAGTACTTAGCTTAGCTCCAACTCACCTTCGGCAAGCGTAGTTAGCAAAATTCATCTTTTTAGTATCACCTTTTGTCCCTAAAATTGTAACTATGCTTGACCCCATGCAAGACAATAGAGAGCATAGTCTTCAAAATTTTAATTTTTCATGCAGTCTTCTCAGCACACACACATGCAGTTGGTAGCATAGTCACAATCTTGTAGTCTTGCAAAGTCTGGCAGAGCACAACAGGGCACAACACCACCTGGCCTAGTGGAGAACATAGTTGGGTAACAACATAGTCCCAAACATTCCCTCTACCACATGGTAGCCATCTTGCATTTTGCATTAAACTTAACCCTATAAATACCCCTGCCCTTAGCTTTGTCAGGGTTGGCAAAAATATAGGTTGGCAAAAAATTAAAGCATTGGAAAATTTGAGAGATGGCTTACTCTTAGCATTCACAAACCCAAAGAGTGCTCAATAGAGAACCAAGGCATATCAACAAAGTTGTAGACCATTGCAACCCACCACAGTCCTCTAGAACACCACAGCTGACGATACACCACGACAACCAACTAGGTAGGCACAAACACCTTGGTAGAATGCCAGTCTTTGTGGCTAGACACCCCTGAGACTATGACTATGCTATCCACTATGCCTATTGTACATCGTGTACCTTCTAACCCCTTTTGGTGTTAACTACGCTCAACCCCATTTGGGGTGGTGTTATGCTTCTCTCTCTCTCTCTCTCTCTCTCTCTTTCTCTTTATGTTTTTAGCATTTCATTTGCATTTTTCATTATTTTATCACATAGCCATGCCTACAACTACACTTGGGTAGTGGTCCTTGCATGTTGACACCCTCATTTTTGCTAAAAAACTTGACTACGCTTAACATCGTTAGCATTGTTGACACCATTTGCATGATTAGCACCATTTCGTATTAGCATCACAACTAACCACGCTACACCCCAGTTGTGTTTAGTAAGTCCTTGTTTGATCAACAAGACCATTCAGAGCACCTTGTCTCTGTTCTCAGTAGGCTCTTGCGTAGACACAAGGTTAGGCTATGTGCCTATGAACCTAAGTGTTCTAGCCATTGACATTTTTGGTCGCTATAGTTTCTGGAGCTAAAAGGAGCGCCAGAACCATTTTATTTTTTAGACTCCATTAGTGGTTGTCTTACACGCTCTCTACATTACTATTGCTGGATTCATGCTGGTGTAGACTGTAACACCCCTGTGGACCTGTTGCATGCATTGCAGTAGCTAGATCTTAGACCAGCGTAGGCATTATCTACTAACTGATTAGTGTGGACTGGACCGCATCATCGATTCCCTTGGAACCATGCGTAGTAACCCCAGAGCACACATTCCCATGGTTAGCCAAATTCTTGATGTTATTAATAAAAGCATAGTTAACTCTCAACATAGATAGTGTAGTTACCAAAGTTAGCCATTTTCGTAATCAGTAACTCTTGTCCTCCCCTCTTGTAACTTTATCTACATTTATGAATTCTGAACAGCCTTCAACGTCAATCCCAAGCACACTTATTGTCTTGCCCATCCAAAAAGAGACCAATATTGACAACCCTGGGAATCCTGTAATGACAAAGCTAAGGTAATTCCTTAGGCTATGTGCTCAAGACCTAGAGTACACTGTGCTAAGTGATAAACAATACATCTTCATTTGTGTAAAGATTCAAGAAGGGTTGTTCATAGACCACTTAAACGTGGAGGAAAAACTAGGCTACAAACTAATTCATTGGAATGGACGGGAGTACATCCCCTCCTCACTTAACATCATCCCACCCATAGAGCCTTACTATTGGATGTTAGCCCAACTCATCCAAACAAGTCGGTGCGAAGTAGGGATAGAGTAAAGAACCCTTATAGGAAGAGAAGAATGAGTTCAAAGCTCACTCCAAGCATGAGGGCTTCTTTCATATCGTCTTCTAGCAAGCAACCCCTGGACTGGCTCTTCAGCAGTCATGTTCACCCATTCTCTTTGAAACAGTCATAGCACGAGCATCACCTTCTAGGTCAATGCTCGTTATAGAAATGCACTAGACACATCCTAATGCGCTAGCTACTTTTAGGTTGTCCTTTGTGGCATCACTGCCACCTGTTCAATCATCGCTACCTAGTGCAACCACATCAACTCAACCACACTTCCATGTAGGGCCCATCTCTAGGCTTCATGTGACTTAGGCATCCTACATCTTACCTATCTCATCAGTGTCCCTAGTGTCGACCCAACCCACGTATGCATCACATGCCTCAATCATTATCCTTGTAGCATGGCTCACACATCAAGCCCATTCAGTGATTCTACAACTCACAACAAGGCCATGGACCACACAGTTAGTCCAAAAACAAGTCGTGCAACTAACACAACTAGCTAGAACATCTCATAACATAGACCAGGCATTCTAGATGATTCAAAGCTTGACAAAAGAGGTGAAGTGACACAAGGCCAACTCCTTCGAAATTGTCAAAGTCTTGCACTTTTACTAGGATGACCCTATGAATCCTGTGGTTCCATCGCTAACTCTTTTGGTTAGGGTCCCACTGCCTCAATTCACAAAATACAATAGTCAGGGGGACCCCAAGGCACATCTAGTTACATTTAGGTCGAAGTGTTTGCTATTGCAAGCATTGTCGCATGTCATTATACATGTGTTTGCCATGTCACTCACTAGTAAGGTACTAGAATGGTACCACACATTACCCAGAAGCTCTATATCCTCTTTGGAAATCACCATGGACCAACTGATGCAAATTAAGTAGGGTCACCTAGAGCTCGTATAAAAATTCATCCAATGCTAGAGCACTTCATTAACCAAAATACGAGAGCCAATAGTTGAAACATACCTCCTAGCCATATTTAAGGATGCAGTTAATGACTTCATAAAGTTAAAACTATACTACTTGGATCCATAGTCTCTAAGCCAAGCTTTTGCGTAGACCAAGAGCATACATGATGTGACAAAGGCTAGTAAGGACCCAGCCTACATGGCATACAAAAACTTGCATGCAAGAAAGGAAAAAGATAAGGAGAAGTAAAATGCAACAGTGGCGACTGTGGCTGAAGCGGCCAAAATAACTAGACCAAGGCCAACAATTGGGCAACCTAGGGCTCAAGCCAATAACAAAGCTACCAACCCTAGCACTATAGTAACCAACCAACCCATGTCACCAGCGGCCACATTGCATGTTGCTCTAAGGCCTAACTTTGAGCACAAGGATTGCTCCAAGTGTACCTCACTACCATTAAAACCTTTAGAACTATTGGACCAGCTACTGAAGGCTGGATGTATCTAGTACAAGAAAATGTCCAAAGATGCTCACAAAAGACATGATAGATATTGCAAGCTATTAAGGAATCCCATGTCAACAACACCAAATGAGCCCTCAGTCCCGAAACACTTTAGACTGGATTGGTTCTGCCACTACCACCCGTTGCCTGATCATGACACCAATTTTTGCATAGCCGTGTAGGATAATCTCTAAAGAATAAATGATAGAGTTGAGTTGGTACTTGATGCTGCTAACCTAGTAAAACCTCATAAAAAATCTATGAGGGTATACAAGAATCCTCTAAATGCAAATGATGTCGACTATGTCATAAACACTATGAGTGTTGATGACAACTTAGAATTAGTGCAACGGCCATTTGTGGTTCTTATGTCCTCTGGTAGCGTAAGAGTCCCCTCGACCCCTACAGGTTCGAGGCTCCCTTTTATTGTTATAGTGCTAATTCAAGCACCTATAATGCCCTTCATGGTTAGGGTCCCATAACCTATCACAACGATAACTGTTTAGTCATCCTTTATCATCAGGGTACCACAACATGCTAGCTCCTCACCTACTTGAAGCTTAGTAGTGGGCAACACATCGGTCCCTTCCCATCCAAGAGCTGACTCTGTTGGCAACATGGGTAGATACCCTAGGTGGCAACACATGAGGCCCAACAAATGTCTTGCAGACTAGATGATTAAGTAATGTCAAGACTAAGGAGTGCTAGGTCCACCAAAGTCAATACCGATATCTATGATCCCCATGGTCGAGGCAATTGAATAGGCCACGACTAGCAAATTGCAACCAAGCACTGAGGCCCCTACATAGGCCAAGCCAACAAAGCCCAAGTCACCTCCATGAGAGATTTGTCTCTTAGGGGGTATGAAAGAAGTCAAAGCCAACAAAAATGCAACTAATGGCAAAGACTTCATGGATGCATTAGCCCAAGTTAAGTAAGCACTCAAATAGAAGAACATAACATTAAGCTTGTATGACTTAATCATGATCTCATTTGCCCACTGCGAAGCACTAGTGTGGATGTTAACCTCCATTCTTGTCATGGAGGACATCCCTACAGATGAGAATTCCATCCACATAGTGATGTTGCCTGCTACACCATAGGAATCGAGTTTCACATCCCTAGCATTTTTCGATGAAGTAATTAAGGTCAACCTTGAGAAGGATGAGATCATAACAACCCCCATGTTCGTCACCATACATATTGGGCAATGCAATATTTGGAGAGTGCATGTTGATGACAGGGTAGCAACAAATGCTATCCCATACATCATTGTTGATACGTTAGGCCTCATGGACAAAATTAAGGCAACAAAAACCACCTACCTAAAATCTTTTAACGGATCGTACACCATCATTAGGGGTACTATCATAATAACCTTTGTGGTAGGGGAGTAATTTTCCACCATCGCTGAATTCATTGTCGTAGAGGAAATGCCATGTTTTAACCTGATTTTGGATAGGCCATGGCTAGCCCAATTATGAGCCATTTCCTCTTTGATCCACCAAGAAATCCACCTTTCATACAAAGGTGGTGAAGTTATCATCCATGGTGATAACATTGCCCCTTTAGCTATCAACAACATTGATACGAAATAAGGGTTAGAGGTGGAGTTCCCTAATGACATGTCCATAGTAAAGGACGTCAGTGAAATGCATGAGGCTAACGTACTAGAAAAGATAGAAGGAGTTGGTGACCTATTAAAGGATGTCCTTTGGGTAGAATTGCCCTTCAACATAGTAAGAGAGGGTCAAGGAAACTACTGAATAGTACAATCTAGGCCCTACATGTCCCCTAACCCATACCAAATTAGGAAGCAACTATGTGACTAAGGTGCCCCCTTAGCCCGACAAGCACTAGGTGCCTACCTACCCTTCGCCTCTACACTCCATGTATTTTACCTTTCGCTTATATTACTCTTGTGTATACATTTACATTTATCTTGATTACTTAGATTATGCATCATTTCACTTTGTTTCTACATTTATTTACTTTGTTTACACATTCATTTGCTTAGTTTGTGCACTCACTCAATTAGTTCACACTTTTATAGTTATTCAAAAAACATCAAAATTCACAAAAATCATAAAAGCCAAAATCACAAAAAAGAGGGATAACAATATGCAGCCCTCCATGGCCTTAAATTGGCAACATTGTGGCCCAGAATGGCCTACAACTATTATTGCGGCCCGCCATGGCCTTAAGCTAGCAACGTTGCAACCCAAATTGGCCTTAAACTAGTAATATCGTGGCTCAAAACAACCTTAAACTATCATCATGGCATGGAATGTTGTTAAACTAGCAATACCTAGCTCAAAATGGCCTTAAACTAGTAGCCTTAGCCTTCTACGGCCTTAAAATTTGTAGCACATGGCTTGAAATGGTCAAAAACTAGCATCGGCCCTCACACTATGGCCTTAAACTAGCATGGGACCCACAATGTCCTTGTCACGCTATAATTACAGAACCCTAAATTAGCATCTTAATTCATCACATTACAAGCATAGCATGTGCATAGAAAATGACCATAGAGGAATAAAACTTTTCACATTACACATAACAAATAAGCATTCATCAAATGTAATATGCATAGCAGTACATGGCATGAATAGAATTGAAGGAAAAAATTTAGTAAAAATGCCTAGCGGGGGAGGGGGGTACATTTGGTTATGCTTAACTAGTGGTGCTAGGTGGGGGTGGAAGTCCTTCCTCCACCACATCGTTGGGGCTTGCAACATCGCCTGGTACCTGCTTCCATAACCATAGTAAATACACATAATCAAGCTAACTAAAAGCATAACAATCATAAAAACTAACCTGAGAGGGTCCCGTATCGATGAGTTTCAAAGGTAACTTTCCTAGGCCAGCCTCCAAGCACCAAAGGATCTCAACTTTAGAAAGTTGCATCCAGTCCTCCTAGCCAAGGTTAATACCCTTAAGGGTCTTACCTTTATCCACAGTGGTCCATGTGGATGGCTCTATTGAAAAGGTAGCAAAAGAGGCCTCTTCGGAGGGGGTGATGATCTCCCTTATGGGAGAGTCACTTACGACCATACTTTGCATGAACAAGTCATATGCCTACTTCTTGTTGGTCGCCTTAAGAAACATCTTGAGGCAACGACATTCAGTAGACTCCTCTTTATACCATTGTAGGTATGCATCACACTCTCAATTATATTGATTCTTATGGTTCTTTTGCATCTGTTCCCACTAATAGACCTTTGTGTTGTAATTCTTTCAATCTTGGTTCTTCTAGGTGAGCAAATCCATTTGGAGCTACTACTCTATTAGCTTGCGTGTGGCCTCGTTCTTACCTCTAAGAGCTATCCAATATTTGGCATACTCAATCTCAAAGGTACACTAGGTGCCATCTCCTTGTGACCTAGCAGCTATGAAGTCATACCTAAATGAAATATCTTTAATCTTCTCATCCTAGTTGGTCACTCTCTCGTGTAGTTCATGCACACATTTTCACAAGTGCTCATTCAAGTGCCTGTAGACCCACAATGCCTTCTCATAGGAAATCATGCACTTGTTCGATGTCTTGTACATATGACAAGGCACTTGGTCAACTTTAGGTGGAAGGTCAGGAAGGGCATCCACCTTGGCCACCTTGCTCGGATCCCACTATAGCTTAGGAGCCGTAGACATGCAACAACCGAACAATCTTATTTGAAGACTAAGCATTTAAGTAGTAATCAAGATGGCATAAAATGAAAACATTGCACACATATCGAGCTTAGGGTTCGCTTGTCACAAGCAATCCACCATGTCCTGAACAATGTGTTCCATGAAGGCAACTTTATCTAGCATATCTACCCACGTCTCCATGTGGTAGGTAGATGTGGGACCATTGATGGAAATATCTAATGTTGTAATGCAAAAATATAATTAGTGTATGGCCCAACAACTAAAGATACTAGAGCAAACAAGGGAAGATAGATGGTAGTACAAGTAGATTACTGAGCAAACCCTCGAGCATAAGTGTAGGGGTTCACCTAGCTACGTACCATCAAACAAGCTATCAAAATCATTCCCATCAGGGTGGAATAATCCCTCTTCCTCCAAATGCTAGAGGGCCTGTACCACCTCATGAGGATCATCTCCCTAGGCATCCTCCTCCTTAGCTTGAGGAGGCGCTTCCTTTATTACTGCTTTGGCCGTTGCTCTTGTAGTTGGCTCTTCTGTTTTTGCGATTAACACATATAGCACATTAGAATGCATAGCACATCATTAACTAACTAATAGTATAGCATAATAGGAAAAACATAAAAATAAAAATACATACATAAATGCAACTAAGGCATCTAAGAAGCTACATGCACTAACCTACAACATCTGCATGCAAGCTTTGAAGCTTGATGAGAATCTTTTTGCTGCTTGGCTTTCTAATCTCAGAAGTAGGTTTCTCTTAAGGACATGGCCTCTTAATCTTGGCCTTGGATGGCCCCACCATCTTTACTATATAGCAATCTACCTTGCTTACGTCCCCAGTACCAACTAGAGGACCCTCGCCTGCACTATCGCATGAGTAATGTGACTGCCCCATGGGACCCTTGGTCATTACTGATAATTACTCATTGATTCCCTCTAGGGGGCCCTGCATGTGCATGGTCAAGAACATGTGCTTGATCCATGGCTTGGATAGCTACTCATAGTCCTCTGCACCACCCATCATCCATTGTCTCGCATAACCAAGAGCTCTGCAAACCTTTTAATGAATTGTGTTTTGCCAAGCCCCAATATCAAATCCTCAATATTGGGTACACAATATCGTAACCTAGATAATGATATTGAATACATGATATCGTGGGTCTTGTGTAAGCCTATAAATACCACATTCAAGTGCATAGGAAAAGCGGGGGGACTCATATAGTGTTAGAATAGAGTCTTTTTGTCATTTTTTAAATTAATTTCAATTCTTTCCCCAGTGCATGTGCACAATGTGATGATTGTAATTTTACGGAACCTTTATTCGAGTGTGATGTATTTGGACACACACATGATAGGCAATAAAGATCAAGATTACTCCATTATTGTAGCATTCACTTAGTTTTTAATTGTTTAATTGTTATTGTTATTTATTGTTTTCTTAGTTAATATTTCTTTACTGTCATTTACTATTCCTGTTGTTAAATGCAGAATGAGTATGACTTAATCACAGAAATTGAAGTGTAACTACTTGGTAACCCAGTAGCGTATTTAGGAGTGCTTAAGTAATGTGTGCTTGGTAATCCCAGAAGTAGTACATGAGGTCCAAGATGTGTATGGATGATTAAGGACAGATGCTCATTGCACTTAGGCTAGCTTAGACTTCATTTCCTACTACTTATTAGTTAATCGAGCTTATTTTCCATTGTCTCTAGGAGTAGCACTAGTTTAGGACCACATCATTCGCCTCACTTTGGACTAAACCATACGTGACCAAGTAAATACTAGTCCAAGTGTGAAGATAGTAAACTACGATCAATGTGTAACCATCTAGATACCACAACTAGTTTGTCTAAGGAGTTCAACCAGATCATGCATGAACACTCGTATTCATATTGTTGAGTGTAGGGGTACCTAGCCACTCATCACCTTTGTAGGTATCCTATGAAGAATGTGAAATGGATGTGGGACCTTACCTGGAGGTTGAACTGCAATCTAGATATCTCTATATGTAGGTTGATGGCTATGTATGCTACCATGGTAGGGTGCACAAGGCAGCACACAAGGCTACGCTTCCAAACCATCACTACCATAGAAAATAGACAAAAACCCTCCCCAACATCGTGCCCTTCCCACCGCCACACCAAAAATGATGCACGACATGACCATCACTGTCGTGGTAGAGTCTTATGGCAAGGCATGCAAAGCTACGCTTTTGGTAAACCCCACAATGACATAACAAAACAAAAAATGGAGGCAAAGGGGAGAGCATATTTAGTGTACCTAGATGACATTGATGACCTCCTCTCCTCCATGCGTGCCTGTGGTAGACAACCCAGTGCTCTCTTTCCCTTGGCAATGTTTGCCAATCTTGGGTGCAAGCATCCATTATGGTGCATCAATTTTCCCCCAACTATGCTCTCCACTAGCAGGGATGGCACAAGCAACAACAAAACTACACTCTCAACATCATGGTGAAATCCCAAAAATGACATCTTACCCTAGTAAAGCCATGCTTGTATACCCTCCTGAGGTCATTTAATAATTCACCAACCCAAAACTATGCTCCACACCAGATGCCCAATGGAGAGTGTAGTTGGGTGAGAGCATAGTTGGGTGAGAGTGTAGTTGGGTGAAAATGCCTAAGTCCATTCCACTCTCAGGCATGGCCAACCTTCCTTGGAATAGCATGTTTGACGCATCCACAGTCTACTAAGACCTAAAAATGGCATGCATACAGCATACCAAGGCCTAAAACTAGCACAAACATGTTTACCTTTCATAGTGCCTTGCATGCATACTTAGGAAAATTTATTGGATTGGGTTTTCCATTTTGTGCATATTAACCTTGTTAAAATACATGCTACTTGATGTTTTGTTGGTTTGTTTTGCAAGAACACAACATGGCCATGCAAGAGCAGATCTTCTCACCTTTGGACCTCACAGGGCCTCACGGCGATATTAAGCGATGCATCAACCTCCATTACCTAGACTTTGAGCCTACAACCTATAATAAGTACATAGCATCCATAAAGGCACTACTAGATTGGCCCGACCATCTAGTTAAGGCTCTTGATCTAGAGGCAAGGAATGTTGATGAGAGAGGTTACTCTAGTGGTTTATTCTAATTATTAGAGTGGCATTTTTTCTAATTATTAGAGTGGTAGTTTCTCCAAAATTAGAGTGGTAGTTTCTCTAAAATTAGAGGGGCAGTTTCTCTAAAATTAGAGTGGAAATTTTTCTAATTATTAGAGTAGTTGCTTCCAAGCCTATAAATACAGTGCCAAGCACACAATTTAGGGAAGAAGTCTTGGAAGGAAGTCTTTTAGAAGTCTTTTAGGAGTCAAGTTAGAGTATGTTCCAAGTGCCCACAGTAGGAGGTCTAAGTGTGGATGGATCTTTATTCGAGCAGTATGTACCTAAGCACACCTTGTGTATGGTAATAAAGACGAGATCTTGGATTCATCCTTGCAGCACTTGAGATTTGTTTTCTTACTCATTTCCTTTATTTTATTTTCTTCTACATTTATTTTATTTTATTTTATGCACTTTACATTTCTGTTATTAGCACACACAATACGATTACTTTGAGCATGCAACACTTGGTAACCTAGTAACGATTAGCGTTTGGTAATCCAAGTAGTGTTGCATTAGTTCAGGATGTGTACGGCAAGTGAGAATGGATACTGGTGTTAGGATTAGTTTAAAGCCTAGTTAATTAGTAGTTAAGTTAAATTAGTCACTTAGTTATCTCTCTCTCTTCTCCCTTATTAGTAGCAGGACATAAAAACATAAAAGCTATAAAAATCATATGCCTTAAGCTTACTTAACCGTACAATCATGACATACAAGTAAGTTTTGGAAGACAATGATCAACCAACCTGTCCTTGTTCCACAAGGGTGCATAAGCACTTAGTCCTTGGAATTTGACTAGATCATGCATGAAATGCTTATATTCGTATTGTTGAGTGTAGGGGTACCTTGCTGCTCATTAGATGTCATAGAGGATCTCCTTGTTGAGATCCTTATGGCTATGCCTAACAGCGAGGCAAAAACGCTAAAACTAAGCTCCTCGATAGAGCCCCAGCATGCTCGAGACATCACTAGATTGCTTAATGATAACATCAAAGCCTTTACATGATCATACAAGGACATGTCAAGCTTAGACCCCTGGCTAGTCCATCACAATATCATCCTTGATCCTTGCATTAAATCAATGAAGTATAAAGTGCGTAAGGTTAGGCCTGAGGTGGTGTTGGTAGCCTATGATGAGATCACGAAGCTTTACAAAGCTGGTTTCATTCAAGCTATTAACTATGTAGACTAGGTCTACAACATCATAGTTATGCCTAAGAAAAATGGAAGTATATGCATTTGCATTGACTTTCGAGACCTAAATAAGGCAACCATCAAAGATGACTTTCTATTTCCCAGTATCGATCAATTGATTGATACCATGGTTGGATGTGCCTTGTTATCCTTCCTGGATGAGTTCTCAAGCTACAACTAGATTAGGATCAACCCTGAACACCAACTCAATATAATCTTCATGACCCCCTAGGGTATGTTTTGCTATACCATGATGCCTTTTAAACTCAAGAATGCAGGAACAACATATCAACGTGCGATGATGTATATCTTTAGCAACTACATGCTTGGTTTGCTCAACAACTATGTCGATGATATTGTCGTTAAGTACAAAGTTGCCCACAACCATAAAAATGATCTAGACCTAGTGCTTAAATGTTGCCTAAAACATGAGCTTGGGTTAAACCCTAAGAAGTGTGTTTTTAGCATTAGAATGGGCCAAATGCTCAACTTTGTAGTATTCAAAGTAGGAATATACATAGACCCCAACATAGTTAAGGCCATAACCAACTTAGCACCACTGGCCAACCTTAAGGAGCTACGAGGATTGCAAGGTAGGTTACAATTTATATGAAGGTTTATCGCTTAGTTAACCAACAAGCTACAACAAATGCAACATCTACTCAAAAAGGGAGTCCACTTCGAGTGGACTGCTCGGTGCCAACAAGCATTTGACAACCTTAAGAAAGAGCTAGCACAATTGCCTATGATTCACACTCTGCAGGGAGATAAAACTTTTTACATCTACCTTGCCACTTTTGACATGTCCATTACTTCTTTGCTGTGCCAAAAGTGAGATGATGGTGCAAAGGTTCCAATTTACTACCTGAGCTATGCATTACTAGCCTATGAGGCAAAATACAATGATGTGGAAAAGCACTACCTCACCCTAATCTTCTCACTAAAGAAGTGAAGGCATTACTTCTTCCACAGTCAGGTTAATGTCATTTGCAAAAACAATGTATTCTATGTTATAATGACAAATATTTACAAAAGTAGTCACATTGCATAGTGAAAAGTAATAATAGCAAAGTTTGACCTGCATTACATCATGCAAGTCTCAACAAAAGATCAAGCTATAGCCACATAACTCATGGCTTCAACTGTAAATGATCAAGTAACCATAGACCCAAAATTTTTAGACAAGCACATTAATAGCATGAGCTAAGTGCCCAACAACTATGAGGCACTTTTGCATTTCAACGAAGCTTCAACCCTCGAGGGGGTAGCGCCATTGCTATAATCATGTTCCTCTTTAGGAAGATCTGACCCTTCACATATCGTTTCGCATTTCCTTGCACTAACAACATGACAGAGTACAAAGGTCTTCTTTGAGGCATCCTTGTGGCATGCGACCTAGGGATCCAACACATAGTGATCTGAGGTGACTTACAATTAGTGGTCAACCAAGTAATGAAGGTTTACATCTATAAGGCACAACATTTATAGCCCTATTGTGACCTAGCAAAGCACCTACTTCAGCCTTTTAGAACTTCTGCTTTCCAACATATTCCTCAAAATGAAAATGTTATTATCGATGCACTTGCAAAATTAGCCCTTACCATTATGCCTAACATGTTCAATGCATTGCCCATCTCAATGGTGGATTACACTTCACTTATCATGCAAACCATCAAGGATGCGTCCATAGCCACAGGTAGCACCACCCATGCAAGAGAATGGTATGATGACGTCAAGGCCTACCTTCTACAAGGTGAGCCTCTGTGACACTTAACCCCTGCTCAAAAGAACACAGTACATAAACGCTCACAGTAGTACATCATCGTAGGTGATAACACATTATGTCGTAGATCCTACAATGGCATACTGGTAACCTACGTAAGCAATAGTAAGGTGTAGAAAATCGTTGGGCAAGTTCATGAGGAACTGTGCAGAGTTCACATAGCACCTAGGACAATGGTAGCAAAAATTAGATGGCTAGGCTATTATTGGCATCACATGGAAAGAAATTACGTCTTGAAGGTCAAAATGTGTGACATTTATTAATGGCATTGCAAATTAATGCACATGCCACCTACTAAATTACATACAACACAAATTACATTGCCATTCCAACGTTGGGTCTTGAACATCATTAAACCCATAATGCCTAGGTCCTTTGCAGGGCATAGCTTCATAATAACCGCAACGAAATATTTCACCAAATAGATCAAAGTTATACCCCTTAGGAAGATGACATCACAATAGGTTTGTAAATTCATGTTAGATAACATAGTGACCTATTTTTATTTACTCATGATCATAGTAATAGACAACAGGCCGTAGTTCAATAGTGCTGAAACTAAAGCCTTTTGTGAGTGCTTTGACATCAAACTACCCTCAAGAAAATGGCCAAGCGGAGGCCACCAACAAGGTCATCGCCTTCTCAAGAAAATAATAAGCAACAACAAATGACAATGGCATGCGCAACTAGTCTATGCACTTTGGGCCTATCACACAACATGTCAAATAACAACAGGTATGATACCTTATAGCCTTGTTTATGGGTCTAAAGCAATTTTTCCACTCGAATTGTAGGTTGCATCACTCTGGGTAATCCTCTCAGACTTCATCAATGAAGGTCAAAATAAGGAGTTGAGAATCATAGACCTTGACTCAATAGACGAGGAGCGTATGCACATACTTGATCACATCGAATGGTATCAAGAAAAGAAACAGAAAAATCATCTTCATAACTAGCATTAGTGTCTAATTAGAAAATGGGAACCTAGTCCTCAAGGCCATTCACTAACTAGTGGATAAATTCAAGCTTGTTGACCAAGATAAAAATGAGTTTGCGAATCCAATGAACCATTTGTACTTGAAGTCATACTACATTTAACATGCAGCATTGCACATCAACATAGCAAGGTGAGCAACTCATTCACTATGATGCTAAACTAGCATAGTTTATCCCCTATGAGACTAAACTAGTAAATTATTCATCCATGATGATGTTAAACTAGCATAGAGGTTCACTATGAATATAAACTAACATGACATCTATTTGCTATGACATTAAACTGGCATACACACAACACTCATTTGCTATGATGCTAAACTAGCATAGCATTTGTCCACTACGATGCTAAACTGGCACAATTCATTTGCTACAATGTTAAACTAGCACACAATAGTCTATTATGACTATAAACTAACATAACATGGTCTGTCAGGACCTTAAACTAGGTTCACAATTCGCTAGGACCTTAAACTAGTAAGGAAATGGTCTACCAAGACATTAAACTGGGATCATGGTCAACCACTAATAATTCCTTACACCCTCTTGCAAGCGAGCAAACAAGCATAACCCTTACTCCCTTTCTACACCACATGGGCAAGCATGCTACAGTCCTAGAATGGAGCACTTGCAATGAGTGTAGCCTTTGAGGCACTTGCAGCATCTTGGCCCCTTGCCATTTTATTGGCTTTTTGAGCACCTGCAACAAGCGTAGTCTTTGGAGCACTTATAGCATCTTGGCTCCCCACCATTTTATTGGCTTTTTAAGCACCTACAATGGGTGTAGCCTTTAGAGCACTTGCAGCATCTTCGTTCCCCGCAATTTTTTGGCATTTCTTTTATCTTATGTGATTTTCTTGTCTTCTTAGAGTTATGTTTACAAATCAAAGCTCTAGGTGGTCATGCAAAGATGCATCTCATCACAATAATAAGTCACCACATCACTCCAATGTGCATGCTTAGACTAGCTAGCCTCTTAAGAGTGCATATCCCCCTCATCTTGTTATAGCCTATGCACATCTACCCCTACATCCCAATACCCTCTCATGCCCCACATAGCAAATATTGCAAGCCCTTTGATGTTCATGCACTATGACCACATCACACCCTCTTCATGTCAAACTCTAAAACTCAAGGTAAAGGTAACATAAGTCATCCTATGGGAAGCCTTTATTGGCCAATCAAAGCCTAGGAAAATGTAACACAAGTCATCCTAGAGAGGAAACACCTGTTGAACAAACATAGCATAGTTTCGCAAACACTAAAGTAAAGTCCATCTAGTGACATGCAACTCACTCGATGGAAAGCATCTTGCAGCAAGCATTTAGCAATGTGCAGAGCCCAAAGTAGGCTTGCCCTGCAAAAAAAGGATAGAGCAAATTCCCAAGTAGCTTAGTAATGATCAAATTTCGCAACTAGTCCAACCCTAAATCCATACCTTGGCTTTCTCATGAGCACTCTGACGAAAGGTCAACATTTTCAAGGGTAAGCCACTCTAGTGCCATGGTCACCATCAAGCTATGACATCATAATACCCCATTTGTGCCTTATCTTTGCTTGTTATCCCCAACATGTCTTCTATGCCTTCTCTCACTTTTCACCTACCATCTAGCATACCATCATCCACAGCACTCTTAAGCATGGTGCAGTGTTATCCAACCACTCATGGAAGAGTAGTGTTGGTGGGAAGCTTTCTGTGGTGTTTTGCTGTTCTTTGTTGATGTTTCTTGGGTCACTCCTCTAAACGTTAACAAAGAGGGACCAATGAAACACCACCAAATCTAGATTATAGCATCTCAACTAAAAATTTGACTAAGTGTTGGGGCTATGCTCTCCCCCATTTGGGAGTGTAGTTAGTCTCCAGTGGAGAGTGTAGTCAACACAAAGGCCAATTTGGCAATTTTCTCTAAGTGTCACCATGAGGCCAATTTTTGCAGAATTTTTTCTAAGTGCTGGGACTATGCTCTCCACTACCCCAAAGCGTAGTTAACCTCCAATGGAGATCATAGTCCCAATGAAGAGCATAGTTGGGTAACAATGTAGTCCCAATTGTTCCCTCTACCACGTGGCAACCATCCCACATTTTGCACTAAACCTAACCTTATAAATACCCCCACCCTCAATGTTTTCAAGGTTAGCAAAAAATTGAAGCATTGGCAAATTTGAGAGATGGCTCACTCTTGGCATTGGCACATCTAAAGAGCACTTGAGAGAGAACCAATGCATATCGGCGAAGTTACAAACCATAGCAACCCATCGTAGTCCACCAAAACACTACAACCGATAATACACTATGGCAACTAACTCGATAGGCACAAAGACCTCGATGAAATGCCAATCTTCATGGCCAGACACCCCTAAGACTATGACTATGCCATTTGGGGTGATGTTTGAC
This sequence comes from Gnetum montanum, assembly GCA_015680685.1. Lineage (NCBI taxonomy): Eukaryota > Viridiplantae > Streptophyta > Gnetopsida > Gnetales > Gnetaceae > Gnetum > Gnetum montanum. Next base: position 45,700 of record MNCI01027478.1, read on the forward strand.
TTCTCTCTCTCTTTGCATATGTAGCATTTCATTTGCATTTTTTCTGTTTCATCGCATAGCCATGCCTACAACTATGCTTGGGTGGTGATCCCTACATGTTGACACCTTCATTTTTGTTGAAAAACTTGACTATTCTTGATACCATTAGCATCATTGACATCATTTTCACACTTAACACCATTTTGCATCAACTTTGTGTCTAATCATGCTACACCTCGGTTGCGTCTAGTAAGTCCCTACTCAATCAACAAGACCATTCAAGGCACCTCATCTCTACCCCCAACAAGCCCTTGTCCAGACTTGAGGTTAGGCTATGTGCCCATAGACCTCGGTGTTCCAGCCGCTAATGTTTTTGGTCACTACAGAAATAACTTCATCAACATGAAGTAAAAGTCTAACTCGATTATTTCCAATTGTAGTTATTNCTTGAAAAGTGGATGCATAAAATACCAACTTAGTTAATAACTACAATTGGAAATAATCGAGTTAGACTTTTACTTCATGTTGATGAAGTTATTTCTGTAGTGACCAAAAACATNAAGATATTATTTAGTGGGCCTTGTGGAGGAAAGAAATTTCTAATAAATATATTAAAGTGATTCAAGACATGATGAACGGTAGGTATCCCCTACGCCCAACCATATAACTCACAAGTGTTCATGCACGATTTGGTTAAATTCCATGGATGGGATTAGTTGTGGCATTTAGATCGTTATGTCTTGATCATAGTTCACTATTGTCCCACTTGGACTAGTGGTAGCTTTGTCACATATGGTCTAGTCCAAAGTGAGGCATATGATAATTGATGTTATTGCAGCCTTATGCTACTCTTAATGATAATAAGGAAATTAATTATTTAATCTAATTAGCAAGAGAAAGTAAAGTCTAAACTAGCCTACGTGTGATGAGTATCCATTTCTAACTTTCCGTAGATGCCTTGGACCTCATGCAACTATCACTAGGATTAGCAAGCATACTGTTACTAGGCATACCAAACAATAACACTACTGGTTTACTAAGTAATTACACTTAAGCACTTCCAATTAGTCATACTCATTCCTCTTGATGACAAAAACAATAAAGAGCAATAAATGATAAAAATTAACTAAGGAAAATAGTAAGCATTTAAGTAATTAACAATAATAAAGCTAAGTGAATGTTGCAATGATGGAAGTAATCTCAATCTTTATTTTCGAGTGTGTAACGTGTCCAAGTATGTCACATTCGAATAAGGATGTTATACAATCACTTAATATCACATAGTGGGCATCCACTAGAAAAAAACTAACACCTATCTATTCCCTTCTCTATGTCTAAAATCTATATCCAAACCATGCACCCAAGTGTTATATTTATAGGCTAGCATGGATGAGGCGATATTGAATCCCTAACATCGAAGGTTGTGCCCTAATATTAGATACCTAATAACGTAGCTTCGATATCAAAGCTGTAACAAAGCATAACTCATCAACATGTATGAAGGGGTTACCATTAAAATTAGAATACCTTGTGCAAGCATAAGAGGTCTACATTAAGGGGCTACACTTAGCTTATACTTATTTTCCATTTTTACGAATAAATTAACAAAGGAAATACAAGATGAAATTCCTTGGTGTATGCTATTTGTAGATAATGTTGTGTTGGTGGATATAGCTTAAAAAATATTATTTTTAAAATGGAGAAGTGGAGACATGCTCTAGAATCAAAAGGCTTTAGCAAAAGTAAGATAGAATATATGTAATGCAATTTTAATAATAGCATAAACAATGGTAAATTAGAAATGACAATTTAAGGGAAAAAAGTCCCTCGTTGCAAATAGTTTCGCTACCTAGGATCAATCTTTCAATTAGATGCTGAAATTAATAAAGGTATTAGAAATAAAATTAAGATAAGATGGTCAAAATGGAGATAAGCTAGTGGTGTTCTATATGAGAAAAGAATACCAATAGAATGGAGACCAAAGAAGACATGAGAAAAAAACAATAGAAGATGATTTGAAGAAACTGCAAATAAACAAAGATGTAGCTCTTCATAAAAGCCAATGGTGAAGAAGAACTCATTTAGGTAACCACATGTTGTTGGAAAAAGGCTATGATGATGGCAATGATGGTTTGAATAAGTCATAGGACTTAGAGAAGTCTACAAAATACATAAATGTTTTTTGATCTTTTTCTTTGTGAATAAGATATTTTAAAGTGATAGATGGTTGATGTAGAATGCTATTACATCAATTTTGGTAATAACTTGTGGGTATCTTATTTTCTTTAACCTATTTTCCAAACATATATTTTAAAATAGTACATAAAGACTTGACAAAAAATTGCTTACTATGCATTCATTTTCCATTTACCTTTGCTATTGAGCATATTTACTATAGACCCAAGAGCAACATGTTAAACATACTTACATTAACACATGGTAGGTTGCTTTGTACCAATAGTCTATGCATATGTTCTTAGCTCACTATGCTATGCACCTAAGGCATATTATGAACACTGTTGTACCTGGAAAGTCCCTAGAAAAGAATTAAAAAAAATTCGAAACTTAAAACCACTTGTAATCATATACATATAACAAATGTAGATATTAGGTTTCCAAGGAAATAGTGGGGGTTGGCAACTAATCCCATAGTTGCCCATGCTCACTCATTTACAGTAATACTGGACATTGCTTACCCATTTTAATGCATATGTTCTTGAACAAAATAGGGCTCGCTGCAATATGTCATAATGCACTAATGCATAGTTGCATCATTTTTGTATGCTTGAATGTAACATATTAAGTCCACACCCCATTATAGTCTTAAATGGAGTTTATGGAAATTAAATCTTTGGCTAAAATTAGGTTTGTGAAATTATGGACTGATAGTGGCTAAACTGTAGACTACCTATTTCCTTGGTGGTATTTCCTCCATGGCAAATGTATAATTTTTCTATTTATTAAAGGATAACCTAAGGTTGTTGTAGTGACATTACAACATTAAAAGAGTTTGCCAAGTGTTACTATTATAGGGAGGGGAAGGGTTGTTGTAGCAACGTTACAACATCCAAGTCTTATCATTACAGGGAGAGAAAGGCTAAGGCCAATGTTGGTGTCTATGCCTCCTAATCCTAATTATGACAATGATGTGTAATTATACCTACTTGCCTCACCTTAGCTCATTTCTCCTCCCACACATTTGATACGTAACATTTGTTTGGAGAATGAAATCTAGTGCTACAAGGATTGTTCGTGGTCCATGCCCATATAAACTCAAAAACACTGATATGTAGTAACCAAGGACTAGAATTGGAACTATAACAGTGTGTGAATTTTGTGGCTCTTTGCTTGCATTTCCAAAAATCTCAACACAACTATTGCCCCACCCCCTCCCCCCCAGACCAAACCCACCCCCCNGAATAGAATTAGTATCATCAAGTGGACCAAGAGGTATAAGTGGTTGGATTTCGAAGATATAGAGGATTGTGATGGCGTGCAACAAAATACAAAGCTTAGTGGGAAATAACCTTGTAATAGTGATAACCAGTAGTACCAATGCCTCTTCTTGCATGATCATTGTCATTCTTACATTACTTAACAGGTTGGGTGTAGTACATATGACTGAGTATGATCTAGAACACAAGCCGCTATCATGCAAAATGGAAACTACTCTCACGCACATGCTCGACTCTAACTTCTTCGACATTGACATTATTTGTAGGTGAGCAACTTATCAACAATGTTGAGTAGGTTATCATAATGCATATACAAGGATTGCTCAAGATGCTTCTCAATGATGTAGGTGTTCTTCATCCTCACTAGTTGCCCATGGAACATCGTTGTTGTTGTCATGATACTATTGTTGAATCTCCTCAAAAAAGCAGGCATTGTTCATCTCTATAATTACCAATAATATGCATAAGTTGCATGCATGTTTCATTCTTGTGTTGAAAACTTTCTTGGGTAGGCTTTTAACACTTTCCATTGCTTTTGTCTTTCTTTGACAACATGGGAAAGCAGATTCTCAAATTGAAAGTTAAATTTACTTTTTCTTATTTATGAGTCAAAGTTAAGCTAGATGAATAGAAGAAAAATAAGATAAAATTTGAAAATGAAAAGAAAAGTAAAATTATGGTTTGTAAACAATAGAGACGTGATGCAATCATGGGGGGGTGTTGAACCCCAAAAAGAAGTTTTATTAATATTAATATTAAAAGAGTAATAATTACGGTAACCACATTAAGTCACATGGTTAAGGTGAAGGGGGAACTGAGATAAGTGTGAATGAGACTTGGGAACAATCTTATAAATAAATGAGTACTAAGGGAGGAACTTGATCTGGGGCACTACCAACGTCAACTCTAACTAACTCATTATATGAGAGAATGGCATGAATATAGATGAGGCGGAGAGCTCTCAATAAAGGATAGAGAGAGTTCCAAAAGGTGGCTCCACACAACTGAAAGAAGGGAAACTTCCTTGTAGAGATTACTGATGATGAGTGATGTTGGAATGCACGGGTCTTTCCCAAGGCTACAGGAGATGAACTAACTGATGACTATCTAGATTGAACTTGGATGCTTGAGATGTGAGTTGGAAATGAATGAGGTGAAAGATCTGAAACTTCTCTAACCTGGTAAGTAGACATTTGTTAGAATAATCCGTCCTTTGAAAAATAACATTGCATATGCACTTTCAAATATAATATAAAATAATAGGCCTAATAACTTTCCACAGAAAATTGAAATTAGCAGAAGTAATAGTTGAAAGGTCGAATATGGCATCATCTTGAGATAGCTTGCATGATGGAAAAACATTGGAAGCCCACTCCCACACATGCTGAGCAAAGGGACAGTGCCAAAACATGTGAAAAAAGTCATCTTGTCCACCACAGAGAGGGCAATTGGGATTGGGAATCCCCAGATATTCTAAACGTTTACCAATTGATAGACCATGGTGGAGGAGACACCAGAGGAATTGTTTAATTTTCGGGAGGGTCGATAGTTTCCAAATACATTGGAAGAAGGGGATCCAAAAATTTTCTAACTCTTTTTTGTGCCAAGACTTATTATAACGTTGAATGACCTCAGATGGGTCTTACATAAGATGAAAGGGGACTGATGGTCCGTAAGGCAGGAGTTTGACTCCATTGATCCATTGAAGGCCATGAAAAGGGCTTTACATCGTGACATCTAGTTGCCAATGACCATGGAGAAAGAAGTAAATCTTGACAAGGCAATGGCTCATTTCTTTCGACTCCCCATACAAGTTATTAAGCTCAACCCTTGAAATCTAATGACTAGCCAACCTAAGATAATTCAAAGAAATAACCCCCTTCCTATACCAATAGGTAGCAACCTTAGCATTTGTGATGGCAAGGGGAGTGGGCGACAAAGGTAACCACCACAAACACAATTTAGACAGGAAAATAGAATTGATCTTTATGTGAGTCCAGTCAATGTAACTGTGTAGAATTTGCTAGGCCCTCCAAATGCTTTTGAAAACATGAGATCCAGGAAGAAAGATAGTGAGGGGGGAAAGGATCCAATTGACAAAATGGATACCTTTCTAGAAGGGTTTGTTTTTAGGAAATGCTTGATGAAGCCGTAATTGGAGGAGGGTCCTGATAATATCTAAGGCATTTAAATGTTGTATCAACCACTTAGCAACCAGGGTAATTCCTTGCTTGTAGGAATTCAAAAGACCTAAGCCACCATTATTCTTGGGGAGAGTAACAATATTCCAAGCCACTTGATGGAATCCTTTCTAAGAATCTTTGGAGGACCACATGAAGTTACGAAATAATCATTCAAGCTTCTAGTAGGTAGCTTGGGAGGGGCCCAACACAAAGAGTAATACACATGGGTTGACACACATATGGACTTACATATGAGGTATTTACCTACGAGTGTGAGGGGTTTAGTCTTCCATTGGGCAAGTTTCTTTTGAATCTGATAAATAGCCTGCTCGCAAAGCATAGAGGTTGAACCTCTAAAATGGAAAGGGATTCCCGAAATCTTAATGACATCTTGATCCTGAAGCTACTTCCAAGTATAGTTGGTCACATGTTTGTAATTGTCAATAAAGCTATAAACAAAGGATTTATTCCAATTTATAGTGAAGCCTAAGAGTGTGCAATATTACTCCACCCTTCATAAGAGGTAGTTCTACACTCAACATGAAGTGCGATGCCACCAATGAATCCAACCCACTTGATTTAGGGGTCTATTTTTAGCATTTCAAAGGTTGGATAGAAGAAGTTGGGCAGAAGAGGAAGAAAAACAATTGTTGTGTAGGCAGAAAAGATGAAATTTTTGTTTGTTAAGGCTACCATGAATATGGATAGATATAGAGATAGGAAGATGGTATGATAGGATAGCATGGTGATGAATTGTAGTAGCGAAGAAGGCTTGCCAGAAAGAAAGGGTGGAGAAATAGAACCTATCTAACCTACTATAAATGCAAGCCTACCCTAGATAGAGATTGCTCCAAGTAAATTTGTGGAGGGGAACACCCGCAGAGGCATCCACCTCGTCAGAAAGGTAAAACCTTTTCATGAAGGCTAACCAGGTCTGATACTTGAAATTAGGTGGTTGAAAAAACAAACCACACCACCCCCCCCCCGAGCTTATCTTGAGGAAATTCGACCATATTAAAATTGCCTCTGAATATCCAATGCACCTAGGGAAGAGAAGTTGCAAGTTCTTGCCAAAGGAGAGCCCGTTTTGTGGAGTCATTTGGGGCATATATTAAGCAGATTCCAAAAGGGTCGTGCAAGGAGGAGAAGGTGGCCTAGGAAACTCTATGCTCAAAATTAGAACCACTTTGAAGGATTTTATTTTTCCAGTAGGGTGAGAGGAGGATGGCAGCGCCTCCTTTCCCACCCACGTGGGACGTCGCTAGAATTGAGAAGTGAGGAAGAAACTAATGGGTGGAAAAGGATAAAAGGTCAGTTGAGACCTTAATTTCTTGAAAGAGAATAAAATCAAATGCTATATTAAGACTAGAAATAAAGTTACCCACTTCTGTCGAGGCCTACCATTAAGGCCTCGAATGTTCCATGAAAGAAGGTTCATGGGGAAGCGAGGGGTGTTTCAATTGAGAGGTCAACGAAAGGTTCAGAAGTCAAAGAATCAACTTCCATTGTTCTTGACAGGAGGGCAAAGGAGCTGTTGGTAGAGATAGGGACCATAGAAGTGTTTAGTGGAGAGGAGGTGGAGGGTGGAGAAGAACAAAGGGAAGCCTTAACTTATTTCCTACCATTGCCCACCACAAATTCCTCAACTAAAACGAAGTATATGATTACCTTCGAGGGGATGACGTGGGTAGAGGTGTGAGTATCTAACTGTGGTTTTTGTAGCTTGGAGGGGCTAGAATGAGAGGAGGATTGTGGAGCTGTTGGGGAAGGAGATCCGAACTTGAAGGATTCTAAGGTTGCACACACTAGCATGACTGGGGAATGAGTTTGCTGAGATGCTACAGGTTGTTTTTTTCTAGCTAGGAAGGGATACACTGATATATGATGCTCGGCCCTAACTACATGAGTTTGGAACATAAAAATAGTCTACTTTTTAGGTGAAGAGTTTACCACCAACAGCAAGGGTTAATGAGGTTTTCTGAAGAGCTATGTCAAGTTCAACACAATAGCGACAAATTGGAGTTCCATTAATGATCGTATATAGTGATTGGAAATAATAGAACCCAGGGTGCTCACAATGTCCCTCTAAACGGATGAAAAAAAATAAGTGGAAGATTGGGTAATTTCATGTAACATGGAATTATGTTAAAGGCTGGGTCGTTGACATTAAAATCAAACCTCCATGAACGACATTAAAATCAAACCTCCATGAATGAGCTATTAGGGTTACATTCTGTGTTTTAAAAAACTTGTAAAGAGAGAGCCTTCTCGACTTGAAGGGAAGGGCATCTGATAGCTCTACCAAAATGAAGTTTCGGGCATAGTATTGGGCATGATAAACCTGAATGCCCCGGGGTTGAAGAAGGTTTTAGACTTGAGGGTTAATACTTGAAGACCTTGGTAAAAACCCCACAATTTGGAAAAAATAAAACGTGTTGTGAAATCTTTGGAAACTGCTTCAAAAATATCATCAAGTAAAAGGCAATCAATTTGAGGTGAGGTAGAGGAACTTCCCTGAGAACCAGACGAATTCGCCATTGTGACACACCAACCCACGAAGCAAGCACAGCAATGGCTAGAACAACAGCACCACAGCCACAACCACAAAGGAAACCCCAGCCACCATGAAAGCCCACTACAACAAGGACACCTCGCGCTGCCAATGCAGCACAGCAAAGCCCCACATTGCCACTTCACAACAGCAACTCAGAGATGCCCAGCTATAGCCCCAAACTACCACTGGATCACAACGCCGTAGCAAAATACCCACAAGGAGCTGCCACCACAACAATCGAAGAGAGAGGTGGCACAGCCTGCTCCCACCACCGCAAGGCCCAGGACAGCGTGGCAAAAAGAGTAAAACGGCCCAGCAAAGCCCCAAAAAAAAAAAACTCTAGAAATCACAACTATGGAAGACAAGCACAAGCAAAGCCGCCCCGCACCCCACCAAACACTGGACTAGTGACGAGTGATGGCGGTACCGTGAGACGTGGAACGCAGGAGCACTTAGCAGCACAGCAGTGCCGAACAAAAATAAAGAAATAAAGAGTGCCAATGGTTTTGGGACATTATGGGGAGTCTTCCTAGGATCCATATTTAATGATGCAAATAGAGAAGATATTGTTATTTGCAGATAGATACATGGATATATAGAGCATGATTAAAATTATCAAAGCTGGGGATCAAACCCTAGAGTTTCCCCAACATAGATATCCAAGGGCCATTCTGTGTCAAAGACGAGAATTCAAGCTGTATATACAACTGCCTTGAAGATTTCAATGTAGGTCGATGCGATGCAATTATGGCCCGGTAGTAACAATGTTAGTGCATAGTTAACGTCATTGTTTTTGCAGATGCTAAGTTCGGCCAAGCTTGACACGCAAAGTGTAACGCAAGATTGAATTCATCGTTCACATCCTATCCTCACAGTAACAAATGTTAAGGCAACCTGATTATTTCAATTTTCAACAAAGCCTGCCTTGCCAAAATGAAAATCACAACCATGCGTAGCACAACAACAAAATTCATGGGAACAACTATGGACAATTAAAGATGATAATAAATAAGATAGCGGAGTTACAAAGCAAACATGGACTGACATGGACGATTCAAGGTGATAATAAATAAGACATGGAGTATAGTGGTTTACTACCATTAAGTATGTGTGTTAGGTAATAGCTATGATGCTTGCCATATATATAAGTAATGCATCGTAGTGCCAACCAACAAATGTAATGATTGCTATTCTCTCTATCTTCGTTTTGTTTTATTTCATTCAATACTTGAATGTTTAAGGAATACAAGTTTTGACTATGCTCTTCTACAAAAGAGATGTAGTGCATGTTTCATTTGGGTGGCTAAGCTCCATGGCAGAGTTTCAATTAAAAAAAATAAGCTAATTAGGAACTGGTAGCTACTCATAGAGCACGGTAATACTTATTTAGGTTGGAATGCTTTCTTTCTTACAATAGTTAATGACTTACATACTATGGAGAATGTGCTTTCTTTGCCTAGCATCTTTTAGTCCCTATTGCAGTCTGAGATGGAGTTTATGGAAATTAAATCTTTGGGTAAAATTAGATCTCTAAAATCATAGATTGATAGTAGCTGAACTGTAGACTACCCATTTTTTGTGGTATTTCCTACATGGCAAATGTATATTTTTTTTATTTATTAAAGTGTAACCCAAGGTTGCAGCAATGATGTTACATGTTCAAAATAGCTGGCCAACGTTGAAGGGAAAGGGTTGTTGCAGCAACGTTACAACATCAAAAGAGTTGGCCAAGCATTACCGTTACAGGGAGGAGAAGGCTAAGGCTAATGTTGGTGCTTGTGACTCCTAATCCTAATTATGATGATGAGTAATTATAGCTACGTCAGCTCAGCTCAGCATATTGTTCCTTCCACAAATTTGATACATAACATTTGTTTGAAGCATTAAATCTGGCGCTACAAGGATCGTTCGTGGTCCATGCTCATATAAACTCAAAAACCCTTAACTACAGACTAGAACTAGAACTGGAACGGTGTGTAAATTTTGTGGCGGCTCTTTACTTACATTACCAAAAAACTCAACACAAGTACCTCGTAATAACCACAAGAATGAGTTTGGGAGCAGCAAGTAGAACAGAATCAATATGGTCAAGTAGACCAAGAGATACAGGTTGTTGGATTTTAGAGACAGACATGGAGACAGAGAGGATTGTGATGGCACGTAATAGAATACAAAGCTTAGTGGGAAATAACCTTGCGACACTGATAACTAGCAGCAGTAGCACCTCTTCTTGCATGACCTTTAACATACTTTCGTTGCTCAACAAGTTGGGTGTAATACATGTGGCTAAGTATGATCTAGAACATGAGCAGCTGTCATGTGAAATGTGAACTACTCTTGTGGACATGCTTGGCTTTCTAACTTCTTTGACGTCGATGTCGATGCTGGCATTATTTGTAGGTGGGTATCTCATTGGTGGCATTGAGCAAGTTATCACAGTGCATATACAAGGATCACTCAAGATGCTTCTCAATGACACAGGTGCTCTTCGTCCTCACCAATTGTCCATGGAACGTTGTCGTCATTGTAGCGGTGGTGCTAGTGAAGCTCATCACAAAAGCAGGCACTGTTCATCCCTGTAATTACTAATAATATGTATAGGTTGTGTGCATGTTTCATTCTTGGATTGAAAACTTTCTTGAGTTTGCTTTTAGCACTTCCCATTGCTTTTTTTTCTTTCACAGCATGGAAAACCAGATTCTCAAACTAAAAGTTAAATTTACATTTTCCTATTTGCGAGTCAGAGTTAAGCTAAATGAATAGAAGGAAAATAAGATAAAATTTGAAAATGAAAGGAAAATTAAAATTATGGTCTTTAAACAACAAAGATGCAACACGAACATGGCCCAGTAATAACAATGTTAGTGCATAGTTAACATCATTGTTGTTGCAAACATCATGCTTGACCTAGCCTGATGCGTGAAGTGTAATGCAAGATCAAATTCATCGTTCATGTTCCATTCTCATAATAATAGATGTTAAGGCACCACTAATTATTTCAATTTTTAATAGAGGTCACCTTACCAAATTAAAAATCATAGCCACACATAAGCAGCACAACAACAAAATTCACGGGAACAACTACCAACGAGTAAATATGATAATAAATAAGATAATGGAATCACGAACCAAACACAAATTGACATGGACGATTGAAGATGATAATAAATAAGACATGGAGTATAGTTGATTAGGTAATATCTATGATGCTTGCCATATACAAGTAATGCATCGTAGTGGCAACCAACAAATGTTACAATTGTTATTCTCTCTATCTTTGTTTTATTTTATTTTGTTTAATACTTGAATGTTTAAGGAATACAAGTTTTGACTACGCTTTTCTATAGAAGAGAAGTAGTGCATGTTTCATCTAAGTGGCTAAGCTCCATGATAGAGTTTTAATTAAAAAACAAGATAATTAAGTACTAGTAGCTACCCATAAAGTAGGGTAATACTTATTTAGGTTGGAATGCTTTCTTTCTTACAACGGTTAAGGATTTACCTACTGTGGAGAATGTGCTTTCTTTGCCTAGCATCATTTAGCCCCTTTTGTAGTCTGGGATGGAATTTATGAAAATTAAATCTTTGGCTAAATTTAGATCTTTGAAATCATGAATTGACAGTAGTTGAACTCTAGACTACCCCCTATTTTTTTGGTGGTATTTCCTGCATGGTAGATGTATAATTTTTCTATTTATTAAAGCGTAACCCAATGTTGCTGTAACAACGTCACAACATCAAAAGAGCTGGCAAGGCATTACTGTTACAAGGAGGGGAAGGGTTGCTGCAGTGGCGTTACAACATCAAAAGAGCTAGCTAGGCATTACCGTTATAGGGAGGGGAAGGCTAAGGCTAATGTTGGTGCTTGTGCCTCCTGATCCTGATTATGATGATGATGAGTAATTATACTTGCTTTGCCTTAGCTCAGCTCATTGCTTCTCCCACACATTTGATATGTAACATTTGTCTGAAGCACTAAATCTAGCACTATAAGAATCATTCATGGTCCATGCCCATATAAACTCAAAAACCCTCATTTGTAGTAACCAAGGGCTGGAACTGAAACTGTAACACAGTGTGCATTTTGTGGCTCTTTGCTTGCATTGCCAAAAAACTCAACACAGAGGTACAAGTGGTTGGATTTTGGAGATGGAGACAAATACGGAAAGGATTGTGATGGTACAAAACAGAATACAGAGCTTGGTGGGGAATAACCTTGTAACAGTGATAACTAGTAGCAGTAGCGCCTCTTCCTACATGATCATTATCATACTTGCATTGCTCAACAAGTTGGGTGTAGTACATGTGGCTGAGTATGATCTAGAACACAAGCTGCTATTGTGCAAAATGGGAATGGGAACTCTCACGGACACGCTCGACTCTCTAACTTCTTTGATGTTGATGCTGACACTGACATTATTTGTAGGGGGGCATCTCATCAGCAACATTGAGCAGGTTATCACAACACATATACAAGGATTGCTCAAGATGCTTCTTAAAGATGCAGGCACTCTTCGTTCTCAACAGTTGCCTATGGAACGTCGTCGTCGTTGTCATGGTGTTGCTGCTGAAGCTTCTGCGCTGTTCATCTTCATTCTCACCAGTTGCCTATGGAACGTCGTTATTATTGTCATGGTGCTGCTGCTGAAGCTCCTCAAAAGGCACTGTTCATCTCTGTAATTACCAATAAGATATGTAGGTTGCCTGCATGTTTCGTTCTTGTGTCAAACGCTTTCTTGGGCTGGCTTTGAGCACTTCCCATTGCTTTTTTTTCTTTGACAACATGGGAAAGTAGATTCTCAAATTGAAAGTTAAATTTACTTTTTCGTGTTTGAGTGGGAGTTAAGTTAGATGAATAGAAGAAAAATAAGATAAAATTTGATGAATAGAAGAAAAATAAGATAAAATTTGAAAATGAAAGGAAAAGTAAAATTATGGTCTTTAAACAACGTAGACGCAACGCTATCATGACCATGACCTGATAGTAACAATGTTAGTGCATAGTTACGCTATCATGACCCGATAGTAACAATGTTAGTGCATAGTTAATGCTATTGTTGTTGCAGATGCCAAGTCCAACCCAGTCTGACACGTGAAGCGTAATGCAAGATTGAATTCATCGTTCATCTCCCGTCCTCACGGTAGCAGACATTAAAGCATCCTAATTATTTCAATTTTCAAGAAAGCTCACCTTGTCAAAATGAAAATCATAGCCATGCACAAGCAGCACAACAACAAAATTCACAGGAACAACTACTAACAATTAAACATGATAATAAATAAGATAATGGAGTTACAAAGTAAACACGAATAGACATGGACAATTAAAGATGATAATAAATAAGACATTGAGTATAGTTGTTTGCTACCATTAATTATGTGTGGTAGGTAATAGCTATGATGCTGGCCATATATAAGTAATGCATCGCAGTGGCAACCGTAACGATTGCTATTCTCTCTATCTTTGTTTTTTTTTTAAATTTCGTTCAATACTTGAATGTTTAAAAAATACAAGTTTTTACTACACTCTTCTATGAAAGAGATGTAGTGCATGTTTCGGCTGGGTGGCTGAGCTCCATGGTAGAGTTTCAATTTAAAAAAATAAAAATAATTAGGAATTGGTAGCCACCCACAAAGCAAGGTAATACCTATTTAGGTTGGAATGCTTTCTTTTTTACAATGGTTAAGGGCATACCTACGGTAGAGAATGCGCTTTCTCTACCTAGTGTCTTTCAGCCCCTTTTGCAATCTAGGATGGAGTTTATGGAAATTAAATCTTTGGCTAAAATTAGGTCTCTGAAATCATGGATTAACAACAACTGAACTATAGACTGCCCATTTTTTTGTGGTATTTCCTGCAGATGTATAATTTTTCTATTTATTAAAGTGTAATTTTTCTATTTATTAAAGTGTAACCCAAGGTTGCTGCAGTGATGTTATAACATCAAAAGAGCTGGCCAGGCATTATTGTTACATAGATGGGAAGGGTTGCTGCAGCAGCGTTACAGCATCAAAAGAGTTGGCCAGGCATTATCTTTACAAAGAGGGGAAGGCTAAGGCTAATGTTGGTGCTTGTCCCTCCTAATCCTAATTATGACAATGATGAGTAATTATACCTACCTCACCTCAGCTTAGCTCATTGCTCCTCCCACACATTTGATATGTAACATTTGTCTAGAGCACTAAATTTGGCATTATAAGGATTGTTCGTGGTCTGTGCCCATATAAGCTCAAAACCCCTAATCTACAATAACCAGGGATTGGAACTGGAACTATACCAGGGATTGGAACTGGAACTATAACGATGTGTGCATTTTCTGGCTCCTTGCTTACATTGCCAAAAAACTCAACACAGCCAGAAATCTCAACAACTACCCTGAAGTAACCACAAGGGTGAGTCTGGGAGTAGCAGATGGAGCAGAATTAGTATCATCAAGTAGACCAAGAGGTACAGGTGGTGGTTCGGAGACAAAGACGGAGATGAAGAAAATTGCGATGACGTGCAACAGAATACAGAGCTTCGTGGGAAATAACCTTGTGATGGTGATAACCAGTAGTATGTGTTCCTCTTCTTACATGACCATTATCATTCTTGTGTTGCTCAGCATGTTGGGTTTAGTACATGTGGTTGAGTATGATCTGGAACACGAGTTGTTATAGCATGAAATGGGAACTACTCTCGGCTCTAACTTCTTCGACATCCACGTTGACACCGGCATTATTTGTGGGTGGGTAACTCATCACTAGCATTGAGCAGGTTATCATAGCGCATATACAAGGGTTGCTCAAGATGCTTCTCAATGACGTAGGCGCTCTTCATTCTCACCAGTTGTCCATGGAACATCATCATAATTGTCATGGTGTTGCTGCTGAAGCTCCTCACAAACATAGATGTGGTTTGTCCCTATAATTATTAATAATATGCATAGGTTGTGTGCATGTTTTGTTCTTATGTTGAAAACTTTCTTGGGTTGTCTTTGAACACTTTCCATTACTTTTGTTTTTTATTTTGACACCATGGGAAACCGAATTCTCAAACTAAAAGTTAAATTTACATTTTCCTGTTTGAGAATCAAAGTCAAAGTTAAGATAGATGAATAGAAGAAAAATAAGATAAAATTTGAAAATGAAAGAAAAAGTACAATTATGGTTTTTAAACAATAGAGATGTGATGCAATCATGGCCTGGTTGTAACAATGTTAGTGCATAGATAATGCCATTGTTGTTGTAGATGTGGAGTCTAGCCGAGCCTGAAGCATAATGTAAGATTGAATTCATCATTTACATCCTATCCTCAAAGTAACAAACATTAAGGCACCCTGAATATTTCAATTTTCAACAAAGGTCACCCTACCAAAATGAAAATCACAAATACACACAAGCAGTAGATAAACAAAATTCATGGGTACAACTATGGATGATTAAAGATGATAATAAATAAGATAATGGAGTTATGAAGCAAACATGGACTGACATGGATGATTGAAGATGATAATAAATAAGACATGGAGTATACTTATTTGCTACCATTGATTGTGTGTGTTAGGTAATAGCTATGACACTCACCATATATAAGTAATGCATTGCAATGGCAACCAACAAATGTAACAATTGCTATTCTCTCTATCTTTGCTTTGTTTTATTTCATTCAATACTTAAATGTTTAAGGAATACAAGTTTTGACTACACTCATTTACAGAAGAGAGGTAGTGCATGTTTCATTTGTGTGGCTGAGCTCCATGGTAGAGTTTCAATTAAAAAAAATAAGATAATTAAGAATTGATAGCTACCCACAGAGTAGGGTAAATATTTATTTAGGTTGGAATGTTTTCTTTCTTTACAACAGTTAAGGGTTTATGTACTTCAGAGAATGTGCTTTCTTTGCCTAGCGTCATTCAGCCCCTTTTGCAGTCTGAAATGGAGTTTATGGAAATTAAATCTTTGGCTAAAGTTATATTTTTGAAATCATGGACTGATAGCGGCTAAACTGTAGACTTCTTATTTTTTGGGAGGTATTTTCTCCATGGCAAATGTATAATTTTTCTATTTATTAAAGCATAACCCAAGGTTGTTGCAGTGACGTTACAACATCAAAAGAGCTGCCTAGGCATTACTATTACAAGGAGGGGAAGGGTTGCTGCAGTGGCATTACAACATCAAAAGAGCTAGCTATGTGTTACCATTACAAGGAAGGGAGGCATTACAACATCAAAAGAGCTAGCTATGTGTTACCATTACAAGGAAGGGAAGGTTAAGGCTAATGTTGGTGTCTATGCCTCCTAATCCTGATTATGATGATGATGAGTAATTATATCTACCTTGCCTCAGCTCAGCTCATTGCTCCTACCACACATTTGATACATAACATTTGTTGAAGCACTATCGTGGTTCGTGCCCATATAAACTCAAAAACCTCATCTATAGTAACCAGGGACTGGAACTGGAACTGTAGCAGTGTGTGCATTTTGTGGCTCTTTGCTTGCATTGCCAAAAAACTCAACACAACTACCCCGCAATAACCATAAGGATGAGTCTAGGAGCAGCAAGTGGAATAGAATCAGTATCAAGAAGTAGATCAAGAGGTACAAGTGATTGGATTTCGGAGACGGAGAGGATTGCAATGGTGCATAACAAAATACAGAACTTTGTGAGGAATAACCTTGTGACAGTGATAACCAGCAGCAGTAGCGACTCTGCCTGCATGACCATTCTCATACTTGTATTGCTCAAAAGGTTGGGTGTAGTACATGTGGCTGAAAATGATTTGGAACATGAGCTGTTGTCACGTGAAATGGAAACTACTCTCGCACACATGGTCGGCTCTCTAACTTCTTCGATGTCGACGCCGACGTCGACATTATTTGTGGATGGGCAGCTCATCGATGGTGTTGAGCAAGTTATCACAGTGCATATACAAGGATCGCTCAAGAAGCATGCAACCACACTTCGTACTCACCAGTTGCCCATGGGATGTCATCGTCGTCGTCATGGTGCTGCTGCTAAAGCTCCCCACAAATGCAGGCCTCTCCATCCCTTACCAATAATATGCGTAGGTTCAAAAATCATTTTATTAATGAAATTCTGAATTATCGAATTATATCGAGTCTTGTTTCCACTCATCTGGGATTCCTGGGGAAGAGGATCAAGGCATGCATGTTCCGTTCTTGTGTTGAAAACTTTATTGGGCTGGCTTTGAACACTTCCCATTGCTTTTGTTTTTTCTTCGATAGCATGGGAAACTAGATTCTCAAACTGAAAGTTAAATTTACTTTTTCTTACTTTTTCTTGCTTGTGGGTTGGAGTTAAGCTAAATGAATAGAAGAAAAATAAGACAAAATTTGAAAATGAAAGGAAAAGTAAAATTATGGTTTTTAAACAACATAGATTCAACATGATCATGGCTCAGTAGTAACAATGTTAGTGCATACTTAAAGCCATTGTTGTTGTAGATGCTAAGTCTAGCCTAGCCTAACACGTGAAGTGTAATGCAACATTGAATTCATCATTCATGTCCCATCCTCATAGTAATAGACACTAAGGCACACTAATTATTTCAATTTTCAACAAAGCTCACCCTGCCAAAATGAAAATCATAGCCATGCATAAGCAGCATAGCAACAAAATTCACGGGAACAACTGCAGATGATTAAAGATGATAATAAATAAAATAATGAAGTTACAAAGCAAACATGGATCGACATGGATGATTGAAGATGATAATAAATAAGACATGGAGTATAGTTGTTTGCTATCATTAATTGTGCATGTTAGGTAATAACTATGATGCTCACCATATATAAGTAATGCATCATAGTGGCAACACACAAATGTAACAATTGATATTCTCTCTATCTGTGTGTTGTTTTATTTCATTTAATACTTGAATGTTTAAGGAATACAAGTTTTGACTACGCTCTTTTATAGAAGAGAAGTAATGCATGTTTCATTTGGTTGGCTAAGCTCCATGGTAAAGTTTCAATTTTTTAAAAATAAGATAATTAGAAATTGGCAGCTATTGACAGAGCAGCGTAATACTTATTTAGGTTGGAATGCTCTCTTTCTTATAATAGTTAAGGGCTTACATACTGCGGAGAATGCTCTTTCTCTACCTAGCATATTTCAATCCCTTTTGTTGTTGTTTAGTGACAGAGGATGTTTTTTATCATGTCCTAGCTTTCCATTGGAGAGGAATGATTTTTTTTCTTTTTTTTGCCTTAGAGAACAAGATAGTACCCCAGGATTTTCTTTAACTTTCACTTCTCTCTTCTCATAGCCTCATAGCGGGAAACTTATTACTTTTCATATTTGTACTCAATGGACTTGAAACCTGCATGGCTTCACCTTCATTTTCAACCCAAAATCTTTAAATGGGGGTTGAAAAATAAAAAATTTAATATGCATTACTTTGCTTCTCTTTTAACACTTAAGCCAAAAACTTCATGGCTTTCACGATGCTACGTGGATGCTATAGTAGTACATTCATAACTTTCACATGGTGAAACTATGTTTTAAAGGACTCTTGATTATGAAGCTCTAACTAATGAGTTTGATAAGGTGTTTAATGTTGAGTTATAAAATTTTGATTTAGCTATATATTTTGAGGTGTACTTATCTATTTTTTGGTGTTCAATGCTCTTTATTCGTTCATAGACCTTATATGCAACCCTATTCTCATCATGAACAGGGTCATGCATGTTACAACAACTATACCCTAGTCATCTTATCAACCTAGATACCTTGTAATTAAGTATAAAATGTTAAAAAACCAATAATTAGTGATGATTCTTTTTAATTATAATAGTTTTATTACCATGCACAAAAGAATTTGACTAGTGAGATTACTTTTAAGTGTGATTCAAACAAAGCAACAATTACTTGCTTAACAAGACAATGAGCCAACCACTTGAACCACCTATCATTGACAATTTAACTAAGTTGTAAAACCATATTTTATAGCAATTTCATTATTTAATTCAATTTCACATTTAGCTAATTTTGAGAAATTTATATGTGATCTTTTTCCTGAATGTGATTTTGCTAATATATCCATTAAAATTTTACCCCTAAGACATACTATCCAATTAGCTTTATAATTTAGCATTTCCCACTAAAATCAAACCTATAACTTAAAGCGTCTAAATTAAGACTATTACCGCTCGGTTAACACCTCATTATATAAAGGATATACTACTAAAAATTATAACACCTTGAGGAATCACATTAGATTCTCTAGTCATGGTAGGTCTACATTAACTATCTGCACTTAACCTATTCTTATTTGCTTCTATTAGGGATGAATTAACAAAGAAATTATAAGATGAAATCCCTTGATGTATGGTATCTACAAATGATATTGTGTTAATGGAAAATATTTCTTCTAAAATAGAATTAGAGACATGCTCTAGAATCAAAAGGTTTAAAAATCAATAGATGTAAAACAAAATGTATGGGATTCAATTTCAATAAAAGCATAAATAGTGATGAAATATAAGTAACAATTCAAGGCAAAAAATGTTCCTCACAAATAGTTTCACTACCTAGGATCAATGTTCCAATCAAATGATTAAAATTAATAAGGATATAAAAAACAAGATTGAGGCATGATTGTCAAAATGGAGAAATGTTAGTGGCGTTCTACACAATAAAAGAATTTCAATAAAACCAAAGGATTTGAATTTATAGCCTTTACTATTTTAGTAAACATATCTTCATCAGGAAATTGATTTGAGAAAGGTTCTACTTGATCTTTGGAATCCCATCTTAGCCTTAATAGATGATCGGCTAGCACATTTTATGCTCCTTTTTTGTCGATCATTGTGATGTCGAATTCTTGAAAAATTATGAGTCATCTTATCACTCTAGGACTAACCATTAGTTTGTTCATAAGAAATCAAATAACACTATGATTGGTGTCATCATAGATCTGGTACCTAAGCATGTAATGTTTGAACCTCTCAAGCATGTACACCACGACCATTAGCTCCTTTTCTATTATGGTGTAATTTAATTATGCTCCAATGATGCTCCTGCTAGCATAGTGTATGTAGTAAGGTCTCCTCTGATCATCCTTGTGTGAGTACTACACCAAGCACTTAGTTAGAAGCATTGATCATGATATGAAATGGCCTTGACCAATTCAGAGATTGAAGGATTGGTGTCTCCACTAATTTCTGCTTTAGAGCTTCAAATGCCTTTTCACATGACTTTGTCCACTTGAAGGGTACATCCTTCTTTGTGAGGTCTACAAGCAATTTTTCTATCTCTGAAACATTTTCTATGAAGCTTCTATAGTATCCCATGTGGCCTAAGAATGATCTCACATCTTTTACTATCTATGGCCTTTGAGTGATATTATATATGAATCTAATCTTTTCAAGATCTACCTCTATACCTTTCTGGGAAATTTTATGTCCCAACACTATGCCTTCCTAGACCATGAGATCACTTTTCTGCTACTTGAGTTTAAGATTGGTTTCAACACATCTCTTGAGTACCTACTCTAATAGGTCCAATGCTTGCTTGAAATGAAGCCCATACATTGAGAAATCATCCATAAAGACTTCTATGCCATTTCCAATTTGTTTCTAGAAAATACTAAGCATAAGTCTCTAGAATGTGGTAGGTGCATTGCAAAGACCAAATGGCATTTGCTTGTAGGCAAACATTCTGCATGGATTTGATTATATCTACTGTATCCATCTAGAAAACTGTAGTACTCATGTCTTACAATGGTGTCTATAACTTGATCAACAAATGATAGAGGAAAGTGATCCTTGAATATAGCAATATTCAACATCCATAAGTCAATGCAAACTCACCATTTGTTCCTCTTCTTTGGAACAATTATTAGGGGCTAATCCATTCACTATCCATAATAGGATAAATGAATCCTACCTTTAGCAAATTCTCCAACTCTTACTTGACTACTTCTTTGAGTTTAGGATTGAGCTTTTTTTGGGGTTGGCATTGTGGCTTGACTGATGGATCAATGTATATTTGGTGTTGACAAATTTGCAGATCAATTCCCGTGATCTCATCATAAGACCATGCAAAGGTTGTAGGCCATTTGTTAATCACTTCTAGCAACTTCCATTTTTGTTCTTATTTTAAAGTGGAGTTAATTATTACTGGCTTCTTGTTATTTAGAAATGCATATTCCAAAGTGGCCAGTAGGGCCTTTAGTTTCAATGGTTCTAGTTCCATAGTGTCTAGGATCTCTAGGCATCCCCAATCTATCTCTTCTTCTTAATTTGTTCGTGGGTGGAGGTGCCTTTTCCTTAATTTTTCTAACTTATTAATTTCTTCAACATATGCACTAATAATTTGTTCCTTTGGTTCCATGTACTTGTAGGATTATTTATCTTTATTTTTCATCAACCACTAGGTGCCTTCTTGTTATGTGGCTATTGTATATAAACAATTTTGCATACATACTTCTTCTACATATTTATTATATGCCTTAGTGATATCTCATTTGATAGCCCATATTCTTTGCATGCAATTGCATCCATTATCACTATATGTCATACATGGAACTCTTCGTCTTTGTATGATGTTGACTTCATTTTCCTTGAAAATCTCTAAGGACAAATCATGAATTTCAAGCTTAGCATCAACAATGCTAAGCCAAGCTCTTCCCATAATAATTGGAAATTCTCCCTTATTTTTTCCCACATGAATGACTAGAAAATCCGTAGGGTAAGACTAGCCACTGATGGTTGTAATCACATCATCCACTTGTCTTAGTGGAACTATGATTGACAGGTCTGCAAGCTTTAACTAGATGTTACTCTTCCTTAGCAGTAGTAGATTCTAGGCCTAGTACATGTCTTGTGAGATCATGTTCACTTCTAACCCAGAATCAAGTAGAGCTTTGCATGGTTTTGGTCTACTATCAAGAGGTAAACTAGAGACTTCTTGGATCAATTCATTTTTATGGAAGGGCTCCTGCCTTGATCCAATATGTGATTATCTGAGTAAGCATGATAGCTATGACATTTGAATTTGACAAACATGGAAGCTTGTTTTGTTAAGGAGGATTCATTGTGGATGGGGTGGAAGTAGATGTGTTTCCCATCCACTAAATCCTTTCAAGGCTTGTTCAAAAGAATAGTCATTTCCTAGGTTGTGATTTGTATGTAATCACCTCCTCTTGCATATTCATTGACCTTGTTGTGCTCTTCTATTAAGGAAGTGATGGTAGTTCCCCTCGCATGATAAAAGGTGGCACTTGTGGTAAAGGATTTAGGTGTTGATTTGAACTAGTTGCTAATGAATGCATGTATGAGTTTGGATCTATTCTTGGAGGTGTTGGTCTACGGTACTCAATGGGGTAGTACTATGGAGTTTGGACAGTAGCATTACTAGGAGATATTGGACATTGTACGAATTATCCATATAGATCTCGCTATATGTATGGATATTGTTGGCAAAGTGGTGGCATGGCCCATAATTGGGGTTATTGCCACTACTAGTAATATTGCTCCTGTGGCTGTGGCAAAGCTCCATTAGGATAGTATGTTAGCTGGAAGTTTTGCTTGTAGTTACCTTGAGGATAAGGTAACCTTTTGGGCATTTGTTTCTTAACAAATTTGGGATTAAGTGCATATGCCCCTATTTTTTATAAATGTGCCATTACTAGACAACATCCCTTGGGATGTTCATACTAACACATGTCACATCCTTCCTCATCGATGGAGCCAATTTCTAAACACTCAGCCACTAAAGCCACTTTGCCTCTCATCCAAAATCTTTCTTCTTTTTCTTGTTCTTTCCTTTTTCAAAGGATTGCTTTGTTCTCTCCTCCATAATTTTCAATGCTATTACAAATTTTTCATCAACAGAGTCCCACATTTTCACTACCTTTGCTATAATGTCAATTATAGATTTCTGAATTAGTAAAGTCTTCTTTTAACTTGCATGTTCCAAGGTTTCCTCTTCTTGGATATCACAAACTCATGCATCTCACTTCCTAATGGATGGATCTCTATTATACTCTTTTGCTAATTCTCTATTTCTTAGCTCACCTTCTTCCTTTGCCACTTGGTCAATTAGTCTCTGGATTCGATGGGTAGTCATTTTAGATAATCTGCCTTAGGCATAAACCCTAAGGATCTCTCTAGTCTTATTTTATAACCCATCTACAATGTGTCTTAATTAATCCTGTTGTGAGAATCTATGGCCTAGGCATATATGCAACAATGAATAGTATCTATCCATTTCCGCATCAAGGGTTTCATGAATCCCTTACTTCCATCCTTGGATTTGTTTCCTTAAGTTAGACATTCGTGAGTAGGTTTGGTACTTATCATTGAAGATCTCTAGCATGGTACTCCATCTTCTAATTAATTCAAGTTCAAGTGATTGGTACTAGCTCTCTGCCTCTTTCACAAGTATTCTTGGAAACAACTTTGACTTTTGCCAGTCACTTTCAATGTTTTGTAGGGCATAGGAATTATGGAAAGCTTGGAGATGATGTTGTGGATTAGCATTATAACCTCCTTCAAATCTTGGCATGTTATTCATATCGAGCAGTTTGATATGGCTATCCCTCACGTGTCTGGTGAGAATGTAAACAACTTCCTAGATGTTAATCATGCTTTAGGTTACCATTAGGGGTTCATCATCATGATCAGGTTTGCATGCTCTATTGTAGGAGTACCCCCTTCTATGCTCATCCCTTTTGTGATCATCTCTTCGATCCCTTTATCTTCTTTGCTCATAACCTTCATCTTCCTCATTTGAATATCTTGGGGTGATAGTCATGGTAATCATGAGTCTTTCTCTCCTTCTTGTCATGGTCTCAGTGCCTTAGCCTCCTCCTATCAGAGTTCACTGATGATCATGAGGATGAGGATGAGGATGAGGATGAGGATGAGGTAGTAGAAGAATGGTGTCGGCTTGTCCTCCTTTCATAACTCTAGTATTCTTCTTTGTAGGAGTTGGCAAAAACTATTGGCCTTAAGTCTTGCTTATTCTTTGAGTTAGTAGGCCCCCTCTTAAGTGTCTCTACTAGAGTGGAATGCAATTAAACTTTGACAGGTTCCTCAAGTCTGATGATAGGTATTTTTGAAATCTCTTCATGATTCTGGTAGAGTTGTTCTATGATGAATTCATCAACATCAAGTTCTTCCAAGACAACAAAAGTCTTAACCTACTTTCCTTTGTCATGTACATGTTTCATTTCCATAACAACATCTTTCCTCATATGCTCCTTTGTGGGTTCATAGGGTCTTGTCATGTGATGAGTTACATGGTACCCTTCCTACATTTAGTCTAAATTCATTCCCCTTAAAGCAGTTTGGAGCATGCTAAGTGCTGCATGTTGTGGAGGCATGACTCTATTGGCTTACATGTCTCTCCACCTCATTTTTCTGTCCTAATGGAAGATGAAAGTAAAATTTGGATGATAAGGATAAGTGTGAGTATATGTGATTCTTGTTTGCATCGACATTCCCCATTCTTCTTCATTGTTGATTCTATCATTACCCCTTCTTGTCTCTTTGGTAGGTGATGATGTATCCTTATTTGAAGCCATGTTGTGGTTTAAGACGTTTGTTTAAGTATGCTTATTTTTAGAGTTATTAGAAAATTATGGATTTTAACTTTGAGTTCTTAATACAACGAACTTTGAAAAATCAATTATTTAGCATGCATTGACTAGCCCTCGGTAACGATGCCTATGATGAGTGATGGAGCAATCCAACACCTAACCATACAAGTCACAAGTGTTTCATGCATGACAAAATTGTAATCCATGGATGAGGCAATGTGATTATGCTAGTAATTGGTTTAAGTTCAAGACTATTGTCTTCCCATGTGGAGTTAGTGAAGTCTACATGTATGTTTTAGCTCATAGTGAGGCATATGATATGTTGATGTTGTTTGGCCATTTGGCTCCTAGTGAACATGGTGAAGTGAAAAGAGTTTCAAGGTCTAAATCTAACTAAAACAGTAAACAAATCTATTCTATCCTAAGATGATGAGTATCCAGTCCTAACCTTCCATACACACCCTGGGCTTCATGTAACTATTACTAGGATTACCAAGTACTTCGCTACTGGGTGAACCAAGCAATAACACTACCGAGTTACCAAGCAATTACACTTAAGTGCTTGATATCAGTTGTACTCCTCCCACTTAACAACAATAATGGTAAAGTGCATGAAAAAGTAAACATTAACTAAGAAAATAGTAAACATCATTGTAAGTAAATTAGTAAACTAGGAGAATGTTGCAATAGTATGAAAAATCTTGATCTTTATAGCCAATCACACTTGTGCCCAAGTACAAGATGCTCGAATAAAGACTTCATACACTATGTCACACTACATTATAGGCATTCACACTTCTAAGTGCTAAAGACTAACTCATGAAAATAAACTACAAAGTTACACTACTATAGAATAAAAACTTATGAGGATCCATGCACCTAAGTGTTGTATTTATAGGCTAGCATGCATCCCATGATATTGCATATACAATAACGTAGCTAGTGCTACGATATCATATATCTGATATCATAGTCCACTAAATCTTGATTTATCACTTGTGCTTTGAACATACACGAAAATAACAATGCTAATAGATCTTAGCAAAAGTCTCAGAAACATCCTTTCTTTAGGATGACTTCCTCACCTAGGCACAAAACTCATTAACCTACTAACTCATCAAAACCAGCACAAGGCCAATTTGGTGCAACACCTTTCCTCTCTAGAACAATGTCTTCCAATCATATGCAAAAGCCAACAATCACCACCACTCCAACATAAGACATAAAAGATAAACATATCACTATGGAAAGATAGAAAAATCCATGCATCACTAATAATAATGGGTGCAGTTGTGGACTAGAAGTTCAAAAAGTTAACATAACCCCTATATCAACCCACAACAAAGGCAAGGAACAAGTGTGTGAGTGAAAACAAGCCTATGTAGTAGCCACTAAACCAAAAGACACATAGTGGCTTAAAAATGAGAATATAAAACTATTTCAAAGATGCATGGAAACAACTGATCTACTTATTAGTTTTAGACTTAAGCAAATAGAACAAATAGAGGAATTAGAAATAGATATCTTACACTCTGGTTATACATCGGTGATGAGTGGTGAAGTACCCCTACACTCAACCATACAAAACGAGCGTAGCACGTGCGATCCAGTCGAACTCCGCAGACTAAATGCCTAAACGCCGCAAGGAACATTTGGGGTTAATCATTCATTGTCTTCCCAGACTTACTTGTTGTTGTCACGATGTATGGTTAAGTAAGTCCAAGGTATATGATTTTTTTTTATCTTTTCAGGTTTATCTCCTATGCTAAAGGGTGAAGGGTTGAAGAAACTAGCTAACTCTAACTAAGGATCTAAGTCTAAATTAACTAGCGTCATCATCNGTGAGAGAATCTAATCGCGATGAGTAGCTGATTCCTTGGTTAGCTGTACACATTCGTCAATGCTCGTAACCAAGTCGTACTCATGCCACGTTACTAGGAAAGTAATAAATAACATTAATTAAACCTATCCATGTACTGCAAGGTTTATCCACAAAGTTCGTCTTTATTATCGTATACAACTTGCGTTCAGGTACAAAGCTACTCGAATAAAGAGCCGTTCACTTGGGGGACTCCTACTACGAGTACATGGAAAATATTCTATCTCTGGGGTGATCAATCCGCCAGAGCTTCGCTACTTCTAACTCTATCTATGAAATGAGGGGAGTGCCGCCTCTTATTTATAGATTTGGTGATGGACCGTGATATCGCGTACGTGATATTGCAGGTGACGACGCAATATCGCAGCTTGTGCATATTGCATCTCATCATACCCTCATGATTGAATGAAAAATCATCCTCGAGTTCCTTACAATAATATCAAGTAGGTATGGGATTATTGAGGGGAATGGAACTAATGGGATGACATGTGAACAGATCATTATTACAAGACTTGACAAAACTAGTGTTCATGACAACAAGGGTGAACACCTTATTCCAATGACATCAGGCCACATTTGGCAGCTGAGAGAAAAGAGGAGAGAGAATAGAAGAGAAGAAGAGAGAAGAGTCTTGCTGCTGCCAACGCCTAGATTGCGTCTTTCGTTGTCCATCCGTAAGCGCATTATCAATTCCGCTCCTTGCATAGCTGCTTCAGCGCTGCTCCATTCCAAGTGTTTGCTCCAGATCCATTCCATTGTTTATTTAATCGCCATCTACACACACAACACAATCATATATTAGCAAGGGTAATTGAATCATCATGTAATTGATACCTTGCTTCAGTGTAAGTCCATTGGCTAGGTTGTGGTATGGCTGATATGGATCTGGGAAGATGTAGTAATGATGACTACCGAAGGTGTAGGGGTTAGGAAGAAAATCAAAAAATTCTGGGGCTAGGAGAAAATCGAAAAAAGCGAGCTCCATACCCCCATGACTAATCACGAACCTCTGGTAGCGTTAGAATGGAGAAAGAAAAGGAGTAAGAAGGGTAGGTAAAAAGGGACAACTGAAAACATCGGTGAAATGGATGTCAAGATGGGAATGAACAAAATAATAACTAATTGAAAAAATGTTAAGGAAAAGAAGTTAACTAATGCTCCAAATAGGAATGTCAGTGGGTCCTCCCCAGAGCAGGCTCATGCCGTTAATGCCCTGACAAACCCACATTCAAAGAGTCCGTAGGCTCTGGGAATGTCTTTTGGAACAAGAGTTAAAGTCTTAGCCGCAAGAATTTACCGAAAAGAAAACAATGCATCAAAAAAATATATACACTAATGATACAACCGGCAATGAGGTGAACAATAGAGAGAAGGATGGAGAGAAGAGAATGGAATGGAATCCCAAGGACAAGGTGGTGTACAGCCCCTTATGTGTTACATGATTAATGTGACTTGGCAAATCTCATTCCAACTTTGGGCTCAAACCACCCACTTCCAGTGACTTTGCATCAATGCATTTGGTTAAACCATCCACTTGGATAACGAGGATGCATCTTCAAAGAGCCACCACCATTTCAACGAAACAAAGGAGACAATGGGAAGTGAGAAGGGCTTTAGTTAGAGGGAACACTTTGGTTCCATAACCAGTGCTTGTAGCCCAAATTTTATTTTGTCTAAGGGGTGTGCTTTGAATTCTCACTTTCTTCGTTTTTTTTTTGAATTTTTTTTGTTTTGCGTTTTTATGTGTGAGAACCACACCATGCAAAGACTTCTTATTTTTATTATCTCAGCTTCTGATAATTAGGTAACATCGGAATGGTAAGAAAACTCAAGAAGAAACATCTAAGCACGCAAGAGAATGATCAACACAAAAGCATCGAGTTCCCTTGAAGTCATACCCTTTGCAATCCTTGAGTCCTTCCTTAGTTTGAGAAATACCCAGTCACTGATTCGTTAAAGTTCTTATTAGAAGGAGACTGTACATTTCCAAGCTAAGAGAAACCATAGAAATTGGTGGATGGATGGATGAAGTGATCTCATTACCTACCATATCAGAAGAAACATACCTTAGTATCAACATTGTAACTTAAAGGTAAAAACCAAACATTAGCAATTAATGAAAAACAGTTCATCCCATCGGCCTGACCACTTATTGGATGACGAACTTACAGGGTGGATACACATACACGCTCACACACAAAAAATGGAAAAAGTGTAACGATGTTGTAAAAAAAAATTATAAAAGTTAAAGAAATTTGTAAAACAAAAATGTGTAAGAAAAAAACTGAAAAAGAACTGAGGGCCCCATATGATTAGCATAGGTGGCCATCTCCCCCATGACTGAGTTGTAAGGGAGAGATCCGAAATAATGAGCGTCTATTTGAGTTTCTAAGAAGTGCCCAACTTCTCCCAATTGATGATCTTAAGTTGAGGGGTGGAAGTTGGCGACGCTCACGTTTCAATGTGTCTATGCCATGGTTGTTGGCATGAGTTGTCTCCTCAGTTCGTTCCATGCATATTTGCTTGCTCCTTCGAGTGGCTGTCAACCACGGGGTGTCTACTACTGGTTGTGTGGTTGCTCCATATAGGCATCTTTGTTTCTCACTTTCATGGGCACACCTCTTACATGGAGACATATCCTCCATGTCATCACCCGATGAATCACTGTATGTGATGCATGGAACTTCCTTCTTCTCAATCTTTCCGTAAATGTTTATCTTAGCAATTTGCAAGGAAAGATCATGAATTCCTAGGTACGTGTCTACAGTACTTAGCCATGGTCTTCCCATTATAATGGGGAAGCCCCCTTCGTTGCTAACCTCAATCACCAGGAAATCGGCTGTGTATGACCACCCATACATAGTGGTGATAATGTCCTCCACCAATCCTAAGTGAATGGTGATGGACTGGTTAGCCAGCTCCAATTGTATGTTACTCTTCTTAAGTTGGGGCAGGTTCCAGGCATGATACATCTTTTGTGAAATTAAGTTGACTCCAAAACCTAAGTCAAGAAGAGCTTGATGGGGTGCATTTCCGACGATCTGTAAATGAATTAAGGGATTCCCCCATGATGTGTTGGCGGTGGCATCCCCCATGACTATGGGTATTGCCACTACTGATGTTGTCCAATAGGCTGTGGAGGTGTTCCACTTGGGTAATATGTCAAGGGTTGGTGGAACTACCTTGGGTTACCTTGTGGATAAGGTAACCATCGGGGTGTTTGCCATTGATTCAGTCTTGGATTTAACGCATACACCCCAGACTCCTACAGATGTGAGATAATTGGGCAACATCCCTTAGGATGATCATAATAGCAGACCTCACATCCACTATCATCGTCTGAATCAGAATTCACAACCTCATCGAAAACAGGAATTTTCCCCTTACCCTTGTTATGTGCAGGGCTTAAGTTTCTCCACTTGGTTTTGCATTTGTCACTACTTTGTTCTACCTTAGACTCTTCTATGATTTTTAAGACTTTTTCTATTCTTGAGTCTAAGGAATCCCAAATTTGGTCTACCTTAGCCGATACCTCGGTTGTTAACTTTTGGAT
>MNCI01027478.1:76568-89372 GCA_015680685.1 Gnetum montanum
GTGGGATGATAATCCCTTATATGATATCTTCCAGCAACGTATTCAGCAAATAAGTCCTGCATGCCAATCTGTGCTAAGGCACGGAAGAGCATGTTCGGAATAGATCGATCCGATGCTAAAACTATACTACCAAACAAATCTCTCCAACACAACTGTTCATCCTGATGGAGGGTAAAAGTGTAATTAGGAATATACTCATCAGGATGAGTATAAACTATCATATACTGTTTAGGACTTGGCTGGTCTAGGTTATGTGTATGTCACTGACTGTCTTCCATGTTATTCCTAGGTGAGTTAACCTTATGAGAAGAAGCCATTTTAATGGTGTGCTATTCACCGTTATATATGTTCTTATTTAACTAATTAACCCAAAGGTTCGTTAAGGCTCACAACAATGTAAAAAATTTCCTAATGTTCTAATTGACGTACAAACACTTAGTCCCCGACAATGGCGCCAATGATGAGTAGCGAGGTACCCCTACACTCAACCATACGAAACGAGCGTAGCACGCGCGATCCGGTCGAACTCCATAGACTAAATGCCTAAACACTGTAAGGAACACTTGGGGTTAATCGTTCGTTGTCTTCCCAAACTTACTTGTTGTTGTCACGATGTATGGTTAAGTAAGTCCAAGGTATATGATTTTTTTTTGGTCTTTTCAGGTTTATCTTCTATGCTAAAGGGTGAAGGGTTGAAGAAACTAGCTAACTCTAACTAAGGATCTAAGTCTAAATTAACTAGCATTAGCATCCGTTCCCACCTACCATACACACCTTGAACTGTGCAACTGTGGCTACCAAACACTAATCGTTACTGGGATTACCACATGTAACACACGTGCTCGAAGCGGTCGTACTGAGGCACCTAACTAGCCTAAGTGTGATAAGCAGCCGATTCCTTGACTAGCCATACACACCCGTAGGTGCTCGTAGCCAAGTCGTACTTACCCCATGTTCTAGGAGATAAGGGTGAGAGAATCTAATCGCGATGAGTAGCCGATTCCTTGGTTAGCCATACACATTCATCAATGCTCGTAACCAAGTCGTACTTATGCCACTTTACTAGGAAAGCAATAAATAACATTAATTAAACCTATCCATGTACTGCAAGGTTTATCCACAAAGTTCGTCTTTATTGCCGTACACAACTTGCGTTCAGGTACAAAGCTGCTCGAATAAAGAGCCGTTCACTTGGGGGACTCCTACTGCGGGCACATGGAAAATATTCTATCTCTGGGGTGATCAATCCGCCAGAGCTTCGCTACTTCTAACTCTATCTATGAAATGAGGGGAGTGCTGCCTCTTATTTATAGATTTGGCGACGGATCGCAGGGGACAATGCGATATCGTGGCTTGTGCATATCGCGTCTCATCAATCGGAAAAGGATATTAAACACAGAGACTTGGGAATTAATATAGAAAATCAAGAAGATGAAGCAAACACATATGGATCCCCCCAAATAGAAATACCTTCAAGTCCAAATGAAGATATGTCTCCAAGTGATACAAACGAGATTGTTACCAATGTTAGATGTGCTACCACATGATTAATTAACAAGTAATAATGATAGATGGGAAACTAATGGTGTATAACCAAGGGATTGTGCAGTCCATCTCCCAAATGTGTGGCCATAAAATTAGTCATGGGAGAGATGCTCTATCTTGGTTCAAGAACTAATAAGTATTTTTCATCTTTTTGTTTTACAATTTTTTATCATTTTCTTATTTCTTTCAATGTTTTCTAATTCTTAATATGTTTTCCATTTTTTTTGTTATTTTTGGTTTCTTTATACTTTTTTCTTTTCCTACATCATTTTATTTATGTTTTATGGTTTTGTTACTAATATTGCCAAGTCATGATGTAGAAGTCAAAACTATGTGTTGGGTTTTTGTGCTATGCTATCAAGATTATTGGCTAAGTAATTATGTGAAGCAGTGAGACCACCTCATCCATCTCTCTAATTCTCAAAATAAAAAGGTCTTTCTTTATGAAAGTAATTTGTTTCTTCTTTCATGAAATTAAAATTAATCAATGATCATGATACCTTAAAGAAAGAGGGAAAGATCAAGTGAAAATGGTAAAGGATGTGACCTCAAAGGGACTTGTCGGGTCCTCTTTGGTTTATGACTCCTCTAGGAATGCATCATCACTCCTCCATCAACCAATAAATAGAAAGCTATGTCTTTGCATGGTTTGATTTTCATTTTTAAAAAATTAATATAATAATATAAAATTATAAAGTTCAAGAAAAGAGAAAAATAAAAAATAACAAAAAGAAAAAAAGAAAAAAAAAAGAAAGAGAGAAAAAACAATAATGGGAATTCAAAGCACACCCCTTAAACACAATAACGAGCTACAAGCGTTGCTTATGGGGCTGGAAAAACATGTTACCCATGCTTGAAGGTATCCCTCTAACTAAGGCCCTTTCTTCCTTCTTTTCTTTTTGTTCTTTGAGTGGTTGTGGACTCATGGTGGTAGGCAAGAAGGAACACATCAATGCAAGGTCACTATTAATGGTATGAACTTGGTCTGAACTTGGATAAACAGGTATGATGATCATTTTAATCATAGTTAACATAACAACCTATTACTGACATGGTAAAGCACCTTACATCTTAATCTCTGCAATCCCTTCTCATCCCATTATCCACCTCACTATTGCATGTAATTATTGGACTAATGGTTTTGTATAGTATAGTGCAAAATCCCAACTAAGGCAGTTGTGTGTTGTTTGGAAAAAAGGCATGGTCTACATTTAACTTCTAAGATGCTCACAAACATCTATAGAAGTGGTTATGCAAGGGCATTATGGCAAGAGCCTGCTTTGGAAAGGACTCACTTGCATAACTTTTGTTGATCATGGCTTTGAACTAACCTTCACATCTTCCAAAACATTAGTGACAGTTTCTTTGAATTTATGCATGATTTTGGGACTATTTCTTGCCAATTTCAATAATTTTTTCTACTTTTTTATTTCCATATTCTTCAAATTCAGAATTTCTTGCCCATTTTGTAAATTAGACCTTTGGTTTCGATTTGTCAAAAACTTGTGTGCTTCCGGAGTTACGCTTATTAGTCATGGGGCTCAGGATGCCTGCTTTAAAATTTTTAAATTTTTTTATAACATCATGTTTTCAAAAATTATGGTAACTAATAATAATTGATCAAAATAATGTGAACAACTTGATGATTTTAATTACCTCATAGCCTTGAGCATGGTACACTATCATCACCTTGTGCTTAAATGCAAACTAAGGGATCCAAAAAGGGTTAATTATTAAGGAAAATTTACCCAAACTAATGTTGATCCTTTGGTAACTACAAGTAATGCTAAAAGAAAAGCCTAAGGAAGAAGGTCTTTTGTCAGGCATGAAAATGAAGCCAAGAGAGGGACAATGGAGGATATGCCCATAGACAAATAGTAGCACATATAGGATAATAGGTCAAATATCACATGATTGCTAGATTCATGGAACAATGAGAAGAAATTCCAGCCCATCCTTCAAGAATGTTCTACATAATGAGAGAAGCATCAACATAACAATCAAGGTTGGAAGTCTGCCACCACTAGTGGCAACAAGAAGAATAATCTTCAATGGATTTTTGAAGACCTCTACAAAATTTTGTAATCTTCAATTTTGTCTTGTATTTTTGTCATTTTTTCATTTTGTAATGCATCCACTCAAATAAAATTTTGTAATGTGGCACTCATAGTCAATCAGTAATTTGTGTGTCAATCAATTAGTCAGTAATCCCATACCTTCCCAAAATTTTGTAAGAAACTTGTTCCTCTCTTTGTTCACTCGAAGATGAGTTTTCATTCAGTTGTGGGGGTATGATGAGTCATCATTTGACCCCATGGACACGATCCCGTTGACACATGGTTTGCTATGTCAATGCATACATGTCAATGTAGTGTTTATTTTGGCCTATAAACATGTATGCTTCTGCCATGTATTGGCAATCTTTTGTCAATAGAGTAGCTGAATCCTTGCAGTTTCATTCTATGGTCTTAGAGAATAATCAGTGAGTGCCCATAGTTTGGATCTAAGTCAGTTGTACGATGTCTTATTTGAGTGGCAATGTACTTGGACATATTCCATGAGGGCAATAAGATTGAGATTGATTCTTATAAATTGCAACACTTTGACTTAGATTAAATTTACTTCTAATATAATTTATATTCTATGTACTTAGTTAAGATTTACGTTTCCATGCATATTAATGAATTGGCAGAATGAGCGCAACCAATTTCGAGTGTAAACACATATTTGCTTGGTAATCCCAGTAGCATTATTGCTTGGTTCACCCAATAGCATAACACTTGGTAATCATAGTAGTGGATATGTGGGTTCAAGACGTGTATGACAAGCTAGCAATAGACACTCATTGCCCATAGGCTAGTTTAGACTTTATTTTTTGTTGTAATTAGTTTAAATAATTGATTTCTTTATTATCGTTAGGAGTGGCATAAGCTGAAAACAACATCAACCATCATATGCCTCACTTTGGACTAAAACATATGTGGCAAAGCTACCAGTAGTCCAAGTGGAAGGACAACAAACTATGATCAATGCTTGACCATCTAAATGCACAAGTAGTCCCATCCACGGAATTCGACCAAATCATGCATGAACGCTTGTGATTCATATGGTTGGCCATAGGGGATACCCACTAATCACTTTATTCACCAAGGTTGAACATATCACCATCAATAAGGTGAGCAAGGAGTTGTTATGAATGAAGAAGTTTATGTCAAAGTTAGGTCATGAGAAAAAACAATATGTCCTTTACTATAACAATCAAATTGTCATCTATCTCAATAAAACTTCAACATTTATTCAAAATCCAAACACATGGTGGAGAAGTTTATGTCAAAGTTAGGTCATAAAAGAACAATTTATTCTTTTCTACAACAATCAAAGTGTCATCCATTTCAATAAAAACTCCACCTTTCATTCAAAATCCAAAGACATTGATGTAAGATATTATTAGACTTATATTGAAGAAGTCCATATCGACAAGAAGGAGCTAGATACAATAAGGTCTAGCCTTGTGTTAAAACTCTTCATTTGGAAGCTCTAAGTCAAAATTTCAAAATTTCAATTCTGATGAACAATACCAAGCCATAAACTTTTCATTAAACTATAGGCAGACATAATACTTTTTAGAACAAGGAGACTTATTTAAAATTTCACATAGTTCCAAAGGGGAGACTATCGAATGGAACCATGAAGAAAGCCCACCTTGCAGTTTATTATTGCTGTTGCATGATTGATCCTCATTATTTGTCAGCCAATCTATGGGCCAGCCGTGGGAGCCATGAACAGCCGTAAATTAAGATGTCTTCTCATGCAAGACGAAGCAAAATTGAGGCACAGATTTTTTTGCTTTTTGGTGAAGGCAGCGTGGTTTCGATTAGAATTCTTTCAGAGCTCTGTTGTTTCGAGGGGCATACCGCACTTGTTCTTTCTTCATTTTCACATGCATCCGTGGGTATGCACTTGGTGATATGAAATCTTTGCTGGAATTCAAGAAGGGCATTGTTCGAGACTCCTTCAGTAGTTTGGCGGAGTGGGATGAAATCCCACCATATTCCTGTAATTGGACAGAGAACACATCGGTAACTTATCCTTTCTGCAATCCCTGGATTTATACATTCCGTCAATTTATCAGACAACTGAGAAGGCTTTTGATTTCCTCGCGCTTTCTGACAACCAGATTCAAGGTCACATTCCTGCACCTTATCTAATATTCGGTATCTAGATATTGGAAGGAATTATACTGTTTGAGGGGTTCAATTCCTTGCCTGATTGCAAAACTTTTGGGTCTTCACTATTATTTTCTGTCCGAAAACAAATCTGACTGGAATCATTCCCCTTTGTTTCGCCAGTCTGACTAATCTCGAAATTTTAGACACGGATTAAATCTCCATGGATTAACTCTCTTCAAGTAGGCATTTCAAATGGTTTGGGAAACTGTCCTTGAACAGTTTGGAATTAGATTTCAACAAGCTGGAAAGCTGCCTCCTAGAGCCTTTGATTTTAGCAGCTGACAAGCCAAAGCCGCTGAACCCCACTGTTAATTATTTTAAATCATAACCATCAATACTCGTATTTTCCACGTTACCATTACTGAATATTTTCGAAGAATTTCTTTTCGAAGTCCACAATTAAAACTCCTGAATATATCTGCAAAGCCTCAGCTGTTCAGATCCGCCCTGCGGTTTTCAGTTCAATATGTTAATGTGTTGCTACTTCAAATGTTTGGAAAGGCTACCATATTTTTTTTTTCCAAAGTTTCTGGCTCTTCAAAACAGTAAGAACCAGGTTTTTTGGGTGTCTGGTTGAGAGGAGAAGATTAAACGGGGTCGCTCCAATCTCTTCTTACCATTTCACTGTTTTAGAAACATTTTATATTTATATTTTAGAAATGATTGTGCAAATGCTGGTAAAGGCATTGAATACCTAAACCCCTGTGTTAAAGTGATTGATAACCAAAAGTTTAGATTACCCTTATGGGATCAAATGTTCGTCATGAATTTTTTTGCATGATGTTTTCTTCCATTTTTTAAATTTTTCCCATCGATTTTGTTTTCAAAGTCTTCCGTTGCAGATTTCAAAATTTCTAAAACACTGATTTTCTTCATAAGAAACAGAGGCTCCACTACTGCAAAATACATATCTTTCATTTATTTATTAAGCACTTCCATTTATTTCTTGGTATAATATAAGCTTTCAAAATAGAGGGTTCATTTCTGTTTTTTCATAACAAGGCTGTTGTAAACCGGCAACGAACAATCATATAGCAAAGTTAAGGGTCAACATACACTTATGGAAGATAGCCTTTCAGCTTGTTCAAGGAAGTACAGTTTCCCAAACCACATGGAATGCCACTTTGAAGAGTCTTCAGAGTACAGATAGATTTCTCGTAACCCATGAAGGAATCCCTCCTTGCAGCTTTGTTCTCTGACAAGTTCAGCTTTGTTCTCTGACAAGTTTAAAATTTAAAGATTAGAGATTGGTGAGACAAAGGAGAATGATTCCTGAGAATCTTACAATAAACGAAGTTGAATTTTAGTTCATCTATTGTATTAAAAATTATCTAAGTTGCCATCTTACCAAATTCTAAGGATAAATAATTTCAAGTTTGGTACTAAATCTTATGCTGCAAAATATTTTGATTTTTTATGGATTGTTATTTCCGTACATACTCCTTGTGTGCTCTTCTAAATTGTTTTCCTTATGAATTGAATTAACTAATTTCAAGTTTGATACTAAATCTTAGAATATTATGGATGAAATATTATTTAACCTTATAACCAAAGTCATAGATGAAATTATTTAACATTACTGATAAGGTCTCTTAGAATATTATTTAGCCTTACCCATAAGCTTTACCCAGAACCTTATCAACCAAATATTATTTATCATTATGATTGGTAGTTATAAGGCCAAAATTACCTAGAACCTTATCAACGAAATATTATGTATCATTATGATTGGTAGTTGTCCAGGGCCAAAATTAAATAATAGTGAAGACAGGAAATTGATTGGTCACACAGGTTGAGTAAATCGAGCCTTCTCAGTTGTCCGACGAATTGCAGAAAAGGTAAGGTACCGAGTTGCAGGGGTATGGAACCTAAAATGTCGCATTTTTGAGAAAAATCTCGATGACCCTTCCAATTACACTGCATTTGGTGAGGGAATCCGAACAATGCCATCTTGAATTCCAGCAAAGATTTCATATCAGCAAGGGCATCGGATAAATATTTAAATTACATGGAAGATTTTGTACGAGGACTAGCTAGTATCTGTGTTGCTGGTTTATTTTGGACAGGACTTGAAAAAGTGCAAGCATGAATGAGAAATTATAAATTAGCACGTGAAAGCTCAGGATAGGAAGGATTGATTATGCTAAAATAAACATTCTTATGAAGTAGTATAGACTTATAATACTTTATGTTTATGGTGGTTGAAGTTATTTGTCGGAAGAAAGTAAATTTATCCATAAATAAAGTTATTTCTAATTTTAATAAATTATTTTTAATTAAAAATAACTTTTTAAATTTAACTGTAAATAATTTGTCAAAGCAATAATGAAGGATGGTGAATAGATAGTTTTGTAATAAGCATTTAAACTGTAAATAATTTGTCAAAGCAATAATGAAGGATGGTGAATAGATAGTTTTGTAATAAGCTTATAAAGATAGTAATCGTTATCTTTTTGCAGTGTCTTGTGATTGTTCATATTTAGAACATAGTTTTAAAAGTTATAAATCAACATTTTGCTCTAAAAAATTAACATTATTCAACTTGTTATTTTTCAAGTCAAGTTTTAAGTTGGCAATGCTTTACTACATATTAATAATCTTCTTCAGCTAATGGAACAAACTTGAACCTTGGACAAATAGTGTTGCTAGAAAATTTGATTAGCTTATGCTTAATTCTTGGTGTTGCTTTTATTGTTTCTCCTATATCTTTGTATTGTTTTGCTTGTTCTAGCCATTGACAAGCACCTAGTAAGTAAAAACTTCCGATGGTGTTTTTGAACAAGGTTATAACTTGATTTTTTTCCTACCCTAGAGAGGACATTTTCTAAGATTGGTTGTATGGATAAAAATCCACAATGGCATCCCCAAAATAGTTGGGCCTTTTCTTTTCATTATTACTTTTAGAGCTTATATGTTATTTATGGGATATGTTTTATTTTTTTATTCCTAATATAATTTATAAGATTTTGTAATAGCCTAGACTTGGATTAGTAGAATTGGATAAACTTTACTTGCACTTGGTCTTTCAAATTTGGAAGGGAAAAAGCCAAAAGACATTTGAAGGGTTAAAAATCAATTTAGTTAGAGTATTGTAAGGAGTAAAAAATTGAAAGGAAAATGTGACATATAAAATAAAACTTGATTACTCAAGTCTTAGAGCCTTACATGCTTTATAATTTTTATTTTTAAAAATAGAATTATATAGTCATCTTGATATGATTATTTTGGTTTTTATAAATTTGATCCTTGTATCTTACTTGGCCATTAAAATTCCAAGAATAATCTAGTTAAATTTCATTCTTTTTTATTTTTATTTTTGATATCATAGTTGTTTACTTGTTTAAAAAATGAAAAGGCTAGAAAAATCTGTTCTTTGTTTTTTTTTTCTCAAATTACAAATATCATGCTAGTTTTCTAAGTCAACAAAATCTACCATAACATTGGGAAAACCTCTCAAATTTAGGAAATCTAATTCCATTAAAATTCTATTGAATCGTTCTCAAATTGTCGTAAAGCTAACCTTGAAATATTAACTAGCACCACCTAGAGCCTTCAAAATGTCTTAGGTATATAGTCCATTTAGAATTTTATAACTTAGCATTGTCTACTAGAATAGAATCCATGATTTGGAGCTTTCAAATCAAGAGCTTTTAAAATATCATTTAGGAGAGTGGACTTTAGATGGAATATGTCTTTAAACTTGTTAACAAGTTGCACTCATCACAAGCTATTAGTAAGTAGTTAGTATATAAAAGCTAGATGCCACATGAATGCAACTGTTGGCCAACTACATGGAAAAGCTTAACTAAAGAAGCTTTAATGCAAAGATGCGCTCCTGGATACTTTTCTTACTCAACATATTCCTAAATCACAACTTGTAGAAATGTTAGACCTTAAAAAATGAAAAAACAAATTAGAGTACACCACACCTTTAACATAGAAGAGAGAGTCTAAAGCTCATTGGTTTTAGAGAACTTTTTAGGTT
This sequence comes from Gnetum montanum, assembly GCA_015680685.1. Classification (NCBI taxonomy): domain Eukaryota; kingdom Viridiplantae; phylum Streptophyta; class Gnetopsida; order Gnetales; family Gnetaceae; genus Gnetum; species Gnetum montanum. Next base: position 86,328 of record MNCI01027478.1, read on the forward strand.
TTCATCGTTATAACTAATTTTGAAAAAACTTTATCTTTGGGGTAGGAAAAGGATCAAGCTTTGCCCATGTTCAAAAGTGCCTTCACCAAATTTCATGTCTTATTAAATAGTTTTGTTTTTTTTTTTAAAAAAGAATAAGAATACTCTCTCCAAAGAAAAATGAATATAACAATTAAAATTAAGATACAAATTGCTAAGAGGCTAATAACTTTACCAACTTAAACCCTAAAAATAAAAGGAAATTATTAGTGCTGGAAATGAATTAATTGTTCAACCTATAATGAAAGCTTTCTAGCTTGAAGTTGTAACTCAAAAATAATATTTTTTAGAATATAATATTTAACTCCTATAGAGATATCATAATTATCCTCTTACTACTAGAAAATATTTACATAACAAAGCTTCTAAATAGAATAACGAACAAACAATGAACTACATGTCCAAATACAAAGAAAGAAAGTAGACAAAGCAGGTTGACTACCAAAAATAACATCCAAAAATGACATCATTGATGCTTAGTTGAAAGTTATTGCAAATTTTTATTTGTAAATAATGGAGTTGAGTGAGGTGCTTGCACCAAATATCATGGCCCTAGCTACCTACATACCCTTGTCATGTGTTTATAATGAATCAAAGCCATGTAGTTCTTGTTAGTGAGGCATTGCTAAATTAATTAGAGCTTGTAGCTTGTGATTTGCAAATCATAGATTCAATTCCAACAAGTATGGTAACCTAACACATCATTATGTTTAACAAAATTATCATGAAATTTTGTGTTGGCTATAGGTCTTGGAAGTATAAAGAGTGATCTAGTTTCGATTCAACATCCCAAAGCCATGTAGTTCTTAAGATGATAGGTACGGTAGCATGGGATCTATTTAGACCTGCATTCTCTTCTAATCCCCATGTTAGTGGGGTAATATATAGTTATTTAGTTCAGGTTCTGACACCCATCAAAGCCATGTTGTTCTTAAGATGATGGTTAGCATGGGATCTACTTAGACCTCTATGCTCCTTTAATCCCTATGTCAGAGGTAATATATAGTTATTTAGTTTGGGTTTTGACACCCACCAACAAAATGTACTCCCTAACCATGTTCCATTATTATGCTATTTGCATGGCTTCCATAATCACCATTGATGAGTGGCGAGGTACCCTTCACTCAACCATACAAATATGAGCATTACACATGCGATCCAGTCAAACTCCGTAGACGGACTAGTTGTGGCACCTAGATAGTTAGCCTTAGGTCGTAGTTCGTTGTCTTCCCACCTGGACTAGTATTATCTTTGTCACGTATGGTTTAGTCCAGAGTGAGGTGTATGATGGGTTTCTAATCTAATGCTACTCCCGAGGGCAATGGAAAGTAATGTTTACTAAACTACGAGAGAAAGGGTAAGAGAATCTAAACTAGCCTAAGAACGATGAACATCCGTTCCTTGATTATCCATACACATCTTAGACTTCGTGCACGACTACCACTAGGATTACCAAGCACAAATCCTAGGTACGCTACTGGGTTACCAAGTAGTCATACTTAAATGCTCGTAATCAAGTCGTACTCATTCCGTGTTTAACATGAGATAAGGGAGAGAGAGAGATTAACTAGGAAAGCAGTAAATAACAATTAATTAAATAATTAATCTAAGTGAATGTTGCAATGGTGAAGTAATCTCGATCTTTATTTCTGGTCATGTGCGTGTCCACGTATGTCACACTCGAATAAAGGATGTCGTACAATTACAATCACCACACTATAGGCAAACACTGGAAAATATTCTAGCTCTAGAGGGAGAAAATTGGCGGTGCGACACGATATCACGTACAATACATCGCGTAGCCCATGCAATATCACGGCTGTGATATCACGGTAGTGATATCACAGCTCAGCTAGCAAATTCATGACTCATCATACCCCCACGACTGAATGAAAACTTGTCCTCGAGTTACAAAGAGAACAAGCTCCATTGATTACACAGTGGATAGGTATGGGATTATTGACTAACTAGGATGGATTCATGCCCCAGTGTGGAGTCAGAACAAAATTGAGACACAACACAAAAGAAAATCCTATGATTACAAAATTAGTGGAACTCATGTAGTTTCTGGTGGCGGTGGCTCCTTCATAGGTGTCTTGCCCTTTTCTTATGCTCCAGGTCTTGGGATTTGATGGCGTTGAAGTATGGCCTAGAGTTTCTCCTCTTGTAAAGCCTTGAGTGCCTTGGCGTGTGTGTAAGTTTGCGCTTGTGCCATAGAGGCATCCCAGTCAGCCTTCTCTTTTTCTTCCACCACCCTTTTATTCTCTATCAATAGTTTATTAAGTTGCTCAGTTCTAAAAGTGTCCAGCTGGTTCTGAGCAACTTTTGGCCTTGTATTCGGAAGGTTTAATACTTCCAAAATGGCTTGAATAGAGAAGTCAACAGTGACACCACAATTGTTAACTGTGGTGCCTTCTTCTTTATTGTGCCAAAATTGGTACTTTTCCCCTAAGTACCAGGCACCGCTTTCAAAGAGGGTAGGCCATAATAGGGATCCTTTGAAGTGATCCCTAACAGCCTCTGGAGCAAATTCTGTGAAAGGTCTAGAGTTTAATTCCATGATCACTACAATGAATATAGACCTTTCATGGATGGTCTGAACACAATCCTAGGTCAGTGTGAGATATCGTCCTTGTTCAGATGTTGCAGTAGCTCCTTTTTCTGACTGCCTTGATTATACAGCAACAGGGTCTTCTTGATGGATGCTAAATGTGTTGTTCAGTAGAAACTTGTCCTTCACCTCTCCTAGGTTTTTTGATCACACCTTGAGCAGGATCTTCTTGTTGTTTACGTTTTGGGGCCATCTACAATCACATGGGACCAATCGTTAGTAAGGTTGTTACCAAAGTTAGGTTATACCTTACTGCTTGCCTTAATAGATTTACTTTATTTCCATGTGATGTTAATTATTGGAAGAACATGTCCCCGAAAGATTATAGTGTTGAGTCCTCTTTGCTTAGGTGGTTTCCAAATTTAATTTTCTGGTATAGCTAAGGGGATGAAATT
>MNCI01027478.1:100211-117803 GCA_015680685.1 Gnetum montanum
CACTTTTTGGGTGAAGATTTTTCCACCAGCAACGAGGGTTAATGAGGTCTTCCGAAGGGCTATATCCAATTCAATACAATAACGGTGAATTTGAGTTCCATTGATCGTCGTACAATGATCGAAAATAATAGGGCCCATGGTGCTAATAATGTCCCTCTCAACAGATGAGAAAATGAGTGGAAGAGTGGGCAGTTCTATGTAACAAGGAATTATATTAAAAGTTGGGTCATTGACATTAAGGTCAAAACTCCAGGTGCATGCGATTAGGGTTGCATTTCTTGTTGGAAAATTTTTTTGATAGAGAGCCTTTTCATCTTGGGAAGCATCAGATAATTCTACCAAAATGAAATGACGAGCGTAGTAATGAGCATGAGAAACCTGAATGCCATGGGGCTGAAGGAGGCTATGGACTTGAGTGTTTAAACTTGGGGACCTTGGTAAAAACCCCACAATTTGAAAAAACAGAAAACAAGATGTGAAATCTTTAGAAACTGCTTCAAAAATATCATCTGGTAAAAGAAAATCGATTTGAGGTGAGGTGGATGAACTTCCCTGAAGAAATGCAGAAGCTGATGAATCCATCATTGTGACTTGCCCACGCTTGGGCCGCGCACTTTCCTGACACCGTTCTGCAACCTTGACTGCAAGAAAACCCTCACCACTAGTGTGTGTGTCCACCCACCACGGGCAATGTCCTAGACAGCATGGCAGAAAGAAAAAAACGGCCAAGAAAAACAGAAATCGCTACAGGGTTAGTTGGTAACGTCAAAGCTACCCTGCTCCCCATCAAACACTGGGCGAGTGATGGCGACGGCGGCACCACAAGAGGCAGAGCACAAGAGGGCTCAGCAGCGTAGCGGTGCCCAACAGAAGAGAGAGCGCCAACGCAATTTTGAGGAGCATGAACGTCAAAGGAAAAACACAAATAATCCGTGCAATTGAAACCCCATGCGGCTAACTACTTTTTTCTTATGTAGTTTGTGTGTTCAATCGTGGAAATTTGATTTCTGCTCTCTATCTATTGCGTGTCCCTAAGCATACCATTTTTTCTATTACGCCTCAAACTAGTTTTTAGACTCACATAGGGAGTGTGCTCTCCACATTTTTATTGGAGATTTTTATTACATCCAAAACAACCATGTTGGATTATCATAAAGTCTTAATACATTTTGAAGAAAGTAAAAAAAAAAAAACATTAATTCCTAGAAAGATAAAATTCTAAAATCAGTTAGATCCTTTCGAAGAGGAAGTGTAACATAGTATATAAACTTTTTACATAAAAATGTATTTATTTCTTTCAAACTAGATTTTAAAGTCACAAAAAGAGTGCTCCACACCTTTTTATTAGAAATTTTTTTTGCATCCAAAACAATCACAATGGATCATCACAAAGTCTTAATACATTTTCTAATGTATTTGTCCCTTCTACAATTCACCTCATCTCGTTGTTCATGTATTTGTGACTCGTGTCTTGTGTAGCATTGAATTCATAACTCATCATGGTGGTATCTACATGTGTGTGTTTTGTGGAACTGGTGTGGATTACATTTAACCCTTCTAGTACCTATAGACATTTTAAGGTGTGGTTATGCAAGGGCATTATAGGTTGGAACCTACTTTGGGGAGGATCCACTGATGTGACTTTTGTAATTTGTACTTGTTGCACACCACCACATCATTTTATACCCTCTGAGCACTTCATTGCTAAATATATTCTTTCCTTTGTCATCATTTTATCAAACGTTCCTCAAAACCATTCCATGTCCTTTTATGTGTCACCTAAACAAATTAGGCCTGACATTAAACTTTTAGGGCAACTTCCTTGAAAAATTTCTAACTCTAAAAATCACACTAAGTAAATAATTCAACATTTATTAAAGGTAATGAGTAAGGTGTAAAATAATTAAACTTCTTTCAATAACCTTACTAACAATTTATCATTGTGTGATTATAGATGGCCCCTAAAAGAGGACAATAAGGAGGACCTTCTCAAGGTGCAACTAAACTTCCAGGGAGAGGCAAAGGCCAAGGACCTCATCCAGAACATGCAGAGTAGGAGGCACAATCATTCAGCATCCATCAGGGAACTCCTGTCACTACACGATCTAGCCAAGAAAAAGGTGGAGAGGTCAAGGCTTGAGCCTATGAAGAGGAATAATGGCTATTTGAAGCATATCATGTTAAGGCCAATCAAGTGTTCTGGCAGCTATTGTGTCCATGGGAAGTGCCAACTCCATCAAACATTGAAACATCAACATGGATAGCTCATAATCCATGGATAGAAGAGGAGAAACATCAGACACTTCTTCCATGATATCAATCTCAGGAGCCTAGCATGCAGGACAAAGGAAAAGCACCCATGGAGGAACCACCGCCATCTAGAACCACATGAATTCCAACAAAGTTTTGTAATTCTATCTCTATGTCCCATTTTTGTTTTGTTCAATCCCATACTATGGCATGAATAATTTCTAGTTAGTCAATAATCCCATGGCTATCCATTGTATAATCAATTGGACTCATTCTCATTTTTTTAACTCGAGGACGAGTTGTTATTCAATCATGGGGGTATGATGAATTGCAGTTTGTCAGGTGCTAATATTGGACCCTTGATATCAGACCCTTGTTAATTAGGTGCTGATATCGGATCCCTGTTAACCAAGTGTTGATATTAGATCCCTGTTATCAAACCCCTGATATCTAATGAGTCATAATATCAAACCCCTGAAATTGCACCTGCGATATCGCGTACACGATATCACAGCCTAGCTTGCGAGATCATATACACGATATCACAGTTCCCATGTGAGCCTATAAATACACAATGGGGCACATCCAAAAGTTTTAGTTTTTAGTAAGTCTTCAATAGTCAGTTTAGTGTTAGAGTAGAGTCTTTTTGTCATTTTTTCCTCTTAACTCTTTTCCCCCAATGCATGCCCATAGTGTGATGATTATAATTGTACAACACCTTTATTTGAGTGTGATGACTTGGACACACACATGACTGCAAATAAATATCGAGATACATCATCATTATAGCATTTACTTAGTTTAATTATTTAATTGTTATTGTTATTTATTACTTTTGTAGTTAATATCTCTTCACCCTAAACTCCTTAAATGCAGATTGAGTACAACTTAATCATGAGCATTTAAGTGTGACTACTTGGTATCCTAGTAGCGTACCTAGGACATGCGCTTGGTAATCCTAGTAGTAGTCGTAGATGAGGACCAAGATGTGTATAGATGATTAAGGAATGGATGCTCATCACACTTAGACTAGTTTAGATTCTCTCTCCCATGTCCTATTAGCTTAGCTCTCTCTCCCTTTTCCTCCTAGCTTAATTAAAGTGATTTTCCATTGTCTCTAGGAGTAGTACTAGGTTAGAAACCACATCATATACCTCACTCTGGACTAAACCATACATGAAAAAGCATATACTAGTCCAGGTGAGAAGACAGTGGACTGCGATCAACGAGTAACTATCTAGATACCACAACTAGCCCATCTGCAAAGTTTGACCGAATTGTGCGTGAAATGCTCATATTTGTATGGTTGAGTGTAGGGGTACCTCGCCACTCATCAGGTGTCCATTGATCTCCATGAAGCATTTTACCTGGTGAAGAAATTACTGTTTTTTTCAATGGTCCAACCCCTATGGCATCTCCTAAGAGAGAAGATAGGTAAGAATGTCATCATACCATTTAAGCTCATTGGGAAATTTTTTAGTTATAGCTTCGACAAAGAGGAGTTCATCAGGAAACATATCAAATAGTGATCTTTCTTCCTTTTTGATGTTCCATCGTAATCGAGACAAGTAATTAGCAACCACATTCTTAGTGCCCTTTTGATCTACCATTGTGAGATCAAATTCCTATAAGATCACCAACCATCGTATGACATAGGGAATCATTGTTGGCTTATTCATTAGGAAGTGAATGGTGCTATGATCTATGTGCACAAACACTTTATATCTAAGCACATAATGCCTAAAATTTTCTAGAGCAAGCACCATTGCCATCAGTTCTTTTTCTATAGTGATGTAGTTCAATTGTGCATCCACAATGCTTTGGCTTGCACAATGAATGTAGTATGGACATTTCTCGTCATCCATATGTGTAAGCATAGCTCCCAAGGCATAATTTGATGCATTTATCATAACAAGAAATGGTCTGGACCAATTGGGTGCTGTAGGATTAGGGTTTCGATAAGTTTTTATTTAAGCTGTTAGAATGCTTGTTCACATTTCATGGTCCAGAAAAATGGAGCATCTTACTTTATCAGCTTCACCAATGGTTTTGTGATCTTAGAGAAATTCTTTATGAATCATTGGTAGTAGCCAGTATGTCCAAGAAATGATCAAAAATCTTTGACAGTTTCTGGTTGATGGGTAATTCCTTGGATGACCCTTATTTTTTCAAGGTCGATCTTAATTCCTGCTTGTGATATTCTATGCCCTAACACAATGCCTTCCTGGACCATTAGGTAACTCTTTTGCTAGTTGATTTATCTCAACACATCATTTCAATACTTGCTCAAGGCAGTCTAGTGCTTGCTCAAGGGTAGCTCCATAGCTGGAGAAGTCATCCATGAAGGCTTCCACTTCAATACCAATTTATTGTTAAAAAATGCTAAGGATCAGGTGTTGGAATGTAGCAAGGGCATTGCACAAACCAAAAGGCATCTTACGATATGCAAAAGTCCCCTAAGGACTTATGAATGTTGTTTTGGCTTAGTCCTCTAGCATGATTTGGATTTGGTTATAGCCACTATAAACATCCAGGAAACTATAGTAATGATGCTTAGATATTGTGTCTAACACCTAATTAACAAATGACAATGAAAAATGGTCCTTGAATGTTGTCATATTCAACAGCTTGAAACTTAATACAAACTTGCCACTTGCCACTTTTCTTAGGCACAATAATGAGTTAACTAACCCACTCACTATTTGTAATGGGATAAGTGAACCCTGCCTTAAAGAGTTGTTCAATTTCCTCTTTGATGATCTACTTTAGTTTGGGGGCCTCTATGGTTGTCTCATTAGCTTCATGGCCGAATTAGTGTAGATGTGATGCTACCATATCTTACGATCAATCTCTTTGAGTTCAAGATACAACTAGGCAAAGATTGCTAACCATTTTTCAACCACATTCAATAGCATCTTTTTCTATTTTGGAGCAAGATTTGCATTGATTATGATCGACTTCCCATTTTTTAAGAACACATATTCCATGCTAGCTGATAGAGGTTTTAGTTCAAGGGGTTTTCGCTTGAAATTTTTAAGAATTTCCAACTCTCCCCAATAGGTATAATCATCTGCATCATCAGAGTGTTGGTGATGAACTTTCTCTAGTTCATCCATGTCTATGACATGTGCACATGTCAGGCTCTTAGTTGGTTCCATGCAAAGTGTGATGCTCTCAGAATTAGTGATCAACCATTGGGTATACTCCTATTTTATGACTACCACATACAAACACCTTTGAATTTCTACTTCTGGTGGACATTGCTTGCATGTAGAGATGGAGGCCTGTTTCACTACCCAAAGTTTTTGCACACAATTGCACCCTGTATCACTGTATGCGATGCATGGAACTTGCTTCTTCTCAATCTTTCCAAATGCATTTTCTTTGGATATTTCCAGAGAAAGATCTCTGATGTCCATTCTCACATCAATAGTGCTTAGCCATGCCCTTCCCATGATGATTGGGAAGTCCCCTTTGCAGTCTCCACCTTGATCACTAGGAAATCAGTAGGGTAAGACTACCCATAGACAGTGGTCATAATTTCTTATACCAGTCCCAATGGAATAGTGATGGACTGGTCTACTAATTTTAATTTGATATTGCTCTTTTTTAAAGGAGGTAGGTTCCATGTAGTATACATTTCATGAGAGATCAGGTTGACATTGGATCTAGAATCAAGAAGAGCCTTACATGGTTTGTTCCCAACAATCTGCAAATAGATCAATGGACTTCTAGAAACTGCTAACTTCCTGGGAAGGTTTCCAGTACGGATCCAATTAGATACGGTGTGAGTATGCATCACAGTATGGATCTTGGGCGATGTTTGGTTTAAAGGGGACTCAAAGGAATTTGATATAGAGAAAGACAGATAAATAGGGTTGTCAACTGTAGGTGCATTTGAGGGCTTAGGTGGACTGCATGGTTGGAAGATAGGTCTTTTCCTTGATTGAGTATCCAAACCACTTGGTTGATGAACCAGTTGTAGATTAATGGCCTCGGTAGTGTTGCGTTGTTGTAGTTAAGTTGGGAGTTCATCTTGCATAGGTGGAATAAGTGGTAGTTATGCTAAGGGAGGAGGAAGAGGTGTAGAAATATGAGGAAGATAAGGGTAAGAGGTGGGATTCCTTCTTGCATGTGGAGAATGAGTTTGATAATAATTAGAAGGATGGTAGTGAGATTGAAAAGTAGAAACATGACTAGAGAATTCATGTGGAGACAACGGTTGCTAAACATAGTACCCATAGGAATTAAGCTATCAATAAAGGTATTGCTACCTTGGTGGTGCCAACGCCCATGACTGTGGTTGCTACCACTATTAATATTGCTCATATGGTTGCAGTGGAGTTTCACTTGGATAATATTATTGTTGTTGGTGGAACTACCTAGAATTACCTTGAGGATAAGACAATCTTCTAGGTGTTTGCCTTTGTGTTAGTCATGGATTCAAAGCATACACCCTAGATTCTTGTAAGTGTGACACTATGGGGCAACATCCCCTAGGATGTTCATATTGGCAAACGTCACACACACCATCATCATCTGAATTGATTTTCATAATTTTTCTATTATAGCAATCTTGCCCTTACCTTTTTGATAGACACGTTTAACCTCCTTGTGCCTTCTATGCTCACGATCACTACCTTGTTCCTTGGACTCTTCAGTAATTTTTAGGATAGCTTGAAATCTGCTATGCATGGAATCCCATAACTGATCAACCTTGGTCATAATTTCAAATTCAAATTTTTGGAGCGAAAAGGATTTTCTATTCGCCACCTCATCAAGTGTTGATTCTTCTTCACTATCACAAAATTGAACATTCCTCTTGCAAATGAAAGGATCATGATTATACTCTTCTGCACTCTTTCTTTTTCTTAATTCACCTTCATCTTTAGCTACCTACTCAATCAATCTTTGGATCTCATGGATGCTTAATTCTGATAGTTGTCCTTGGGCATAAACGCCAAGGGTTCTCCTTGTTTTAGATCAAAACCCATCTACAATGTGGTGAAGTTGATCTAATTGAGAATAACCATGGCTAAGACATTTGTGCATTAAGGAATAGTATCGGTTGATGGTGGCATCTAAGGGTTCATTTGTTTTTTATTTCCATCCTTAGATCTACCTTCTCAAGTTAGACACTCTAGAGTATGTTTGATATCTGTCATTAAAGAATTCAAACATTGTACTCCATCATCTGATAGATTCTAGTTCAAAGGACTAGTACTTATTTTCTGCTTATTTAATAAGTGTCCATGGGAACAACTTAAACTTTTACAATTCATTCTCTATGTTCTACAAGGAACATGTATCTTGGAAAGCTTAGAGATGGTTTTGCGAATCTAAGTTATATCCCCCTTCGAATCTAGGAATATTGTTCATATCTAGCCTCTTGATCCAACTATCCTTCACATGCCTTGTTGAAATTTGTACTACCTTTGCAATGTTTAGCATACCTAGGTATCAAGAAAAGGCTAATTGAGGCCTTGATTTTGGTGCCTACGATGCCTTCTACTACCCCTTCATTCATGGCATCATGTCTCTCTTGAATACCCATGCCCTTGGTCTTGCCTTACCCAACGATCCCTTTAATCATTTCAATCCTATTAGTCACCACCATCACGATCGTGTTCCCTGTGGTTGTAATTAGAGCCAGAAGAAGAAAAGGATGATGAAGAAGGTGAAGAGAAAGAACGACTAGCACTATAATGGTGCCTACTACCATCTCTTCAATGATCACAACCACAATCACAATCTTATTTATTGTTTGCATCCTTGCCTTACCTTGCATCTTTGGATCCTTCTTTATCATTGGATCCATTCTTACTAGAACTAAGATTGTGAATCGTGAATTGTAAGTTCTAGTTTTGACTTACTTCACCAAAGTTAAAGAAAGGGATTTCATTGGATGGAAAACCCCCAAAGAAGGGTTCTCCATCATCTTTTTGGTACAGCAGGAATGGGGAATTATTAAATCTTTTTTCCTTCATAGATTCATAGCACTGTTCTAATTGGTGATCCTTGAGATATTATGCCTCAGTGAGATGATAATGTCTAGTGTCACTATTCTACACCACGTACTTAGCATGAAGTCCTTGAAGATCCCATCGTATAAGCATTTGTTGGAGCATTGCAGGAATGGATCAGTCAGGTAGCAGCACAATGTTTCCCTCCATGTGACACCACCACAACTGTTCATCCTGATGTAGGATGAAGGTGAATTTTGGTACATACTCATTAGGATGAGTATATACCACTTGATATTATTAAGGCACCAGTGGATGTACTTTGTCAGACTTGGCTGGAGAATCGCTCCTATGAGAAGAAGACATTTTATGTTAGAAAAATAAAAATGTAGTGTGCTTCTAAATATTAAGGTAGTAATATTTAGATGTGATATAACTCTAAGGTTTGTTCCAATGATTTGAATAATTTTCACTAATCCTAGATAGTGCACAAACCAACCAAAAGGTCCTCGGCAATAGCGCCAATGATGAGTGGTGAGATACCCCTACGCCCAACCATACGAATCACTAAGGTGTCCACACGTGATCTAGTTGAATTTCATGGACCTATAGTTAGTCAATGCACTAATTCTCTAGGAAGTGACATGTGAGTTAAGAATGTTTGTTGTTTTCCTAACTACACTTGTGAAGTTCAAGGATATGGTTTAAGTGTAATTGAGGCACATGATTTTTATCATTTTATGTTTTGTAAATTTAATTGCCTACAACAAGAATGAAAGGTAGAGTAATTTAAGATCTAATTCATCTACTGCCTAGCTAGCCTAACACAATTACATGTTCTCACTTTCCAGACACATCTCGAACATGTATAGCACTATTGGGCTACCAAACGTTAAGTCTTTTTGGGTTTCAAAGTGCTGCATGTATGCTTGAGGCGGTTGTGCTTATGTTCATTAACAACTAGAAATTAATTACTTAATTAAAGTGCATGAATATTAAATGCATTAAGGAAACATTAATATATTATCAGTGCTGCAAGGATGTTCAAAAGGGTTCGTTTTTATTCTCATCACACTATTGTGCTTAGGTACATCAATGCTTGAACAAAGATTCATACACACTTAGACTTCTGCTGTAGGCACTCAGAAAATATTCTAACTCTGGAGAAAACAAACTATAAGAGCTTCACTATCTATCATAAAAACTAATCAAAAACTAACTCAAAAATTGTCTCAATTGTGAGCCCAAGTGCTATAGTTATAGGTAGGCATATACCTTGCGATATCGAATATTCAACATTATGTCTTAGGCTTTGACATGCCTCATATCAAGGCTTTGATATCAGATATTCGATATCGAAGCTAGTTAAAACATGATTCAACAATAATTAAAGTAAAAATGTTATTTTTCAATATTTTACGCATCTAAACCAAAGTGAAAAAAAGTTTAAGTTCTAGAACATATAGATTTTTAATTTAAATAGCAAAGAGAAAATCACTATATCTACAAAAATTATATTTTAAATAATTCAAGAAATAAGATTTATGATTTTATAATTTTATGAAATCAACTAAAATTACAAAAGAAATATGATATTAGGAAACATTCTTATCTTTCATGCTATGATTTGCATGTTAGGATGAATCAAATTTTATAATCACTAAAATTGAATAACAAACTCATGTAGTATGAACTTTGATCTTTGATTCCATAAATATAACAATTACCATTATAATAGATTGATTTCATCAACATCCTAACCTTGTCATAACAAAATGGACTTGGCATTATAAGTTTTCTCTTACCATTCACCTCTATGAAGAGCTAAATCTTTGTTTATTTACAATATCTTTGGATCATCTTTAGTTATTTTTCTTTCTTTTTTAGTCTTTCTTTCAATGGTTTTCTTAAAATAATGATGTAACAATCTTTTCTAATACGTTTATTATATGATCTTCTTTGCACATGTTCAAACTATCTAAAAGGTCATTCCTGTAGCCTATCTAAAATAGAAGATACTCAAGCTTTCCTCTAATGTCTATATTGTGCAATTTATTTGTTTGCGTGACATTCAAAATCCATGACCATTAATCAATGTTGAGTTGTAAAGTTTTGTTCAAGTATAACCTTACAATATTTACAAATGATCTTGTCTCTTTTGTGTAGCAAGAAAAACAGTTTTTGTTTTATCTATACCACTTTGTATATGTAATTAAATGTTCTACCTTTTATAAATAGGTATTTGCAATTACAAAAGTCACAAACACTTGCAAATTACAATAGTAAATCTCCTCAATTATTTTTCTCTCTAACTCCATGTCCTCCATGAATCTTGTCATATCCCACTAATGAGCAGCAAGTATACCCTACACTCAACCATATGAGTTACAAATGTTCACATGCAATCCGGTCAAATTCTGTAGACTCTAGCTCTCTAAATGCACATTATCTACTATAGTGAATCTAAGGACATGACCGTTGTCTTCTTGGTTTCACTTGTATGAGTACAAGCATATGGTTAAGTGTAACCAAGGCACATGATTTGTATAATTTGATATTTTTTTTCTATTTTATCCTAAGTGTAAAGTAAAGTAATTAAGTATTAATTAATTTAATAAACTATCTACTACCTTAAATTATTCCCTAACACAAATATTTGGTCCCACCTTCCATACACATCTTGAACGCATTATAACAGTACTAGATTACCAAATGCTAGTCACTATTAGGATTATCAAGCATTAATGAGGTGGATGTACTTATGTGAATTAATTATTCTCATTTAATTAACTAATGGACATTGAAGTAAATTACATGAATAATAAAGTGCATTAAAGTAAACATTAAGCTATTTCCAAATGCTGTAAGGTATTTCAAGAAGTTTGTCTTTATTGTCATTACATCGATGTGTCTAGGTGCATTAGTGCTTAAATAAGGATATGCATACTTCTTGACTCCTATTGCTAGCACTTAGAAAATATTCTAATTGTTGAGAAAAAAAATTCCAAGAAGTTTCCTAAGCTATGAATTTAACCATGTCATAAATGCAGTGGGTGTGCACATTTATATAGGTAGACATAGATGTCATGTTGATGCATCTCCATCAACGGGGATGCGTTGACACATGCCCATTGATGTAGCTCATTGATGATGATTCATCATCCCTCCACAAATGATTGACAACTCATCCTCTAGTGAACAAAAGAAGGATCAAGCTTCTTACAAAATTTGGGAAGGTATGGAACCATTGATTGATTAACTAAGTCAAACATTTCTACTAAGTACCCAAGTGTATAGATTGACAATGTTTACAAAACTAGATGTTCATAAAAAAATTGAACACCTTTAAAAAAGTTGACAACTAGAACTCCTTTGATAGTTGAAGATGAGAAGAAGATCAAACGATCCCAAGAGGTGGAAGTTTCTGAGATGTTGAAGGACCTTCCCCTGCCTCTAGTGCATGTGGTGGTTTAGGTTGAGGTAGTTGTAGTAATCTTGTTGCAACTACGATGTTTGGTGGAAGATAGAAAGCATATAGCAATGCTTTCATCTTCTCCTCCTTGCTCTAAGGATCATACATAGTCCATGTAGCATTGTTGATGTGAGCTGGTATGGGAACATCCCATGTATCGGGCATGGCTGGGAACAACTTCTTAATGTTGACTGACTAGGCAAAGAATTGTTTGCATTTGATGTCTAACGCTCTGACAAAATTTTGTAGTGCATGGTAGTCGTTCATCTTCTTGAATAGGTTCGTTGCGACTCATCATTTATTTGTGAAGCACATGCAGAGAACTTCAAGATTGACATTAGCTATTTCTAGCTTTTGCTTTATGGTGCTTTAACTTTGCCTCATACAAGAGGTAAGAGTTGGTCACTTACTTCTCTAGCTTTAACCTTGGCCTTCTGATACTCAGCATTGCCAAGTTTGTGTACCAAAGGTTGGCTAGCTTCATGTACTCTATTATCTCTTTGATCTACAACTCCTTGAGGTAGATTTCAGCTTTGTTGTACGCATTGAGTCCATCAAAGATGGGATGCTACATGTCACCTCCCTGTTGGAGTTGCTGGAGGGCCTTGTTGACTTTTACATTTACTAGTTGAATCTCTTTTTCATTCACCTCCTTGAGGAGTCCAACCTAGTCCCTATAATGAATTTTCACCCGTTCAAATTTTAGGGCCTCATTCTTCTAGGCAGCTACCTCAATTGCTGTTTTCTGGCAAAGGGCTTCTTCCACTGAGAGATTATGATTATCAGTGGCCAACCTTCTCAAATCCATATTCACCTTGGCAAGATACTCTTACTATTGTTGCAAAAATTCCATCATTTATTTTTGCGTCTCAATATTTTATAGGTGGTGATTATGTTGGGTTAGAATTAGATTCTCCTTGCGGACGTCCAAAAATTTCTTTTCAGTGTTTTAGGTCATGGCTTTTGCTAAGGACTAATCAAAGATCATCATCATGTTTGCGTGCTCAACCTCTTAAAGTTTGTGTTGAAGCTATAGAAAAGCTTCATATCTTGTTATGGCCTAGTTGAGCACAATTAGATTAGCTAGTCAGGCTCTCAACTCCACAACCTTAGTAGCCAATCATCGATTCTCAGATGTAGCTCCCTTGAATTAGGCATTGGCAATGATGAGCTTTCCCTTAGCCTCTAGCAATTTTGACTAGGTTATAATGATGATATATGAGAGATTAAAGATCTCTAGAAGTAGTTTCTTAGTTTCCATCAATCGATCTAGCAGCTCCTTGTGCTAGGCTCCACTTAGCCTTTCACTTATTACTCCTACAGACATCTACACATCCTTGAGCGTAATAACATTAGGCACAAAGGTCGTAGAAGTGTTTAGTGCCTCTGCCACATGGTTAGTAACCACCACCATCAATGTCTCCTACCCTTGGTGCTACATCACCAAGATAGTTGCTCCCTTGCCCTCCTCCAAGTGCACCGAGAAAGTGTCAATGTTCCCAGAAAATTCTAGGAATTTTTGTTGTCCTAAGAGGGACATTGTCACTTCCTAGGCACTAAGATTCGACCTTCTAGGCACTTGCATCCTTTGGGCAGAAAATAATGATGTAGTCTCCTCCAACCAATTAATGGTTCTGGTTACCTTATTTAAATGGCTCATAGCTAGATTGTAGATTGATGGGTCACCACCACTTGGCCTTGCTTGCTGCTGCTATAGGAGTTACTTATGGAGCTTGTGCATGTGTTCAATGGTAGCATGAGCCTTTGGCATTGTTTCTTCATGAGTGGGTGTTGGTGGTGGCTGCTCTTCTTCTTGCATCTTGGCAACTACTTTATCCTTCATCATCTCTTGCCAAGATGCAGCAGGAGCATGACACAATGTATCATTATCATAGCTGGCGATGCCTTTCCTTTTGCATAATTTTTGGATCAGGCATAGAAAGGGGGGATTCCTTCCTCCCATGCTCATTCTCTTTGAAGTGCTACTTTATTTTGAGGGATATGAGCTATTAAAGGTTGACAAGGAATTTACTGCTTAGAGTGGTACATTCATGGATAGAAAAGGCTATGATTTTACTTGGCCTCATCATTGGATTGAGATGATAGGTCGTGATTTTGAAGTATGTCCTTTCTGCCTTGGTGAGCGCATCAAACTCCTTATGCTTCACTCCATAACATGACTAGATCCATTATTTCTTTACTTTAAGGTCTACTTGCGTTGATATTTTCGCCAAGGTTGCCCTAGTATCAAGCAACTTGAGGGCCTTTGTAATGGCCTCCATAGAGTAGGACATGCTGATGTCCTTTATTTTCACCATGGCGTTGGCTTACCTATTATTCCAGAAGGGATATGTTTCCCCCATGTACCATTTTTTATTGGAAGTAAGGATAGGCCACATGGAAGAGCTCTGAGGTTATGTTAGACCTCTTTTGGTGCTAATTCCAAGAAAGGATCAAAGTTAAGTTCTTGAAGAACCGAACCTTTGACCTCCTTGGAATTAATTTTCTTTAGGCTTCTATCATGATGTGATTGCCCAATCTCAACTATGGGAATCTATCGAACAAACTCCACTTTGGGCTTCTCTCGAAGAGGTCCCATTGCATGTCTCTCTACTACTTCCTCTTAGGGATGCTACTACTATTGGTCCTTTCCTCCTCTAGGCCGCTTATCCCTTAGTTGGGATGGTCATCCTTCTTGTGGTCATTGCAATCTTGATGTCATCTATAATCACAACATAACCAAGGATTAGTGTTTGATGTGTAATTAGAATATTTGATACCTTGTCTTCTTTGATTAGTTACTAATGAGAGCGGTTACTCTAGCAGTTATCCTAATTATTAGAGTAGTTACTCTAGCAGTTACTCTAATTATTAGAGTGGTTACTCTAGCAGTTATCCTAATTATTAGAGTAGTTACTCTAGCAGTTACTCTAATTATTAGAGTGGTTACTCTAGCAGTTATCCTAATTATTAGAGTAGTTACTCTAGCAGTTACTCTAATTATTAGAGTGGTTACTCTAGCAGTTATCCTAATTATTAGAGTAGTTACTCTAGCAGTTACTCTAATTATTAGAGTGGTTACTCTAGCAGTTATCCTAATTATTAGAGTAGTTACTCTAGCAGTTACTCTAATTATTAGAGTGGTTACTCTAGCAGTTATCCTAATTATTAGAGTAGTTACTCTAGCAGTTACTCTAATTATTAGAGTGGTTACTCTAGCAGTTATCCTAATTATTAGAGTAGTTACTCTAGCAGTTACTCTAATTATTAGAGTGGTTACTCTAGCAGTTATCCTAATTATTAGAGTAGTTACTCTAGCAGTTACTCTAATTATTAGAGTGGTTACTCTAGCAGTTATCCTAATTATTAGAGTAGTTACTCTAGCAGTTACTCTAGTAATTAGAGTGGTTACTCTAGCAGTTATCCTAATTATTAGAGTGGTTACTCTAGTGGTTACTCTAGTAGTTATTCTAATTATTAGAGTGGTTACTCTAGCGGTTGCTTTAGTAGTTATTCTAATTATTAGAGCGGTTACTCTAATTATTAGAGTGGTTGCTCCCAAGCCTATAAATACAGTGCCTAGGCGCACAATTGGAAAGAATTCTTTTAGTAGTCAAGTAGCGAAAATCTTGTAGTTTTTTTGAAAGTTAGAATATTTTCCGACTGCCTGCAGTAGGAGGTCTAAGTGTGGACAGATCTTTATTTGAGCATTGTGTACCTGAGCACACCTTGTGTACGATAATAAAGATAAGCTCTTTGATTCATCCTTGTAGCACTTGAGATTTGTTTTCTTATGCATTTCTTTTATTTTATTTTCTTATGCATTTATTTTATTTTCTGCACTTTACATTTCTGTTATTAGCACAACAATTCATTTTGATCAATTAAGCAAATCATTAAATTACACAAGCACGATCACTTCGAGCATGCATGTAATGCTTGGTAACCTAGTAACGATTAGCGTTTGGTAATCCCAGCAGTGTTGCACTAGTTCAAGATGTGTACGGTAAGTGGGAACGTATGCTTGTGTTAGGATTAGTTAGAAATTAGTTAATGAGTAGTTAAGTTAAATTAGTCACCTAGTTATCTCTCTCTTTCCCTACTAGCACAGGACATAAAAACATAAAAGCTATAAAAATCATATGCCTGAAGCTTACGTAACTATACAATTGTGACATATAGGTAAGCTTGGGAAGACAACGATCAACCAACCCGTCCTTGTTCCACAAGGACACATAAGCACTTAGTCCTTGGAATTCAACTAGATCGTGCGTGAAATGCTTGTATTCATATGGTTGAGCGTAGGGGTACCTCGCTGCTCATCATTGGCGTCATTATTGGGGACTTAGTTGTTTGTGCGCTAATTAGAACATAGGAAATCATTCACATCATTGGAACAACCCCGTAGGGTTCATTGAGAAAATAATAAACAAGAATACATTGCACACTGAACAGACAAGTATGTCTCCTTCTTCATACGAAAGTGCCTCACTACTTAGGTCTGAAATAGGAAACAATTGGCAATGTAATACACATGACATTGATTCGCCAATTCCTCAACAAGTTCGAGTGGTATATATTCATCTCGATGAGTATATACCAGACTTCACCTTTATTCTCCATCAAGATGAACAACTGCATTGGCGAGACTTAGAACGTAACATAATGTTACCTCCTGATCGTTCAATCCCAAGCATGCTTTTGCATGCCCTCACACGAATTGGCATGTCGCACTTACATGCAGAATACATTATGCAAGACCATGAATCGAGAGAATACCATGCCATAGAGGCACAACATCAAAGGGATTTGCAACAAGAGAGACATCATTTGTCTTTGAAGGGTAAGTGGTCGTAGGATTTCCCACATGTCTTAAGTAGAAATGAGGGTGGTGAACCTACCTTAGGAAATCATCCACACAACAATGTTCCTCCCCTTGACTTTGGCCAAGGGGTTGTGTATCAGAACCTTCATTCCACTATTCATAACCTAGGTTCTAATACCCATGAGCACAAAGGGTCTGAAAAAGGGACACGAACTCATGATAAAGGTGGACATTCTGATTGCAATGACGATCGAGGCNTGAGGCTGAGACTGCAAAAGAGAAGGTAGCAGACATTGTCATGGTGACAATTCTCCTTCTTCTTCACCTTCATCATCTCCTCACTCTCTCCTTCAATATCCAGATGCAGTCATAAAAAAAAGACCATGGGGATAAAGGTAGGCAAAGTGGAAGTCATAGATGAAACAACCAGGAAAGGGGACGAGGGCACTCTATAGAGTCACGACATAGAAGAAGGGAGAGTAGGGAAAAATGCAGGCATCATAAACACCATGGACGAGATAATCACGATGAACCCCTACTCGCTACTTGAAGTATGTTGCACATAACTGAGGCTGTTAGAATTCCAACAAGGCATCAAAAAGATAGTAGGATCATGAAATTAGATATGAAAAATATCCCACGATTTGAAGGGGGATACAACGCTGATCCTCAGAATCACTTACAAGCATTCCATGATGCATGTGCCTTACAAAATATAGAGAACAAATGACAAAAACTTAAGTTNAGGTGGAGTACTAAGTTAGAACTATCTAATGACAAGTACCAAACATACTCCCGAGTGTCTAACTTGCGAAAGCAAATCCAATGCTGGAAACAAGGAGGACATGAACCCTTGGATGCTACCATGGGCCAATATTATGCACTATTACACCATTTTCTTGACCATCATTATTTGTAAAGGGATCAATAGCGCCATCTCATGGATGGGCTTAGGCATGAAACGAGAAGAACCCTTGGGACTTATGCCTAAGGAAGACTATCTGAGCTTAGGTCCCATCAAATTCAGAGACTATTGGAGCAAGTTGCTAAGGAAGAAGGTGAGCTACGAAAGAGAGAAAGTG
>MNCI01027481.1:0-23959 GCA_015680685.1 Gnetum montanum
TCACCATGTCAATCTATGTTGATAGCATGAGCCTAGACATCTTTCACACATTGTAGTAAGTGACATCAAACATTTCTCATCATAGGGAAGTAGGCCTCACTAAAGGGTGTCCATATTTTGAAAGTAATAACCCAGGCCATGAGAACTAGATGCCTCACTCCCTAAAGCCATGCCAACATCTAGTTGAGCCTTGCTTGATCTCAACTATTGTTCAAAACAAGGCTGCAATTTCCTTACATTGATGCTACAGGCAAGGCTAGTGGCACCATTGCACCTCTCTCATTGGCCCATTGACTTGGATCTCCTTAGCTTTAGTGGCGTTAAATACTATACTAGATTAATGTTTGAAATGCTAGCTAGCTGTTTTGAGTGGTGTAGTAGGCCAGAAGAGGTTGAGATTGCATGAGAAGATGCACAACATGTATTATTAGAATACTATAGAATAGATTTATTTAAAAGAAAATGACAAATCTCTAGTTTAGTTTTGTATGAGCTATTCAAGCTAACAATATCAGTTATAGGGAATTATATAGATGCATTAAAGTTACATGAATATTGAACACATCTACTATACTAAGGATTTATTGATGTCGATGTGTTTTGCATAAGTTCATAAGTCTTAAAGATCCTTTGGGTCTACCGAAACATAATAAAATAATAATTTCAAATTTTGCTAAGTTTGTTTGTGTTACACAAAGTTAATAAAATAAAAGTTTTAATTTCAATTTCAATTTGTAGATCAATTAATTCTTGCTTTTGGAAGTAAAGAAAACTTTAAATTTGATTATAATCGAATGGGTAATAGAGATTCAAAGTGAGTCAACTAAAGTTGGGAGGATTATAAACAATACCCATAAACCTTTGTTCAAAGATTCGCCAATCCCATAAAATTTTACGTGAACCAAAAGTGCCAATAGAAGCACATAAGATCCTTCGGATACTTGAAATTCAATTTAAATTAAAAATAATATTATAAAAAAAAAGATAAAAAATAAAATAAAATTATTTTATTATTTTTTAATTCACATCCCCGAACCTGGTCCTAGTCTTTTGATATGCTCAAGTACCTCAATGCCAATTGAATCGCTTTTCTTGGAGTCCTGGCTTCCAAGAATCAAGTCCATTTAATGTATAGGCTGAAACTGGCGCAGCACTAGCGGCACAGCGGACCGATATTCTGCTTGACCACGGCTCGGAGCCCATAACGACGTTGTCGAAGCTGGAGGACGGTTCCGATCTGGCGTCGGATAAGAGTTTCTTCGTGACGAGGATCAATGGCGATGATGCTATTTCGGATCTTCAGTCGTTTGCCACGGCCGTGGCCAAGGTCCAGGTTACTTGTTTGAATGGACAGCGGACGACGTTGAGTGTGAAGCCTGATTTTGAGGAGCGGCCCAGCTGGGTGGGGTTTAGTGTCTGATGAACAGAAGGCGGAATGGAGGAGAAGCCTGATAAAACAGTCTCAGTTTCCTCCTGATGTGTACGGGGAGGAGGAGGAGCAGGAGGAAGAGGAAGAGGAAGAGGAAGAGGATTATGATTTTGATTCTAATGTTGATGAGAACGAAATTGAAGAGACTGGTGGCGATGAAGAAGAAGGAGAACAAGGCAGCGAAGAAAGTTACGAGGATGAGGATGAAGACGAAAACGAAGAAAAGTATATTATCGTCTGCGTGCTTGCATTTGCCGCTTGTTTTGTCCTCTGAAATTTTGGATTTTGGAAAATTTTAAACATTACAAGACAATGCAGTTTATATTTATACTCTCGACTACTTTTTTCTCTGTTTATATTTTATGCTTTTAGAAATTTTTGTCCCTTTTTTTTTCACTGAGAAAGAGTAAACTCCGTTTTATTGATAGCTAGGAAGGGTTTCAGTTCTGCGGCCGCCGGTTGGGACTGCGTGGCCCATTGCAGGGCAGGGTTCGGTGCCGGCAGTGAGAGACGAGCAGCAGCGGCCAACGGTTTTATTATGTTCTTTACATTGCAATCCTTTCATACAGCAGAGTTTCAAGCCCATAGAGAGTTATTTAATCCTATCAAATTATCTCATTCTAAGAATTTTTGTGGACATTCAAAATCCATTGGATTGCAGTGTATAATAATTGTTCATTTGCCAGATTCTCGTTGACTGTAGTGGATAGCAAGAACAGAGAAATCAGGAGGCAGCCTTTCGTAACAACAATGTCGCCTAATTAAATAATAAATATTATTGAGCGCCATCCTGTACAAAAAACTGTTATATTCTGTAATAAGGTATGGCAATAGATAGAATTCTATACATTTTTTTATTATTATTTTGTAAAATTTACTGATGCGAGATTCGGTAACTTTGTGTAATTTAAGCTGTTTCTCCAGATAGAAAGTTGCAGAAGGGTAGAAAAATGCACTAAAAAGACATGATCGTAAGGCAAGAACAAGCTATATTTGTCCATATGCACGGGGAGAAAGCTTCATTTTTGATATGCACCGATAGGTACTGGTACTGCTACTGTTATATAGTGGGTGATTGTTTATTTGGTTAGTCGGATGGATGAATGTAGGTATATATGCATGTCTGTCAATCAAAACAAGGGTTGTTGTAGAAGGGCTTTGAGTGAGATGCAGAGCTTCGCGTGGACTGGATGTACACAATGTAGAGCTTGTGGTGCTATTCGATTTCCTTGAAAACCCAACTAAGTATGTCCGTTGAGTTGGCAACAGTGGACAAGTTAATCGGTTGGGTAAAAATCCTAATCCCAAATGATGTTTTACACATGTTCATATATGGGTCTATAAATGCCCAGGCAGAACTCTTTGCAGTTTGTTCATTTAAGAATTAGAATATTTTCCAAGTGCATGGAACAAGAGATCTAAGTTAGAATATTTTCTAAGTGCCTACAATAGGGGATCTAAGTGTGAATGGATCTTTATTCAAGCATTGATGTACTTGAACACACCATTGTCTTGGCAATAAAGACGAACTCTTTGATCCATTCCTTGCAGTACTTGAAACTTTCTTTCTTATGAATTTATATATTGTGATCTCATGTAACTTACATTAATGTTATTGATGCACTAATTAATTTTGATTAATCAAGCAACTCATTAAAATACACAAACACGACCCCTTCAAACATATGTGTGACACTTGATAGCTCAGAAACGATTAGCATTTGACAACCTTGCAGTGTTTACACAAAGTTCAAGATGTGTCCGAGAAGTGGAAATGATTACTTGTGTTAGGCTAGATTAGACCATAGTTTACTTAGTAATTAATCACTCTTACTTTCATATTTGTTCTAGGTGAGTAATTTCATAAAAACACAAAATAATAAAAATCTTTTGCCTTAGTCACACTTAACCATACAATTGCATTCCACAAATGGGATTGGGAAAATAATGAACGGACAACACACACGCATTATTGGGCTCTAGCGTACTTAGTAATTATAGTCTGCAGAATTCGATCGGATCACACGTGAATGCCTATGATTCATATGGTTGGGCGTAGAGGTACATTGCCACTCATCATTAGCACCATTGTCGGGGACTGTAGTTCTTCATGCGCTATTTAAACCCAATGAAACATAGTAACCTCATTATTTGAACCTTAAGAGTCAAATCATACGAAGACAAAAATTATTATTATCATTGAATTAAACTTTAACTACACATTATTTACAAGTTTATTAGTACAAAATGTCTTCTTCTCACAAGAGCCCATCTCCGCCTAGAGTAGTTTAGGTGCCTCAACAATACCGAGTGGTATATGCTCATCGTGATAAGCATGTACTAGAATTTACCTTTATCTTGCATCAAAATGAACTGATGTGGTGGCACGACATGGAAGGCAACATTGTGTTGCCACCTGATCGATCTATTCCAGCAATGCTTTAGTTAATGCTTGCATGACATGGGCTTCAACTTCTCCATGGAGAATATGAGATGCAAGGTCCTGACTCAAGAGATTATCATCTTATTGAAGTGCAAAGATTAAGGGACTATCAATTGGAGCACCAACACGAGCTTATGAAGGGAAAGGGGTCAAATATTTTTCCACCTCCACTTGGCCTAATTGATGAAGGGGACCATTTCTTTAGTGATTCTCCTATCTTTGACTTTGTTCAAGAAACCCACAACTAGAATGTACAATCCACAATCCATAATCTAGGTTTTGGTTAAAATGGATCCAACGACAAAAATGGATCTAAAGAAGCAAGTCAAGTAAAGGGGAACAAAGGAGATCATGATTGTGATTGTGGTCACAAGCATTGAAGGAAGGATGATAGGAGTCAACATGGAGCAAGTTCCGCTTCTTCTTCTCCTTTATGATCTTCATATTCTTCTTCATCTGGTTAGATCATGGTCATAGAAGAAATAACCATGATGGAGGTGATTAACAGGACCAGAACAATAGAAGAGATTGTCAGAACAGTTGTGACCAAGGACATGGGCAATCCAAAGAGGCCCATCATCAAGAAAGAAGGGCTAGTAGAGAACATCATAGGCACCACCATCATGGCCTTGATAAACCTCTACTTGCTACTTGGGGCATGTTGAATATTGTAGAGGCTATAAGGATTCCAACAAAGCATGTGAAGGATAGCAAAATAAAGAGTTTGGATATGAACAACATCCCTCAGTTTGAGGGAGGATATGATGTTGATATGCAAAATCATCTTCAAGCCTTTCAAGATGTATGCACCTTGCAAAATATTGAGAATGAAAGGAAAAAGTTAAAATTATTTCCAAGGACACTTATAAAGGAAGCAGAAAATTGGTACTGATCCTTAGAACTAGAATCAATCAGGCGGTGGAGTACAATGTTGGAATTATTCAATGAAAAATATCAAATGTACTCCCAAGTATCCAACTTAAGGAAAAAATTCAAGGGTGGAAGCAAGGAAATCATGAGCCATTGGATGTTGCTATTGATTGATATTACTCTCTATTGCATAGGTGTCCTAACCATGGATACTCTCAGCTTGATCAACTTTGCCATATCATAGACGAGTTGCTATCTGAAACTAGGAAAACCCTTGGTGTTTATGACCAAGGAAGATTGATAGAGTTAAGCACCTGTTGAATTCAAAAATTAATTGAGTAGGTAGCCAAGGAGGAGGGAGTGGTGAGAAAATGTGAAAGTGTAGAAGAACACAATAGAGATCGTTCTATTTGGAAGAAGGGGGTTCGATTTTGTGATAGTGAGGATGAGTTCACCAGAGATGATGTGGTTAATTAGAAAACCTTACCATCCTAGAAATTGCAATCAGAAATTACAGCTAAGGTTATCAATTATGGGACTCCATGAACAATAGGTTTCAAGCTATCTTAAAAATTGCTAAAGAGTCTAAGGAGCAAAATGGTGAATGTGAGCACCAGAGGCGTAAGGAGGCTAAATGTGCCATATTGAAGGGTAAAGGTAAAATGACTGCAATAGAGATGGCTATGGATAGCAACTCAGATGATGATGGTGGATGTGATGTTTGCTAGTATGAACATCCTAAAGGATGTTGTCTAGTTGTATCACACTTGCAAGAATTTGGGATGTATGCCTTACATCCAAGACTTGCACAAAGGCAAACACCTAAAAAATTGCCTTATCCATAAGGCAATTCTTGATAGTTCCACCACTCACAGTAGTATTATCTAAGTGGAAATCCTCTACAATCCTATGAATTGTACCAGTAGTGGCAGAAACCACAATCATGGGCATTGCCACCTCCAAGAGAGCAATATCCTTACCAGCAACCAGATTCCCATGGTTACTATGTTTAGCAACCTTCATCTCCACAGGACTCCTCTGGTCATGTTGTTGCTTACCAACCTTACCACTATCCTCCTGAAACATACCAATCATCCTATTCAAGGAGGGATGCCACCTATTATCCTCATGTACCTCCTATCCCTACACCTACTCCTTCACCTCCTGCATAGCTACCACCTACTCTTTCCATGCAAGGTGAATTGCTTACACAACCATAGTAAAAGAACACTACGAAGGTAGTTAACCTCTAATCTATTAACTCATTAAGAAAGTCAAAATCATAAATAAAAAAAAAGATCCTTCTTCAGACCTCATAGTCCACCAAAGCTCTCAGACACATTGGTGGTTGGTAACCTTACTCCTCCATCTTTCTCTATTTTCTCTTTATTCGAGTTCCCTTCAAAACAAAATCCTTTTCGAATCTTTATTGTAATGCTAACACATGCTATATATGATTGGATTTGAGCTGGTAATTCACCCAGAAAATTAGCTGATCTTGGAAGTCTCCTAGTTTACTTGCAAATTGTTGGGAATGAGCCTTATAAAGCTCTTTTTAACTTTGGTTTCAGTGTTAATTTGATCTCACATGAGATGTACACAATGTGAAACCTTCCTCTCTTGAAGAAGAGCAACATTTGATTGGAATTGGTGGACCAATCCATCACTATTCCATTGGAACTAGTTGAGGATATTATCACCATTGTTTGTGGGTGGTCATATCCCATTGATTTCCTAGTAATCAAAGTAGAGAACTGCAAGGGGGACTTTCCAATCATTATGGGAAGGGCGTGGTTAAGTATTGTTGATGCCAAAATGGGCATTAGAGAAATTTCCTTGGAAATATCAAAAGAAAATGAATTGGAAAGATCAGGAAGAAGAGAGTTCCATATATCACATATAACGATTCAAGGTGCCATTGTATGTAGAAGTTATGGTTAGTAAAGAAAACATCTATCTCTACATGCAAGCAGTGTGCACCAGAGGCTGAGATCCAAAGATGTTTGTATGCATCAACCACAAAACAAGAAGGCACCCAATGGTTGATAGTTAATGTTAGCAGCATTACATTATGCATGGAACTTACTGAGGGCCTAATGTACGAATATGTTGCAAGTATGGATGAACTCGAGCAAGTTCATCACTGGCTCTCCAAAGGAGTAAATGATGATGTCAATTGGGATGAGCTAAAAATTTCTAACAATTTTAAACAAGAGCCCCTTGAATTGAAGATGCTATTGGTTGGAATGGAGTACATATTTTTGAAAAATGAAAGGTCAATTATTATTAATGGCAAGCTTGCTACAGAACAAAAGAAAATGTTGATAAAAGTTGTGGAAACGTGGTCAACAACTTTTTCTTGGTCATATTTTGAACTCATTGGGATAGATCTAAGAACATGCCACCATTGGATATACATCAACCCCGCTATTAAGCCAAAATGACAACTACAACGACGTTTGAATCCAAAATTAAAGTAGATTGTTAAAGAGGAGATTGAACAACTCCTCAAGGTGGTATTCATCTACCTTGTCGTAGATAGTGAGTGGGTTTGTCCACTCGTGATTGTACCCAAGAAAGAAGGCAAATGACAGGTGTGCATTGATTTTTGGCTACTCAACATGGCAACTTTCATGGATCATTTTCCATTGCCTTTCATTGACTAAGTGTTGGACATCATTTCTATGCACTACTATTATAGCTTTCTAGATGGTTATAGTGGTTATAACCAAATCTGGATTGCACTAGAGGACCAGGAAAAGATAACTTTCATAAGTCCTTGGGGGAATTTTGCTTACCGTCAAATGCCATTAGGTCAATGTAATGCCCTAGCCACATTTTAATGATTAGTTCTCAGCATTTACCAACAAAAAATTGGTAGCAAGGTAGAAGTTTTTATGGATAATTTTTCTACCTATGGAGCTATGTTCGAGCAAGCCCTGGACTATCTTGAGTAGGTGTTGAAGAGATGTGTCAAAACAAACCTCCAACTCAATTAGCAAAAGAGCCATCTTATGGTCTAGGAAGGCATTGTCTTGGGGCGTTGCATTTCAAAAGTAGGAATTGAGGTGGACCCTGGAAATATAAGGGTCATCCAGGAAATAACCCATCAACTCAAAATAGTCAAAGAAGTACAATCATTCCTTGGTCATACTGGCTACTACCAACACTTCATCGAGAATTTTTCCAAAATTACCAAGCCATTGGTAGAATTGACAAAGAAGGATGCATCGTTCCTCTAGACCCCTACATGTGAAGTAACATTTCAGCAATTAAGGCAAAACCTTGTTGAAACCCCCATTCTTCAAGCACTAGATTGGTCTAGACCACTTCATGTGATGACCAATGCATCGAATTATGCTTTGGGGGTAGTGATTATGAAGCTAGATGATAAAAAATGTCCATATCACATTTACTATGTGTTGGCACATTATGGCCATTTCATGGAACAGTAGTCAAGTCATGTTTGTACAGCATCATCACCAATTCTCTAAAATGCAAGGATCAGTAGAATTGTGAAAATTGTACTCGTTAACAGCCTTTCAACTGGTTTTCCTTTTGTTGATTTGTACGGGTATCCTATTTCATAAAAGGAAAAAAAAGGCCAAATTACAGATTCCCAAGTGGGGTGAATAGTTTTTTAAAACTCTCCCTCCAAGAAATTGGCATAGCCACTGACACTTTCAGTACAGCTAATTTTCTCCTCAAAATAATGCCATTGTAATGTACGAATTCAGTGACTACTGTCGATGCAAGAATGAATTAAATTAATACCAACCATATGAGAAGCCACCAAACCTTGGTATTTCCAAACTGAATTAACATAATTATGGAAGAATGAGGCAAATAACCCAAATTTTGGATAAAAAACTAGCGACTGGAAATTTCTTGGGCTTGTACAACTCATCAGTCAGTTTGTAGAATGGTTGGGGAGTGAGCGATCACCAACAAAATCCGGTGACATTGCCCAAAATCAAGAAGTAGTAGAGTTGGAAACCAATGAACCACAACAGACCCGGCACAAGTAGGCGCAACAAAACTAAACTAGCAGATGAGGCAGGCTTGGCATAGAGCACCAATATGGAAACCAACACAGTGAGGTAGACACAAATAGCGTGGAGCGGCAGTGCAATGGAGGCCAAGCAGTGGTGGAATGGTGGTAGTTACGCTGCGAGACCTGATGCTAGATTGCAATTTTCGAGGAGGCGTCATGGCCGTGGGTCTAGTAAAGTGGCTTCTGTTACTGTGTAAAATTTGCTCTTTGCACTGGTCCAGCAATAGAGCAGAAGCACCTCTCTTTGGAGGGGAGCCCTGCAATAGCCCTCACTCCTGTGACAATGGAAAGACGCAGAGACAAGGAGTGGGAGTGAGACCATGACAGAGATGAAGATAGAGATGGCAATTCATGGCCGCGGCCGATGACGACGATTATAGTGGTGGTAGTTCATGGCCGTTACAGCCCTTGAAAGATTGATACTACCGAATCTTTGATTGCAAAAGCATTGAAAAGGAATTTTTCATTTTTACAAAAACATATCTCTTTTGCATCGGACATGATGAAAATATTAACCAAGTGCCAAAGATTCTAGTCAAGATCGAGCCTTGCATAGGCTGACAAAGCCAGAGCATCTATCATCTCAAATCTAGCCAAAATTGAACTTGTTATTAAAAGTAGTTCTTTTTGTTTTTATGCATTTTTTGGAAGCCTATGGAATTCTTGTCTACTACTTTGTCAAATATATATATATATATTATTGCCATTTATAAAAGGGAAATTTGTGCAACAATTGTTCAAAGTCCCATGTGAATTGAACAATTGTCATTTGAAATGGTGGTTATAACCACCACCAAGGCCACTTGTCAACTATAGCCTTTTTGTCTCCACAATGGCCACTTGTTAACTAAATGGACTACTTGTCAACTAAATGGGCCACGTGTCAACTACAACTTTTTTATCTCCATGGTGACCACTTGGCAACTGAATGAAGACACTTGGCAACTGAATGAAGACACTTGGCGATTGAATAGGACACTTGTCACCTGCAGCTTTTTTATCTCCATGTTGGTTATAACCACCCAAGATATTTTGTAACTTACCTACCTACCTTTGAACCCTATAAAAAGGCTTCAGGAGTCAAGGGGGAAGAGATCATACTTGGGGAGAAGACACTCAGGAGGTGTCACATCACTTGGGGAGCTCTCACTTGCAAACACACTTGGGGTCACACATTGTGAAAGATTGCTTGCTAAAGAAAAGATTTTAGCCTCTTTGTCATAGTCCTGTGAGTTATGTTTTATTTTTATTTTGTTTAAATTGTCTAGCTAGTGGTTTAGATAGTATCATCCTTGGCAAGTAATTTTGGGATTTTTAGATTGCTCTTATTGTTCTTCTTGCCTGATAGAAAATTTTTGTTAAAATTTTGCAATTCTATGTATGTGTTTCAATATTGTTTTGTTCAATCAATTTTTTCTTTTTTCAATTCTATGTATGTGTTTCAATTTTGTTTTGTTCAATTCCACACTGCCACATGAGTAACTTTTAGTTAGTCGAATAATCCCATACCTATCCATTATGTAATCAATTGAACTTATTCTCATTTTGTCTAACTTAAGGATGAGTTGTTATTCAGTCATGGGGGTATGATGAATTGTATTTTGCTAGGCCTCGATATCAGATCCTCGATATTGGGTACACGATATCGTAGCCTAGATAACAATATCAAATACATGATATCGTGGATCCTGTGTAAGCCTATAAATACCGCATTCAGGTGCACAGAAAAAGGGGGGAGTCAGTAAGTATTAGAATAGAGTCTTTTTGTCAGTTTTCAATTCATTTCAATTCTTTCCCTAGTGCATGCCTGCAGTGTGATGATTGTAATTGTACAGAACCTTTATTTAAGTGTGACGTACTTGGACACATACATGACCAGCAATAAAGATCGAGATTACTCCATCATTGCAACATCCAATTAGCTCTTAATTACTTTAATTTTTAATTGTTATTTATCTTTTTCTTTAGTTAATATTTACCTTATTATCATTTACATTTCATGCTGTAAATGTAGAATGAGTACGACTTAATCACGAACATTTAAGTGTAACTGCTTGGTAACCTAGTAGCGTATCTAGGAGTGCTCAAGTAACGTGCACTTGGTAATCCCAAAAGTAGTACACAAGGTCCAAGATGCATATGGATGAATAATGATGGATCTTCATCGCACTTAGAATAGTTTAGATTTTTCTTCTCATTCCCAATTAGCTTAAAATAAGGTTATTTTCCATTGTCTCTAGCAGTAGCACTAGTTAGGATCACATCATTCATCTCACTTTGGACTAAACCATACATGACAAAGAAAATACTAGTCCAAGTGGGAAGACATCAAACTACGATCAACATGTAACTATCTAGATACCACAACTAGTCCATCTACAGAGTTCGACCGGATCATGCGTGAACGCTCATATTCGTATGGTTGAGTGTAGGGGTACCTAGCCACTCATCACTTACTAACACTGAAATGCTACCAAAAGGCCTTCCTCTTTTCCCCACTTTTTTATTTCTTAAAATAAATTTAATAAATCTAAAAATTATAAAATCTACAAAACCACCACTTTTCCAAGTTTCAGGAAAACCAAAAATATCAAAGCTATCAAAGAAGCTAATACTATAAATGAAATAACTTCATTTGCTATTCCTCCATCTATGTTAAAAATTCCACATCTTATGGGGATTATAAGTTTTTTGAATAATTTTTGGAATACTTCTTATTTGTAATTCCTAGCATGTTGTTAGCATTTAGGTATGCCACAAAACCCTATTCATGAATTGTCTTAATCTTTTTCTCTTATTCAACCCTTTATACAAGTCCCTTTTTAGTAAGATCCTTATTTAGCCAAATGATTTTGTCATTCTCAGTTTGCTTCAACTAGCTTCAAGCTCTTCAAATATGTACTATATCTTTTACATCATGAAACTTAACAATTACATGTCAAGGCTTTTCATGTCATACATGTAGCACCATAAATACTTCATTGATGTTTGGAGAAGTTATATGCATATCATCCATAATTTTTTCAACTTTCTTAAATAAATTTTCATTTTTCACCCTTTTTCTTTAGGATACCTACAAATTGTAAATATTTTCCTTTGCCCATTTTTTATCTTGCTCGTTCAAAGCTTCTATTATTTCATATCCCATATTTGTCTATCTTCCTTTAAAGCTAGATTCATTTTTATTTTCCTCCAACTGAGCTTCAAGTTTTACTAATTTCTGCAAAACATGTTGGCTACCCTTTGGAAAAACATTAGTCTTCTTTTTCCTCTTAATCTTCTCTTCAATGGCTTATAACCTTCAACTAATTTTGTTATTTTGTCCATTGATTTCATCCAATAGTTCCCTTATTTTAACCACATTATCTCATTATGGAACTAATATTTCTTTGAGAGCAAATGTAATGAAAGATTTTTTGTGTAACCTATGATAATACCATGATAAAATTTTCAAATTTTTTTGGCAAGCCACTTAATGACTTTAGAAATAAACCTTCTTTCATAAAATACCAATCAATCTACCTTGCCAAGAACTATCCTTCTTATTGTTGTCTTATATTAAATCGATGTTGAAACACTCATGGCATAAATCCTCAATGTAAAAAGCCTCATTGCCAAACCCCTTGCCATCTCAAATTATAGTAGCATAAAATTTGATATCTACATGGTTGTATTTTTTAAATCTAATCATATTTGATCATATAGGACGTTTTTTAACTTTAATTGTATTTGATCATATAAAAATTGTGATTACTTAAAACAATAAAATTTTACAAATTTTTTAAACATTGCTAGCCAAATGGTTAGTATAAATGTTTAGGTGAGGTAATATGCATGAGAAAATACTAAAATAGTCATAGTAGTAGCTCACTAGCTTAGGCAATCTATCTAAATGGGATGGGTTGATTGGAAAGTAGTACTTACTTTATTATGTGGATTATAGATTATGCTATTCTCTTCTTACCTTGAAGCTTAGCATTTTGAAGTGAGGTAATGATGATAATAAATTCACTTATTTCTTTTAATAATATATTTTAGGGACAAGCTCCAGAAAGTGTATACTGTTATATAAATAAATATATGTACACTAGAGATCAAAGGTGTAGCACTATAATCAAAAACCCTAAATAACATATCAAAACCCTTTCATTGCCTAGATATAAAATANACTGTTATATAAATAAATATATGTACACTAGAGATCAAAGGTGTAGCACTATAATCAAAAACCCTAAATAACATATCAAAACCCTTTCATTGCCTAGATATAAAATAAAAAACAAAGAGAAAAAGACCTTGCACCAACACTAAATGGCAAGGCTAGCAAGCAACTACCAAAAATAATCTATGGTTAATGGGATGCCCCTTGTGTTAAGGTTGTAGCTTTATTCTTCATGGATATATGGATTGACCATCAGTTGAAACCTATAATTGTACCATTAGCACTTGATGAGTTGTAGTTTGACTACACCAATGTGATCCCATTGGTGTGATCATGTTAACATGTGATTTTTTGCGTACACACATATGCATCAACATGGTGTCTTTTTTCCCCTATATAAATGCACACACTAGCCACATTTATAGCATTCGATCATTAGTTGTTAACCAAACTCTTGCAATTTTATCTTCCCAAAGTTAGAATATTTTCTAAGGTCCCACAATAGAAGTTGAGAAGTGTACGGATCTTTATTCAATCGCTAATGTACATGAGCATCTCAATGTGAATGATAATAAAGATGAGCTTTCTTGATAAACCTTGTAGCACTTAGCTTAATGTTTACTTCATGCATTTATTATCCATGTAACTTACATTAATATATTTAAGCCATTAATTCATAGTGATTAATTAATGTACAAAAGTATGACCACTTCAAGCATATGTTAACACTTGGTAATCTAGTAGCACTTATGCTTGGTAACTTAGTAGGATTACAACATGTTCAAGATGTGTACGAATAGTGGAAATGGATGCTTATGTTAGAATTAGCTAAGCATTAGTTAGTTATTAGATTAATTAAACATTTAATTACTTTATTTTTATCACTTTCATGAATCAAATAAAAAATGTAAAATGATAAAAATCATATGCCTTAGTTACACTTAACCATACCTTTGCAATTCGCAAGTGAAACTAAGAAAACAACGATTATGTCTATTATATTCACTACCTAGATCTAGTATACTTAGAGAGCTAAATTCTACAAAATTCAACTAGATCTCTTAGTGAATGCTAATGATTTGTATGGTTGGGTGTAGGGATTGTTCGTTGCTCATCATTAGCACCATTATTGGGGACTTTAGTTAGCTATGTGTGCCACCTAGGAGTTAGTGATATTATATAATGATGTTGTAACAAACCCTATAGTTGATATCATTTAGAAAAATAATAATAACAATAAAATCATACTATTTTCTTTTTTTCTAATATTACTTCTCCTCATAGGGGAGACTCTTCACTACCATATGAAGGTAGTTTCAATGAGCAAAGATGTGAAGGCCCAAAACCAACTATGCCCTTACAATGCAAAGTGATATCTACACATCCAGATGAATATGGTTTAGACTTTGCCTTCATCCTACACTAGGATGAATAAATGCATTGGAATTACATGGATGGTAACATTATGTTTCCATCAAATTTATTAGTTCCTATGATGCTACTCCACACTCTCATGAAATTGGGCATTGTAGGGCTCAATGCTAAATATGTTGTGCAAGATCATGACTATTGAGATTATCATCCCACTAAGGCATAACAAAAGAAAGATCGGCAATAGGAGGCTTATTACAAGGCATCAAAGAGGAAATGGTTCACAAAACCTTTATTCCTATTAGGCCTAAAGAAAAGAGAGAATCCCTTCTTAGGGGATTCTCAATACACTAACTCTCCTTCCCTTTTCTTTGATGAAAGGGGCCTTAACTAAAATTTATAGTCCACTATAAACAATGCTAGTTTAAAGAAGAATGGGTCCCATTACCATAGGGGCTCCAAAGAAGGAAATCAAGGCAAGAAATTGGACAAGCACCATGACAAAGATAAACTTGATGATCATTCTGGTGCTAGTCCTCCTTCCTCTTCACCTTCATCATCTTCATTGACTTCCTCTTATAACTCCAATTAAACCCATATAGGATGAGACTGTGATGGAGGTGACCAACATGATAGAAATGATCATAGGCCCCATTGGAATAGTAGAGACCGTGGGCATGGACAATCAAGGGAGGCCCATCACCTTGAATGAAGGGATAGTAGAGGCATCGTAGGCATCATGGCCATCATAGGGGCTATGACTATGATGAGGGCCATGAGAATTCCAACAAGGCATGTGAAAGACAACTAAACCAAATGGTTGAACATGAACAATATCCCTAACTCCGAAGGGCAATACAATTCTAATCCAAAAAATAATATCTAAGTCTTTCATGATGTCTATGCCTTACAAAATGTGGAGAACAAATGACCAAAATTGAAGCTATTCCCTAGGATGCTCATTAAGGAGGCTAAAAGCTGGTAGTGGTCCTTAGAATTGGAATCAATTGAGTAATCGAATACAATGCTTAAAATCTTTAATGAAAAGTATCAAACGTACTCCCAAGTGTCTAATTTTAGGAAGTAGATCTAATGGTGGAGGCAAGGAACACATGAATCCTTGGATGCAACCATGGCAAGATATTACTCTCTATTGTACAAATGCCCAAGCCATGGCTTTTCTCAATAGGATAAAATTTGCAATATCATAGATGGGATTTGAAAAGAAACAAGGAGAATCCTTGGAGTCTATGCCCAAGGGAGACTTTTAGAGTTAAGATCCCATTAGATTCAAAGGCTGATTGAGTTGGCTAGTCAAAGAAGAAGGAAAGTTAAGGAAAAGAAAAATGTGGAGATGTATAATTGAGATCCTTTCATCCACAAAGGGGAGGTACAGTTTTGTGACAACAATGAGAAGGCACCACTTAAGTAAGTGGTGCAACATAAGACGTTGTTAGTACAAAAATCTATTTCTGAAATATTGGCTAAGGTAGAAAAAATATGGAACTCTTTGAATGAGAAGTTCTAAACTATTGTTAGAATTGCAAAATAATCCAAAGGGTAAGGTAGTGATCCTAACCGAAGAAGAATGAAGGAAGTTGAACATGCCCATCAAAGGGGTAAGGGCAAGGCTATTGCTATTGAAGAGGTTGTAGATTTTGAGATAGATGATGATGGTGGGTGTGACATCTACCAATATGAGTATCCTAAGGAATGTTGTTTCATTGTGTTGCACTTGTAGGAGTTTGGGATGTATTCATTGAATCCTAGATTGGTAAAAGGTAAGCACATAGGGAGTTGTCTTATCCTCAAGGAAACTATAGCTAGTTCCACCAACAAGCTTATTATCTGAGTGGAGCTCTACTTCAACGTCATGACTAGTACTAATAGTGGCAACACCTATAATTGTGGGGGATGCTACCAACAAGGTAGTAGTATCCTTATTGAACAACTAGATTGCTATGGGTACTATGTTCAACAACCCATTTCTCTATGTGACGTTTCTAGTCACATCTCTTTTTAGCATCACTACTACCATCCTAAGTACTACAAGGCTCAAGCTTCAAGTGGGAACTCTACATTTCCTTTCTACCCTCCTCATCCTTCTACACCTATACTGCCACCCTCAACTCATTTGCCACTAGCTTTATTCATGTAGAGCAAAATGCCAACCCAACCGTAGCAAAGAAATGCCATAAGGGCTATTAACTTATAGCCAGATCCACAACTAAGTGGTTCAGAGAATAGGCCTTGAAAAAGGCCTTTCTTCTAAACCAAAAATTCTTCTAACCCCTCATAGATACCTACAACTGATGACCCTGCTTCTCCTTCCTCCTCTGCAACATCATTCAATATTCCTTCAAACCAAACACCTCTCAAAGTACATACTGTACTGTTAACCCATGCAGTCACAGATTGGATAAAGGCTAAGCATCTTCCAACAAAAATATCTAATCCTATGAGTCCCCTATTTTACATATAAATAAATGGGAATGAGCCTTGTAAAGCTCTTCTGGACTTAGATTCTGGTATAAACTTGATCTCTCATAAAATGTACAAGGCCTAGAGCTTGCCTCATCTTAAGAAGAGCAACATTTATCTTAAGATAGCAAATCAATCCATCACCATTTCCTTGGGATCAGTGGAGGACATTATGACCACCATTTCTAGAAAAGGATCCTATCTTGCTGACTTCTTGGTAACCTGAGTAAAAAATTGCAAGGGAGACTTCCCAATCATCATTAGAGGGCTTGGGTAAGTACAATGGATGTATGGTTGAAAGCCAAAGACCTCTCCTTGGAAATTTCTAAGGAAATTGATTTTGAAAATATTGAGATGAAATATGTTCCATGCACCATGTATAGTGACATAAGGTACCACTACATGTAGAAATTATGTACAATAAAAAGCACAACAATCATAGCATGTAGGCAGTATGCCAATGTAACATAAATCCAAAGATGCCTGTATGTAGCAGCCACAAAATAGAAGGGCACCTAGTGGTTAACAGTTGAACCTGAAAGTAGCTCAACTCTATGCATGGAACAAACTGAGAGCCTTACAAGTGCCTACATTGAAGGCATGGATGAGATGGAGCAAATCCATCACCAACTCTTCAATGAACCTAATGACACCAATTGGGGATAGTTGGAAATCCCTAAAAATTTTGAACATGAGTCCCTTGAGTTAAAAAATCTACCAGCTAGAATGAAATATTCTTTCCTATAAAATGATAAGCTAATCATTATTAATGCAAACCTTACTTCTACATAGAAAGAGAAGCTATTGGAGGTGGACAAAAAATGGCCAACAACCTTTGCTTGGTCATATCATAAACTAACTGGAATTAATCCAAGGATATGCTAGCATTGCATTTACACAAACTCTTCCATTAAACAAAGAGGTAGCCACAGCAGGGGTTGAACCCCAAATTGAAGTAGATCATGAAAGAGGAGATTGAACAACTCCTCAAGGAATGGTTTATCTATCCCATTGCAAATAATAAGTGGTTATTCCACTAGTGATAATGCCAAAGAAAGGGGACAAATAAAGAGGTTGCATCAACTTCAAGCTATTGAACATGGAAACATACAAGGATCACTTTCCATTATCATTTGTGAACTAGGTGATGGATACTATTTTTGGGCATTATTACTATAACTTTCTAGATGGTTATAGCTGCTATAATCAAATCCAAATCATACCAAAATATTAGGCCAAAAGAACATCCATAAGTTCCTGGGGGACTTTCACATATAGAAAGATGTCATTTTTCCTATGCAATGCCGCTGCCACATTTTAATGCCTTGTCCTGAGCATTTTCCAATAGAAGATTGCTAGTGGGATGGAATTTTTCATGGATGACTTCTTCACTTATGCGGCTACATTTGAGAAAGTCCTAGACTATCTTGAGCAAGTGCTAGAAAGGTCCATGGAGACAAACCTTAGCCTCAACCGGTAGAAAATTCACTTGATGGTTTAGGAAGGCAGTGTGTTGGGATATAGAATTTTAGAGAAAGGGATTGAAGTGGACCTTTAAAAATAAGGATCATCCATGAAATTACCCAACAACCAAAATAGTTAAAGATGCAAGGTCATTCTTTTTCCACCCTAGATACTACCAATGCTTCATAAATAATTTCTCTAAGACCATCAAACCATTGGTGGAGCTAACAAAGATGGATGATTTATTTTTCTAAATTGAGGAATGTGAGCATGCATTCCAACAACTCAAGAAAAAGCTCATAGAAACTCCAATTTTGTGAGCACTTGACTGGTTTAGGACTTTCCACATCATGATGGACACATTCAATTATGCCTTAGAAGCCATCCTTATGCAATTGGATGATTAGAAATGTCATTACTACATCCACTACATGAGCATAAGCATTATGGGTGCATAGCTAAACTACATCACAACAAAGAAAGAATTGATGGTGATGATTTTTTCCTTGAAACAATTCAAGTACTATGTGCTTGGGTATAAGGTGTTTATGCACATGAACCATAGTGTAATTTTTTTCTTGATGAATAAGCCAATGGTGAGCCCCTATGTCATATGATG
The DNA here is from genome assembly GCA_015680685.1 of Gnetum montanum. Lineage (NCBI taxonomy): Eukaryota > Viridiplantae > Streptophyta > Gnetopsida > Gnetales > Gnetaceae > Gnetum > Gnetum montanum. The sequence continues at coordinate 18,894 of MNCI01027481.1, forward strand.
ACTGGTGATCTTGTAGGAATTAGATCTCACTATGATAGATTGAAAGGGAAGTGAGAACATGATTTTTGAGCACTTATCTTAATTGATATGGGATAATAAAGAGGAGGAGGAGAGCTCACTTTTAGATCAATTCTGTAATGAACTCCTCTCTATTGGGGCTATAGCTAAACAAATGCCCACTAAATCCAACTAGTACAATGGCATTTTCACCTATCTTCTTACTCAAGAGATGCCACAGGAGTGGGACAATAGGTAGAAATAATAGTTTCTTTACCAAAAATTTTATGAAAATAAATAGATACCTTTACAAGGTATGTGTCAATGGCTTGGTTTGATGTTATGTACCTAATAATGTTCAACTATGCATGCTTCAAGATGCTCATGAGGACTCTTGTGAGGGCCACTATGCTAGGAGATGCATGGCCATTAAGATCCTCATGGAAAAATTTTATTGACAAACACTTTTTAGGGATGCTCATCACTTCGTCCGCTCTTATGAATGCTGCCAACATGATGGTGGAATGATCACTCATATGGAGGAACCTCAACAATGAATCTAATCACTACAGCCCTTTGATATTTAGGGCATTGACTTCATGGGTTTCATCATTCCCATGTTAAATGGAAAGGCATACATCATAGTCACTATTGACTACTATATGAAATGGGTAGAAGTTGCAACTGTCACTAATTGTACATCTTCTATGGCTATTCAATTTGTACAATAATATGTTGTAAATAGGTTTGGAATGCCACATGCACTTATTTCTAAGAATGAAACTCATTTTACAAAAACTACCTTTCTAAATCTCATGTAATTCTTGGGGATTGAACATAAATTAACAACACCGTACCACCCCCAAGCCAATATTCAAGTGAAGGTTACATATAGGGAAGTCACAAAAAAACTGAAAATGACTATTAGTAAATATAGAAGGGACTGGAGCACAAAACTCAATGATGCCCTTTGGGCCTATCACTCCACTTGAAAATTTCCTATTGGCTACTCTTCCTATGAGCTTGTGTATAAGAAATTAGCAACACTTCAAGTCCAAATAAAGCTCCATATAGTATCAAGGGCTTGAGTCCTTGTCCTAGACCTAAGTCTATCATAAAAAGAAAGATTAATGAGCTTCAACTTGCTAGACAAGAACTAATTGGTATCCCTATCATCTAGCAAAGTTCACAAGGCATTCAATAAACAATGACATGATCTTAGAATCAGGAAAGTAAAATTTGTTAAGGTCCTATACTATAATACCATACACATACCAAAGATAAGTAAATTTCAAACATTTTCGGAGGGGCCTTACATTATCTATGAAACCTTTCCCTCTAAGGCCTTATTAATTTACAAACTTAAAAGCCAACATAAAAAACTACTGGTCAACATGCAATAACTTAAACCTTTCTATGAACCTAAAAGAGCTAGTAACTAGATGGAAAAGCCTACTCAATTTTTTGGATCTCCTTCTTGCAACTCAGTCATGGGTAAGATGGTCATCCATGCTAATCAATCAAAGTGGTTCCTTAGCTTTTCTTTTTTTCTATTTTTCACAATTTTTTCTTTACACTATTTTTAGTACATTTTCTCTTTCTTAAATATTTTACACTTTCTTCTTTATTTAACTTTATTTGGTTTGGATATATTTTATGCTTTTCTTATATTTTTTTTTCTTTCCTTCTTTCGTTATTATTTCCATGACTAAGTACAATTGTAGTTGTCAATTGATGGTGGTTTGTACTATAATGTTTTTTGATTGCTAATTTTTGGATTCTATCTTTGAAATTTGGAATTGATAAATAATACATGATTTTTTTTTTCACAATAGTAGGTAGTGAGTCCATTTATTCCATCCATCCATGAAACTCTATGGTGTTCCCTTGTTTTGGAAATATGTGGTCCCTTCTTAAATAAACCTTTTAATGAATTTGTGACCTTGTTAGTTTCCAAACTTGAAAAGGATTAAATGGATATACATGGATATGACTTCAAGGGGATTTGATGCTCTTTGTGCTTTCCTACCTTCTTGGGTGCATGAGTGTTTTTATGGATTTCCCACCTTTCTAATATCAACCAATAATAGGAAGCTAAGTCTTTGCATGGTGTGATTCTCATTTAAAAACACAAAATTCCAAAAATAATAATAATAATGGGAATTCAAAGCACATCCCTTAGAAGAAATAATGAGCTCCAAGTACTCATTATGTGACTAGCAAGACATGTTACCCATGCCTAAAGGTTCCTCTAACTAAGGTCTCACTTCTTGTTTCTCTTTACGTCTCTTTTAGGAATGGGAATGGACTAGTCTTAGAATGTCAATGTGACATCACTAAAAGTGATTGGTTTTAGTTTAGACTAAGGATGTATATTATCGGGTCATATTAACCACAAAAATCNGGTGGAAGATTTGGTTCTTAACTAACCATGACCATTAGCTATCCATGGGGCCCACGAACTCCTTGGTTAGAGGACATGCAAGGGCATCAAAGGCATGAACTTGCTATAGGGAGGACCCACTTGCATACCCCCTAGTTGGGCTACTTATGTTCCTTATCCTCTAGGCATGTTTGCTTTCAAAACCTTCTACATTCCATGTTGGTTACGTCCAATTGTGCACTCCTTCATGATATTTCTCCAATCATTCTCCCATTAAATCTCCTTTTTTGTGCATTATCTAGTCCTCTTCATGCATTTCATCATGTTCTCTGGCTTTCTTGTAACTTCAATTTTATGTAAAATTGCTTTGGTTTTTCCCTCTTTTTAATGATAAAAAATTCTATCTTTCCACCACATTGATGGGATCCTATTGACACAACAAGCCACGTTGATGCAATCCTATTGATAGGATCTTGTGGACATAGCCCAAAAATTCTATAAACAGTGAAACAGTTGGTAAAGTTTTTGTCATTTGCTCTTAAATTGGAAAGGATTTTTTGCAATTTTCATAGCCCATAACTTTCAAACTACCTATCTAATTAACCTTGTGTAGCTACTATGTCATGGAAGTCACAAACCTTAGGCTTTTTAAGAAAAAATTTTAGAATTTTTCTAACTCCCACAAGGTTTAATTAATAAAATAATATTAAAGTCGCTAATTTATGAGAGTTAAACTTTTCCAATGAACTCTGGTAGACACTAAAATGAAATAATATTAAAATAATCAAACCTACTATGATCACAACTTAGCTAGTGTAACTAATCCAAAGAGATAAGGTACTCAAATGTTCCAAGGTTGCATGCCAAACACTAATTCTTGATCATTTATTTTTATTTTTTTGTTTTATCTCTTTTTATTTCATTTTTTGTTTTATTATTATTTTTGTTTTATCTCTTTATTTCTTTTTTTATCTCTTTTATCTCTTTTTTTGTTTTATCTCTTTTTTTATTTTATTTCAGTTTTTGTTTTATCTCTTTTTTTTTTGTTTTATTTCTTTTATTTTTTTTTGTTTTATCTCTTGTTTTTTTCTTTTTCTATTTTATCCCTTTTTTTCTTTTTTGGTTTTATCTCTTTTATTTCTTTTTTTTTTTTGTTTTATCTCTTTTTTCTTTTTTTGTTTATCTCTTCATGCATTTCATCATGTTCTCATCTCTTCTAGCTTTCAACTTCAATTTTGTGTAAAATTGCTTTTTTTTCCCTCTTTTTAATAATAAAAAATTCTATCTTTCGACCACATCGATGGGATCTTGTTGATACAACTAGTCACGTTGATGCAATCCTATTGACAAGATATTGTCAACACAGCCTAAAAATTCTATAAATAGTGCAACAGTTGGTAAAGTTTTTGTCATTTACTCTTAAATGGGAAAATATTTTTGCAATTTTCAAAGCCCATAACTTTCAAACTACCTATCTAATTAACCTTGTTCTTCAGCTCTATGTCATGGAGGTCACAAACCTTAGGATTTCTATGAAAAAATTTTAGAATTTTCTAACTCCCACAAGGTTTAATTAATAAAATAATATTAAATTTGCTAATTTATGGGAGTTAAACCTTTCCAATGAACTCTAGTAGACACTAAAATAAAATAATATTAAAATAATCAAACCTACCATGATCACAATGTAGCCAAGTGTAACTAATCCAAAGAGATAAGGTACTCAAATGTTCCAAGGTTACATGCCAAATGCTAATCCTTGATCATCTTGTTTTGAAACAACCACATACTCATGAAATAATGTTAGAGGCTCATGCTGCCATAAAGTGCATGTAGAAACTCCATGAGTAACTCTTGTAGCAATAGCAAGTTGGTTTGAGTGGTGATCCATCTATCTACCGATTAGCCTGCAGTCACTTGAATGAGGTAACTCATATCATAAGCTAGGTGGAGGACATGGTGTCAACCTTATCTACCTAAAGAATGCAAGCACCTACATGCTTAAATCCTAATGGCTAAGAGGTAATGGTATTCATTCTAGGATAGTAGCAATTTTTAAAAATCTTTAGAAATGTTGATACCTTTTTGGTGCACTTAGAGGAAGGTGATAGGGCAACTGTCTTAGTGATCCAACACCAAGGGTAGGAAATGGTGGTCGAGGTGGTGGCTAACAGAGTGGACAAAGCCTTAATGTTCCTATGGAATTTGTGCCAAATATTGCTACACTTAGAGATCTGTAGACATCTACAGGAATGGCAAGTGAGAGATTTAGCACAGCCTAGCACAAAGGAGTTACTAGAATAATCGATTCTAGAGATCTTTGACCTTCTAGATAATATCATTGCTACCTAGTCAATGTTGTTGGAGGCTAAGGACATGTACCTCATTGCCAATGCTCAACTTAAAGTAGCCACATCTGAAAATTAGCACTTGGCTACTAAAGTTGCAAGTAAAGATCTTTCCTTGTTGATCCCATCATACTCAACAAAGATCTAACTAGAGATGAAGCTTTTCAATAGCTTCAAACCAAACTTCAAGAGGTTAAGTACACTAAGTAGTCAATAATCGTTGACCAGTCCTTAGCAAATGCCACTCTCTATACCATTTAAAAGGATTTGTCGAATGTTCCTTGAGAGAATGTCATTCTGAACAAGGACAATCATCGCTTGCACAATGTTGAGCTCAA
>MNCI01027484.1:12269-45937 GCA_015680685.1 Gnetum montanum
GGGTTTATCAGGGCATTAAAGGCATGAGCCTGCTTTGGGGAGGACCCACTGACATTCCTATTTGGTGCATCTGTTAACTTCTTTTTCCTAACATTTTTGCAATTAATTTTATTTTTTTCATTACCATCTTGACATCCATTTCACTGATGTTTTCAATTGTCCCTTTTTATCTCTCTTTCTTACTCCTTTTCTTTCTCCATTCTAACGCTACCAAAGGTTCGCGATTAGTCATGGGGGTACGGGGCCTGATTTTTTTGATTTTCTCCTACCCCAAAATTTTTGATTTTCCTCCTAACCCCTACACCTTCTGTATTCATCATTACTACATCTCCCGATTTATATCAACCATACCACAACCTAGCCAATGGACCTACACCAAAGCAAGGTATTAATTACATGATGATTCATTTACCCTTGCTAATATAAGATTGTGTTGTGTGTGCAGATGGTGATCATACAATAATGAATTGGATCTAGAGCAAACACTTGGAATGGAGCAGCGCTAAAGAAGCTATGCAAGGAGCAAGATCGATGATGTGCTTATGGATGGACAACGAAGGCATAATCTGGGCATTGGCAGCAGCAACACTTCATTCTCTCTTTCTCTTTCTCAACTGCCAACTAAGGCCTGATGTCATTGTAATAAGGTGTTCATCCTTATTGCCATGAACACCATTTTTTTCAAGTCTTGTAATGATGATCTATTCACATGTCATCCCATTAGCTCCATTTCCCTCAATAATTCCATAACTTCCTGATATTATTGTAAGGAACTTGAGGACAAGTTTTCATTCAGTCATGGGGGTATGATGAGACACGATATCGCGTCGTCCCCTACAATATCGTGTACACGATATCGCGGTCTGTCGTCAAATCTATAAATAAGAGGCGGCACTCCCCTCATTTCTCATCCTAGGCTTAGAGTAGGAAAACTCTAGTAGTTTGATCACTCCAAATATAGAATATTTTCCATGTGCCTGCAGTCGGAGTCCCCAAGTGAACAAATCTTTATTCGAGCAGCTTTGTACCTGAATGCAAGTTGTGTATGGCAATAAAGACGAGCTTTGTGGATAAACCTTGCAGTGCATGGAATAGGTTTACTATTTTTTATTTCTTACATGTTATTTATTACCTGCATTAGCATGGCATTAGTATGACTTGATTATGAGCATTGATGAATGTGTACAGCTAATCAAGGAATCGGCTACTCATCGCGATTAGTCTCTCTCACCCTCAACTCCTAGAACGCGGGATGAGTACGACTTGATTACGAGCATCTACAGATGTGTACGGCTAGTTAAGGAATCGACTGCTCATCATGTTTAGGCTAGTTAAGTGCCTTAGTATGACCACTTCGAGCATGTGCGTTATGTGTGGTGATCCCAGTAACGATTAGCATTTGGTAGCCACAATTGCATAATTCAGGGTGTGTACGGTAAGTGGGAACAGATGCTGATGCTAGTTAATTTAGACTTAGGTCTTTAGTTAGAGTTAGTTAGCTTCCTCAACCCTTCACCCCATAGCATAGGAGAAAAACCATAAAAGATCATAAAAATCATATACCTCAGACTTACTTAACCATACACCATGACAACAACAAGTAAGTCTAGGAAGACAACAAATGATTAACCCCAAGTGTTCCATGGGACGTTTAGGCATTTAGTCTGCAGAGTTCAACCGGATTGCACATGCTACGCTCGTTTCATATGGTTGGGTGTAGGATTACCTCGCCACTCATCAACAACCACTGCCTTATGTACATTACACTTCTTCGAAATTTGAACATTCTCATGCTTTCCCTCCTTCTACGTCGCCACCAACTATGTTAAAAGATTTTGCACCACAGCACCAACCCATAAACGTTACTTGTGCTACTACTCCCAATAGTAGTGGAGGTCCTTGACAACATCAAAAGTGTCCCTTCTTTAGACATGACCGTTGAAAGGAACACCATAGTTCAGAAACCACTGCATCCGCCAACTCAGCACAAATCCAACACTGTGGTGCATCTTCCTCTTCAAATCCAATGCCTCATGTTACCTCATCAAGGCCACCACTTAACACTCCAACAACCATACGGCCCAATGAATATAGCCATGGAGGGTGACATCCTGATCCTTGCATACCATCTAACAGTCCCAATTATCATAGTGGGTCAACTCATTATCTGAAAGCTACATCTCATAAATTTCCCCCACTATGTTTACTATAATCAAGTGTGTGAACCCCAATGGGGTAGGTATGACCGGGTTCTAACATTTCCAACATGCAAGGATCCTCATCTTCCATTTATTAATCCCTGCCATGCTCAACCGTTTGGTTATGGGGGATATCCCCCATTTTACTGACAAGTGGGATTAATAAATATTTTTCATATCCTTTAATTTTTTCAACTTTTTGTTTTCCAGTTTTTCATCTTTTAATTTATTGTTTTATCTTTTTATTTTATTTTTTAGTTTTTATTTTACAAATTTCTTTAACTTTTCTTGTTTTTGTTTTGCAACATCATTCATACTTTTTGGTTTATTTGTGTGTTTTCTTATTTTGTTTGATTCATCACCTAATAAGTGCTCCATGGTGGTATGAACTATATTCTATTGATTGCCAATGTTTGGTCTTTACCTTTGAGTTATAATGTTGATACTAAGGTATGGTTCTCTTGATATAATAGGAAATGAGTCCACATCATCCATGCATCCATGAATTTCTATAGTCTCTCTTGGCTTGGAACTGTATAGTCCCTTTGCTTAAATAGTAAGAACTATCAACAAATTGGTGATTGGGCATTTCTCAAACTAAGGAAGGACTCAAGGACTGAAAAAGATGTGAATTCAAGGGAACTTGATGCATTTGTGTTGGTCATTCTCTTGGGTGCTTGGATGTTTTCTTCTTGAGTTTTCCTTACTGTTTCGACGTTGCTCCATTATCAGGAAGCTGAGATAATAAAAATAATAAGTCTTTGCATGGTGTGGTTCTCATGCAAAACACAAAAAAAAATAGTGAGAATTTAAAGCACACCCCTTAGATGAAATAATCATCTAGGCTACAAGCACTGGTTATGGAACTAAATAAACATGTTCCCTCTAACTAAGGCCCTTCTCGCTTCCTACTTTCTCCTTTTTCATTTTGTCAAAATGGTGGTGACTCTTTGGTGGAAGCATTCTTGTTACTTCAAGTGGATGGATTGGCCAAATGTATTAATGCGAAGTTACTAGATGTAGTTTGTTTGAGGCTAGATTTGGAATGAGATCTACTAAGTCACATTAACCATTAACACACAAGGGGATGTACACCACCTTGTTCTTGAGACTCCATTCCATTCTCTCACTTCCATCCTTCTTTCTCCATTTTTCACCTCATTGCTAGTTGTATCAATAGTCCATATTTTGGTTGATGCATTGTTTTCTTTTTGGTAAACTCTAATGATTAAGAATTTAACTCTTACTTCCAAATGACATTTCTAGAACTTACGGACTCTTTGAATGTGGGATTGTCAAGTCATTAAGGGCATAAGCCTACTTTGGGGAGGACCCACTAGCATTCTTGTTTGATGCATTACTTAATTTCTTTCCCTTAAACATTTCTGCAATCACCTTTTATTTTTTTCTTCTTCATCTTTGACATCCATTTTATTGGTGTTGCCATTGTTTCTTTTTCTCCATCTTTCTTATTCCTTATATTTTTCCATTCTATCGCTACTGGAGGTTCGCTCTCAATCATGGGGAGCCTGGTCCAATTTTTTCGATTTTCTCCTAACCCCTACACCTCAGGTAGTCACCAGTATTATATCTCTAGATCCACATTAGCCATATCACAACTTAGCCAATGGACCTTACACTGAGGCAAGGTATTAACTACATTGTGATTCATTTACCCTTGCTAATATCAGACTGTGTTGTGTGTGTAGATGACAATCATACAACAACGGATTAGACCTAGAGGAAACACTTGGAATGGATTGGTGCTGAAACATTCATGCAAGGAATGAGATTGATGGCACACTTATGGATAAACAATGAAAGGTGTGATCCTGGCATCAGCAGCAACACATCTTCTTTTTTTTCTCTCTCTCTCTTCTCGCAGCTAAAAATAAGGCTAGATGTCAAATGTACATAGTGTTCACTCTTATTATCATGAACACTAATTTTGCCATGTATTGTAATGATGATCCGTTCACATGTCACCCCATCTACCATTAGTATCATTCAAGTCAATAATCCCATACCTTTCCAATATTTTTTAAGGAACTAGAGGATGAGTTTTCATTCAGTTATGGGGGTATGATAAGCTATGATATCATATGGGTTGCGATATTGCGTACACGATATCACATCTACGATATCGCATCTGCCCCTACGATATCGCATCTGCAATATCGCAGCCAATCGCCAGTTCTATAAATAAGAGGTGGCTTTCCCTTGTTTCTCCATCTATACTTAGACCATAGCCAAACTATAGCAGTTTTACCATTCCAAAGTTAGAGTAATTTCCATGTGCCCGCAGTAGGAGTCTTAAAGTGAACGGATCTCTACTCGAGCAAATTGTACCTGAGCACACATTTGTGTACAGTAATAAAGACGAACTTTTTGATAGACCTTGCAACATATGGACTAAGCTAAATAATAATTAATTACTGTTAATGTTTAAACGCTTTCCTAGATAATTAATCTCTCGTCACCCTTATCTCCTAGTAACACGGAATGAGTACGACTTAATCATGGGCATTTAAGTGTGACTACTTGGTAACCTAGTAGCGTACTTAAGCCATGCACTTGGTAATCCTAGTGGTAGTCATGCATGAAGTTCAAGATGTGTATGGATGATTAAAGAATGGATGCTCATCGCACTTAGGCTAGTTTAGATTCTCTCTCACCCTTTCTCTCTTAGCTTAGTCAATATTACTTTTCATTGTCCTCAGGAGTAGCATTAGCATNGAGTGTAGGGGTACCTCGCCACTCATTATTTGGCAACCTAAAGCATGATAAATATTATAGAGGTTGTAAAAATTCTAACCAAGCATGTGAAAGATAGTTGAATCAGACTACTTGATATGAGCAACATTCCTAGATTTGAGGGGGATGTAACTCTAATTCAAAAACACATCTTCAAGCTTTTCATGATGCCTATGCCTTACAAAATATTGAAAATGATTAGTATAAATTAAAACTATTTCCTAGGATACTTATCAAGGAAGCAAAAATCCGGTATTGGTCCTTGGAGCCGAAATTCATCAGCAGGTGGAGTACAATGCTAGAGTTATTTAATGATAAATATGAGACATACTCTAGAGTGTCTAATTTGAGAAGACAAATCCAAGGATGGAAGCAAGAAAACCATAAACCCTTGAATGTTGCCTTGGGTAGATACTATTATCTCATACACCGATGCCTTGGCCATAGTTATTCTCAGTGGGAAAAATTTCACCATATCATAGATGGACTTACATCAAAAATGAGAAGAACACTTGGGGTCTATGCCCAAGAGAGACTATTAGAACTCAAATTCCATCAAATTCAAAAGCTAATTAATTATGTAGCAAAAGAGGAAGGATAATTAAGGAAACAAAAAAGTGCAAAGCAATACAATAGGGATCCTTCCATCAGAAAGAGGGAAGTCTGATTTTATGATAGTGAGGAGGAGTCACCACTTGATGAGGTGGTGAATAGAAAGACCTTTTCAATTTAAAAATCTATGTCTAAAATTTTTTCCAAGGTGGATAAAATGTGGGATTTTTTGGATAAAAAATTCCAAACCACTCTAGAAATTGCTAAAGTATCAAGAGAATAGAGTAGTAATCATAACTACAATAGGTAGAAAGAAGCTAACCATGCCTACCAAAGGGGTAAGGGCAAGGTTGTTGCAGTAGATGAAGTTGCAAAACCTAAATCAGATGATGGTGGTGGGTGTGACATCTGCCAATATGAACATCCTAAGGGATGTTACCCCATCGTGTCACACTTACAAGAGTTTGGGGTGTATGCTCTAAATCCATGACTAGCAAAAAGGCAAACACCCAGAAGCTTGTATTATCCTCAAGGTAACCCTAAATAGTTCCATCAACAACAACAATATTATCCAAGTGGGACTTCATCGTAATTGTACAAGCAACATCAACAATGAAACCAACCACAATCATGGGGGATGCTAAGGAAACAGTACCCTTACAGGCAACCAGATCCATATGGGGATTACATTTAGCAATCCCTGTCTCCACATGACTCTTCCTGTCATACTTCTCCTTTTNTCCCTGTCTCCACATGACTCTTCCTGTCATACTTCTCCTTTTCAACATTACCACTACCCTCTTGAATACTACAAAGCTCATTCTCCACATTCTAGGAGGGATGCCACATTTTATCCTTATCCTCCTCATGTTCCTGCACTTGTTCCTCCACCCTTAATACAACTATCGCCTACTCCATCCATGCAGGGTAGACTTCCAGCCCAATCACAACAACATAATGCTACCAGGGTTGTCAATCTACAACCGGTTCATCAACTAAGGGGTTCAAAACCTCGTGTTATAAAAGACCATTCTTCTGATCCAACAGCCCTACTAAGCCCTCATAGACTCAAGCAACTGATCATCCTGCTGCTACCTCATCCTCTACAAGCCATTCCATTGGATCCCCTTTAAATCAAATGCCATCCAAAATCCATACTATTATTCTTACTCATGTTTTATTTGATTGGATATAGGTTGGCAAACTTCCTATGAAATTAGCTAATCTTGAGAGTCCTCTTATCTATTTTTAGATTGTTGGGAAAAAACCATATAAATCTCTTCTTGATTCAAGTTCTAGTGTGAACTTGATTTCTCATGAGATGTATATTTCTTGGAACCTACCACCTCTCAAGAAGAGTAATATCCAATTAGAATTAACAAACTAGTCCATTACTATTGCATTGGAATTGGTAGAACACATTATGATCATTATTTATGGGTGATCTTATCCTATCAATTTCCTAGTAATCAAGGTTGAGAATTGCAAAGGAGACTTTCCAATCATTATGGGAATGACATGGATAAGCACTATTGATGCAAGAATGAACATCAGAGATCTTTCCCTGAAGATATCTAAGGAAAATTCATTTGGAAAGATTAAGAAGAGATGATTTCCATGCATCGTGTACAACGATACAGAGTGAAATTACATGTAAAAAATTTGGTCAATGAAATGAGTATCTATTTCTACATGTAGGTAGTATGCACATGAAGAAAATATTCAAAAGTATCTATGCGCATTAGCCACAAAACAAGAGGACACCTAGTGTCTAACTGCTAATTTGGATAGCAACACAATGTGCATTGAACCTACTGAAAGCTTGACATACACTTATGTCATATGCATGGATGAACTAGAGTAAGTTCATTACCAACTCTCTAATAATGAAAAAGATGATTCCAATTGAGGAGAGTTGGAGATCCCTAAAAATTTCAAACAAGAGGCCATAGAGCTGAAAACTCTACCTACTAGCCTAGAATATGAATTCTTAAAAAATGGCAAGTTGGTCATACTTAATGCCAAAATTGCTCCTAAGTAAAAAGCAAAGCTATTAAAAGTGGTCAACAAATGGTTGACAGCCTTTGCTTGGTCATATCCTGAACTCATTGGAATTGATCCACAAATATGCTAGCACCACATTTACACTAATCCATCCATGAAGCCAAGGAGGCAACCACAAGGGCAGTTGAACCCAAAATTGAAGCAAATCATCAAAGAGAAGATTGAGCAACTCCTTAAGGCAAGGTTCATCTACCCCATTGCAAATAGCAAGTGGGTCAGTCCACTCATAATAGTGCCAAAGATAGGTGGCAATGACTAGGTTTGTATCAACTTTAGGTTGTTAAACACGGCAACACTCAAAGATCAATTTCCATTTACATTCGTTGATCAAGTGTTGGATACCATATTTGGGCATTATTATTATAGTTTTCTAGATGGTTATAGTAGCTATAACCCAATCTATATTGCACTAGAAGACCAAGCCAAAATAGCATTCATGAGTCCTTGGGAGACCTTTGCATATTGTACAATGCCTTTTGGTCTATGCAATGCTCTTGCTAATTTCCAATGCATGGTATTAAGCATCTTTCAGCAGCACATACTTAACAAAGTAGAAGTCTTCATGGATGATTTCTCCACTTATGGCACTACATTCAAGCAAGCCTTGGATTGCCTTGAGCAAGTACTCAAAATATGTGAGGAAAAAAACCTGCAACTCAATTGGCTAAAGAGCCATCTCATGGTCCAAAAAAGAATTATATTAGAGCATCAAATTTTGTAGAAAGGGATTGAGTTAGAGCCTAAAAAGATAAAGGTCATCCAAGGAATCAACTACCAACCAAAGACTATCAAAAAAGTTTAGTCATTCCTTGGACATATTAGTTACTACCGATGATTTATAGAGAATTTCTCTAAGATCGTGAAATTTTTGGTTGAGTTAACAAAGAAAGATGCTTCCTTCATCTAGACCAAGGAATGTGAAAATGCATTCCAATGCCTCAAGAAAAAGCTTGTAAAGACTCCAATTCTACAAGCACCTAATTGGTCTAGACCATTTCATATAATGATAGATGCATCTAACTACACCTTAGGAGCTATGCTTGTGTAATTGGATGATAAAAAATGTCCATATTACATCCACTATGTAAGTTGAAACATTGAAGATGCATTGTTGAATTACACCACAATGAAAAAAGAATTGATGATAGTGGTGTATGCTTTGAAAATGTTTAGGCACTATGTGCTTGGATATAAAATGTTTGTGCACACTGATCACACTACCATCTGCTTACTCATGAACAAGCCAATAGTGAGCCCCCATGTCATATAGTGTCTAGTGATCTTGTAGGAATTTGATGTTACAATGATAGATCAAAAAGGGACTGACAATGTGGTCATTGATCACTTGTCTCGGTTATGATGGGATAACAAAGAGAAGGAGAACCCACTCTCTAACCAATTTCCTAATGAACTCTTCTTTGCTAGTGCAATAAATGAATAAATGCCCACAAAACCAAAATGGTATGATGAAATTCTCACTTATCTTCTCACTCAAGAGATGCCACAAGATTTTGACTACAAGAAGAAATAACAATTTCTCCATTAGGACAAATGCTTCATGGAAATCAACAAACATCTTTACAAGGTGTGCACCGATGGCCTGGTTCCTTGGTATGTACCTAATGCAGATCAAATGCATGTTCTCTAGGATGCTCATGAAGGTCCTTATGGAGGCCACTATGCTAGAAGATGCATGGCCATTAAGATCTTGATGGGAGTGTATTATTGGCCAACCATCTCTAGGGACATCCACCAATTTTTCTGATCCTGTGAGTGCTACGAATGAGATGATGGGATGATTACATGTATTGAGGATCCTCAATAGTGGATTCAACCATTAGAATCCTTTGACATATGGGGCATAGATTTCATGGCTCCCATCACACCCATGTTTAATGGAAAGGAATATATAATTGTTTCCACTGACTACTATCCAAAATGGGTACAAGTAGTAGTTGTCATCGATTGTACATCATCCACTACTACTGAATTTGTACAACAAAATGTTGTAAATAAGTTTGGGGTTCTACATGTACTAATTTTTGACAATGGAACCCATTTTATAAGTGCTACTTTTTCAAAACTCATGCAACACTTAGGGGTTTAATATAAATTAACAACACCCTATCACCCCCTAAGCTAATAGTTAAGCAGAGGTAACTAACAGGAAGATCACAAAGATTCTAATAAGAACTATTAGCAAGTATAGAAGAGACTGGAGCACAAAACTCAACAATTCCCTTTGGGCCTACAGCTCAACATGGAAATTCCTAATTGCCTCCTCTCCCTACTAGTTGATGTATAGAAAACTTCCAACACTCCCAATTCAATTTGAGCTCTGTACACTCTTAATTGCCTATGACTTGGACTTTGACATAAGTCTAGCACCAAAAGAAAGATTAATCAACTTAAATGTGCTAGATGAAAATTGATTAGTAGCCCTATCCTTGAATGAAGTGCACAAGGCATTAAACAATAACATAATCTTAGAATAGGGAAAGTAAAATTTAAACTAGGAGATAAGGTTCTCTACTAGAACCCCACACACGTACCTCAACAAACCAAATTCCACACATTGTGGGAAGGGACTTATATAATTGATGAAACCTTTCCTTCTGTGGCCATGAGCATATACAAACCTGAAAGCCCAAACAAAAAGTATTTGATCAACATCCAATAGATAAAGCCTTTTCACAAGCCCAAGTAAGCTAGTGCAACAAATACATCAATGGATGGACAACCATGCTTAGTTTTTCAAATCTCCTCCTTCCAACTTAGTCATGTGGGAGATGGTCATCCATACTAATCATACATGTGGCTCCTTAGTTTCTCTATTTTTTGTTTTATAAATTATTGTTTTTGTAACTTGTTTATTTTACATGTTTTTTATTTTTAAAACTTTTCCTATTTTACACCATTTTTTCCACCATCGTTAGTACATTTAAATCTTTCTTGAGTATTTTACACTTTCTTATATATTTTACTTTATTTTAGTGTGATTTTCTAATTTTTGTTAATAAAGATGCTTTTTGCTAAGAGGACACAGTGGTGTTGTAGTTGTTGCTAATGGTGGTTTATGCTTAATTTTCTATTTACTAATGTCTAGAGTCTATTTTTGAATTGTTATACCAATGGCTAAGACATGGTTTCTTTTTCATGGAACAAGTAGTGTGTCCACAACATCCACCCATCCACAAACTCTATTCTTTTCCTTATTTTGAAAGCATGAGGTCCCTTTCATTAAATAAACTTTTAATAAATTTATGACCTTGGTAGTTTCTAGAATTAGGAAGGATTCAAAGGTTTTCACAAGGTGTGACTTCAAGGGGACTCAATACTCTTTGTACTCTTCTACTTACTTGGATGTGTAAGTATTTTGATAGACTTATTACTGTTCCATGTTAACCAATAACAGGAAGTTGAATAAATTCTTTGCATGGTGTGGTTCTCATCAAAAAAGAGAAAAAAAATAATGAAAGAAATCAAAAATAAAACAAAATAAAAAATGATGGGAATTTAAAGCACACCCTTAGACAAATAAACAAGCTACAAGCACTAGTTATGGGACTACAAAGACATGCTATCCATGCCTAAAAGTCCCCTCTAACTAAGCCTCTTTCTCACTTCCTGCTTCTTCTTGCTTCTTCTTAAGGAATGGTGGTTGTTCTGTGGGAGCACTCTTATGTCTCGAGGAGATGGATTGGTCTTAGAGTGGTGATGTGAAGTCACTAAAAGTGATTAGCCTTGGTCTAGACTAAGAATGGATTTATTAGGTCATCTAAATATAAATCCATAAGGGACTTTTTATGACCTCAATCCAAAATTCCATTCCACCTTGTCCATCATCTATCCATGTTACTTGTAACTCACCTCACTGCTAGTGTCCATGTTCTTGATTTGGTGTCTTTGTCTAACATACTTGAATTCTTTGGTAAAATCCTCCAAGTTCTGGTCCTTAACTTCCATCAACCATTAATCATCTATGAGGCCCACAGACTCCTTAGGTTGAGGTTATACAAGGGCAAACAAGGCATGTGCTTGCTATGGGGAGGACTCACTTGCATATCTCTTAGATAGGTTTGTTAAGCACCTCATCCTCATCCTTAGGCATTTTTTTTATTAGAATCTTTCATATGTCCATCTTCTACATCCTTAATTCATACATTCTCCATCAAATTTTTGAATTTTTTACCTCTTAGAGGTCCTCTTCTATGATTTCATCATATTCTTGGCTTTTCTAGGACTCCATGGATCCCAAATTCATTCAAAAATTCCTTGTATTTTTTGAGATATTCAAATTTGAAATATTTTTTGTTTATGGGCCTCATAAATGTGGTCCCATTGACACAACACAAAAATACTATAAATATGAGTGATCCCCCTTAGAAATTTTTACATTTTCTCACAAATTCCAAGGGATTTTTTCAAAATTTCAGAGCCCATAACTTCCTAATTGTTTATCCAAATCACTCCGTTCTTCAACCTTGCATCTCCTAGAGGTAAGCTCTTAGTCATGGGGGCCACAAATGTGCCATTTTTGATAGAAAAGTTTTCTAACTCCCACAAAGATTTAACTAAGAAATCAACATTTAAACACCAAATTATAGAAGTTAAACCCTTCCAACGAGCTTTGATGACACTTATAATATAAAATTAATAATAAACTAAGCATAAAATAATCAATTTTTCATGGTCTAATGTAGCCAACTGTAACTAACTAATGAGATAAGGTATTCAAATATGTGAAGTTACACATTATATTTACTAATTCATGAATGTGTTGTGACCCTAGATAGCATCAAAGGGAAAACATACATATAAAGGAGAATCATCTCAACCAAGGAAGAAATGACCAAGAACAGGAAGGGGCCAAGAATAAGCCCAGGAAGAACCAATTGCAACCCATGCCATGGGACCTCTTAGGGAACAGGCTGAAGTGGAATCTATTCATCAAAATCTAGAACCAGTAGTAGCAACAGAACATTTCCACTAGGATGAGGTACTAGCTCAATAGGAAAACCTTGAGGTGACCTTGACGGAAGTCTACTTGAATCAAATCAGATCAAAGGAGGTTCAAAAATAGTGTTGCAAGGGTTAAATTTTGGCTCTTTCCTAGAGCAAGCACCTAAAGAAGTACAAGACCAACTGAAGATCTCTTCCATCTAGCCAATTGTCACTTCATATGGGGAGTGATACATGGAAGAAACATTCTTATTTTGAAACAATAGGAAGGTTGGTTCAATAGTCAAAATCGAGGACATCTCAATGTCCTACTAAATGTAGGCCATCATTGAGGCACTTAGGTTGTGAGAAACTGGGGTGAATCTTGCTAAGATTCCAATGCAGGTAGATCTTAGCATCAAAAAGAAATGAATGCAATAGTGCTTTGGCATCGACTGCATGGAGTAAAACGTGCTCACATCAGCAGAAAGGATCAAGTACAAGATTGCAGAATTTTACTTAAAGCCCACATTGAGGCCCAACAAGATCACTACCTTTTTTTCCTATGCATGCATTACTCTAAGTGGAAAATTCCTTGTCAACCTTCCATAGTTGATCTATTTGAAGATAAAGAAGCGATTTAAGGAGAATGGACGTGGAAAGAAGGCACTTCCCTTTCCATGCCTCACAAAACAACTTTTTCAAAAGGGATGGATAGTTTGCTATACAAATGATGTTGTTTGACTTGCTCTAACCACTAATTGGGTGGATACTATGAAGGATAAGACACTTGCAACGACCATTCAAGAAGAGCAGCAATAGCTACCATATCCACCAGCCACTAAGAAAATTGTGTCGAACATCACTGCAACATCCCAATGATTATGTGAGTACTAAGAATGGCTCTTGAGTGAGCAAGAGCAATAACCTAGCATCAATGGTGGAGAACCATCTATATACCAACCAATGATGACTCACCTAAATGAGGTGGCCAAAATAGTTAGCCTAATGAGAATAGGTGGATTCATTTTCTAGATCCAATGAGCACGACTATCTACGAGATCATATCCTAGTACTAGAGATGTAACGATATATCTCATAGCATAGCAGCCACTCCTAGATATTTCTAGAAATGTCATGACCTTCTTAGTGCACTTGGAGAAAGGAAAGGAGGCAACAATACTAGTGATGTAGCACCGAGGATAGGAGATAGTGGTAGAGGTGGTTGTTGACAGAATTGCTGAAATCCTTAATGCACTTGCGATGTTTGTACTAGATGTCACTACACTTAAATATGTGCAAATGTCCATAGGGATCATAAGTAGCAAATTGAGTGCAACACAACATGAAAAATTGTTGGACCAACTAGTAGGAACTAGGCAACTACTTTTGGATGTCTTTGATCTTCTAGATAGTATTAGTTTAACCTAGTCGAAGCTACTAGAGGTAAGGGGCAAAAACATTATTTTGAAAGGACAACTTGAAATAGCCAAGGAGTTGAATGAACACTTGGTTGCTAAAGTTACTAAATTAAAAGCCTAAATTGCCAACCTTGCATTTCTCAACTGAGCATTAATAAGAGATGAAGCTCTTGAATAGCTTCACACTAGACTAACAAGAGTTGAGGGTGCGATGGAGATGGTGGTGTTCTACTGATTCTTCATAGAAGCTACCCAACAAAAAATTTAGAAGGCCTTGGATTTGACTTGCTAGGAGAATATGCAACTGACTATAGAAAACCATCACCTATGAAATGTCAATGCGTATAAGAAATAGTTGATCGACTTTATTGATTAACAATAGGAGCAACTAGCTAGAGTAAACATAGAGCTAAGAAGATTGGCAACTAAAAATAGAAACGTCTTTATGGAGGAGGTCCATGCCCTTTGCCAAAATACTGCAATAGAGGTAACCACTTGGAAATCAGAGGCTCTCAAATTTGAGAGAGTTAGGGATCACTATAAAGATTAGGTCAATGTATAAAAAGAAGTTAATAAAAAACACATCCAGTTGACGAAGGAAAAAGTAAATGAGACCCTCCAACAACTCCAACAAGGAAGAGAAGCTTGGAAACCTATCATTGATGGGATAGATGCCTATAATAAGGTAGATATCCACAAGAAGGAGTTTCAGATTAAGGAGATGATAGAATACATGAAGCTTGCCAATCTCTGATATGCAAATATGGCTATGTTGATTGCTGGATGACCATGGTCAAAATTGGAGAAGTAGGTGGCTAGCTTGTACTTGTTGTACAAGATCGAGTTCAAGTATTATAGGGACACTAAGAAAAAGCTTGTGATGGAAAACATTGAACTTGAAGTTCTCAAGGACAAATACACTAATTAGAGATCTAC
Source organism: Gnetum montanum (assembly GCA_015680685.1). NCBI lineage: Eukaryota > Viridiplantae > Streptophyta > Gnetopsida > Gnetales > Gnetaceae > Gnetum > Gnetum montanum. Next base: position 27,136 of record MNCI01027484.1, read on the forward strand.
TACTGAGAACCTAGTCAAAATAATGAATGAATACTAGGAGCTACAAAATGTAGTTAGGGCGTTCGATGTCAAACACAAACAATTTACTGCTTGGTTTGTCAATGTTAAGGAGCTATTTCTAGTAATGTCCTATCTATGGGACATCCCCATTCTAGCCCACATTAGTAATGTCACATGGACTTTAAATGATTCCCAAGGTAAGGAGGAGAAGATGAAGGCATTACTGATGCCTTTCGCCTTCCACAAGAGGTAGCAACCATAGCATGATAGTCACAACCGCCTTAGCCACCGCACGTGCCTAAAACTGGTGAAGGTCCTTCAAAACCACAAAAACCTCCGTCACCTAGGACTATCTAATCTTCTTAACTACCTTCATTCCATTAGAGATGTGCTATCCAATTTTGAGTTATCATCTCATGGTGTTTAATTTTATGTCATGAACATTGCAATTTTTTGTAATGATGTTGATTTGTACACTCAAGCACTCAGGTTTGTTAAGTTAGTTTGTTATGTGAGGAGCTAGTCAATAATCCCATATCTTACTAATTTAGTCATGGGGATATGATGAATCATCATTATGTCATGTTGATGGGCCCCCATCAACATAGCCCTATCAACGAGGCCACATCAATATAGCTCCCCAACAAAGTCTATAAATACGCACTCACCATCCGTGTTTATGGCATGTCAAGTCATAGTTATAGTAGAGTTAGAATACTTATTTAAGTGCTTGTAGTAAGAGTCAAAAGTGTACGAATCTTTATTCAAGCACTGATGTACCTGAGCACACCGATATGAATGACAATAAAGATGAGCCTTTTGATCAAACCTTGCAACACTTGGAATAGATTAATGATTTATTTCTGCATTTATTATTTTCATTAGTTATGCAATTAATTAAGATAAAGTAGACTTCAATTGGTTAATTAATAAAGCTAAATAGATTAAACACATAAGTATGATCACTTCGAGCGTAAACACGTATTCACTTGGTAATCCCAGCAATTTTGTTACTTGGTTCACTTAGTAGCATAACACTTGGTAATCCTAGTAGTGGATACATGGGTTCAAGATGTGTACAAAAAGTGGGACTGGATACTTATGTTAGGATTAGTTAGAGATTAATTAGTCAAAATAAATTAGCTATTAAATTACTTCATTTCTCTACTTTAAGCACCAAGAACATAAAACATAAAATAATAAAAATCATATGCCTCAATTACAATTAACCATGCCTTTGTACATCACAAGTGTAATTGGGAAGATAATGAATGAGTGTTAGGGCAATGTTCACTTCCTAGAAGAATAATGTACCAGAATACATAGAGTCCATGAAATTCGACCAAATCATGCATGAACGATTCATGATTCATATGGTTGAGTGTAGGGGTACTTCATCACTTATTAGACTAGTTGTAGCTTTGTCACATATGGTTTAGTCCAAAGTGAGGCATATGGAAATTGATGTTATTGTGGCCTTATGTTGCTCCTAACAATAATAGAGAAATTAATTATTTAAACTAACTAAAAACAAAAAGTAAAATCTAAACTAGCCTACATGTGATGAGTATTTGTTCCTAACCTTCCGTACATGCCTTGGACTTCATGCAACTATTGCTAGGATTACCAAGCATATCGTTTTTGGTCATATCAAATGATAACACTACTAGGTTACCAATTAATTACACATAAGTGCTAACGATTAGTCGTACTCATTCCGCTTAATGATAGAAATNATAAGTGCTAACGATTAGTCGTACTCATTCTGCTTAATGATAGAAATAATAAAGAGTAATAAATGATAAACATTAACTAAGGAAAATAGTAAGCATTTAAGTAAATAACAATAATAAAGTAAAGTGGATGCTACAATGATGAAAGTAATCTTGATCTTTATTGACAAACATGTAACATGTCCAAGTACGTTACATTTGAATAGGGATGTTGTACAATCACTTAACATCATACTACAAGCATGCACTGAAAACAAACTAACACCAATTGATGAACCACTATGTGTTATCTACTCCGGCATCAAGTATGCAATGTCAAAGCCACAACATTGTGTACACGGTGTTGAGGTCTAGGTCTGACATCGCATATCCAATGTCAAGGTATATACCCTAAGTTTATAAATACAATGACTGGGCTCCATTTTTCACATCATAGTTTTAAGTTTAGTTTCCAAGCAGAGTGGCAAAGCTCTTACAATTTATTTTTCTCAAAGTTAGAATATGTTCTGAGTGCCCACAAAAGGAGTCTAAATGTGTATGGTTCTTTATTCCAACACTACTATACTTGTGCGTAGTAGTGTAACAGGAAGAAAAAAAACTCTTTTGACAATCCTTATAGCATTGACAATAGCTTAATATTTTCTTTAATGCATTTTACTTTCATGCTCTTTATTATAATGCATTTGATTTAAGTAATATATTTTCAGTAGTTAATGAACATGAGCACAACGACTTCAAGTATTTATATAGTACTTGGTAACCCAGCAACACTTAACATTTAGTAGCCTAGTAGTGTTGTATGTGTTTAGGATGTGTCTAGGAAAGTGGGACAATTACTTGTGTTAGGCTAGCTAGGCAATAGATGAATTAGATCTTTAATCACTTTACTCTTCATTCTTGTTGTAGGTGACCAAATCCATAAAATATAAAGTAAGAAAATCATATACCTCAATTACACTTAAACCATACCCTTGAACCTCACAAGTGTAATTAGGAAGACAATGAATGTTCTCAACATCCACTTCACTTCCTAGAAGAGCTAGTGCATTAGATAACTATAGGTCCACAGAATTTGACTAGATCACATGTAACGCCTTAGTAATTCGTATGGTTGGATGTAGGGATACCTCATCGCTCATCACCTATCTATTCCCTTCTCTATGTCTAAATCTATATCCAAATTGTGCACCCAAGTGTTATATTTATAGGCTAGCATGGATGAGGTAATATCAAATCCACAACATCAAAGGTTGTGCCCCGATATCAAAAACCTAATAACACGGCTCCCATATCGAAGCCCTACCAAAACATGACTCATCACCATGCTATTTCATTAATGGGCATACCAAGTGACTAGGTGTTAGAATTACCAAGTTAATGTGAGTTTAAAACTTTATGTTTAACATGTTCATTTCACCATAATTAATGCATATGGAATCATAAACATTATGCTAAATAATATTGATAAATGGCTTTGAAATAAAATACATTGAAAGTAAATCTAAGCTAAGTCAAAGAACTCCAATGGAAGAAGATCAAACTTGATCTTATTTTTATTCATGGAAGTGTCCATGTTCATCTAGTCAAATAAGACGCTATACAATAAACTCTACAAGAACTCCCTAATTGTTACAAAATTCACAAAACTAAACTAAGAGAGTTCTACTACCTATAGATCAAACAATGCTATTGATCAAAGCAGCTACTCTAGCAGTTATTCTAATTATTAGAGTGATTACTTTAGTAGTTATTCTAATTATTAGAGTGGTTACTCTAGCGGTTACTTTAGCAGTTATTCTAATGATTAGAGTAGTTACTCTAATTGTTAGAGTAGTTTCTCCCAAGTTTATAAATACAGTGCCTAGGCACACAATTGGGAAGAAGTCTTTTAGTAGTCAAGTAGCAAAACTCTTGTAGTTTGTTTAAAAGTTAGAGTATTTTCCAAGTGCCTACAGTAAGAGGTCTAAGTGTGGACATATCTTTATTCAAGCATTGTGTACCTGAGCACACCTTGTCTATGACAATAAAGATGAGCTCTTCGATTCATCCTTGCAGCACTTGAGATTTGTTTTCTTACGCATTTCTTTTATTTTATTTTCTTATGAATTTATTTTATTTTATGCACTTTACATTTTTGTTATTAGCACAAAAATTCATTTTGTTCAATTAAGTAAATCGTTAAATTACACAAGCATGACCACTTCGAGCATACGTGTAATGCTTGGTAACCTAGTAATGATTAGTGTTTGATAATCCCAGCAGTGTTGCACTAGTTCAGGATGTGTATGGAAAGTGGGAATGGATGCTGGTGTTAGGATTAGTTAGAACTTAGTTAATGAGTAGTTAAGTTAAATTAGTCACTTAGTTACCTCTCTCCTTCCCTACTGTACTGACCTAAATCATCGGTGTAAGGCTGGAAGGAAAAAAACACTGAAAGATCATCAGGCAGACATAGCTAACCCTGCCTTTGCTTGAGGGCAACCTGGAAAAGAGAACGAAGGTAGAGGCTGATTTGCACATAAATCAACCAAGGACTTCCCCAAGCGTAAGCTACGACTAGCGCTGGGGTTATCGTTAAAGGTGTAAACAGGATGTAAACAACGAGACGAAATGTAAACAAAGTGTACTGAATTATAAATAAAGCATAAACAAAGTTATATTGCAAAAAAAAAGCATAAACTGAAGTAAATAATGTAAATGGGAGAAAATGAACTGTATTGTATTGTTTAATAAAAAGGTATGCACCAGTCAAAGTGTAGCTGCACGTGTGGATGGCAGGTCAAGCACTAAGCCCTAGAATAATGTCTGAAGTGATGATGCGATGATGTGATGTGATGAACATGAGAAATTCTTGGATGCCAACAGTTAGGTGTGCCGAGCACCCAAGGATTGCAGGTTCTGTCCTCTCTCATAATTTCCAATCTCTCCAATTTTTTCCTCTCCGATTCATGTGAATTGATAGGGTATTTATAGGGTTGGGCTGAGCTTTGGCACAGAATTTCTAGAATGGAATCAATAGCTGGGAGATGAAAGGNTGGCACAGAATTTCTAGAATGGAATCAATAGCTGGGAGATGAAAGGAAAGCAGATCTAGTGACATGTATCCAATGGACAATTGTGTTCAGGTTGGATGCGTGCTGGCGAGAGTTGGATGTGTGTCAGCAAGCTACGTTCTTGACCAGGTGCATCGCATTTTACAATTTATGGGTTATTCAAGCCCATGAAAGTACATTTAATTTAGACTGTGAGGGCTTGACTATCCCACAAATAATAATTTACAATGAAATGTACAAGGGAAATCTGATCTGTCCTTCCTGAAACTTCTTTGTCCCTGAGTTTTTCTGAAATTTTCTGGAATTTTCTGGAAGTTACTGATGTTGAGAATTTTCTGCCATTTTTTGAAATTTTTTCTGGAATTTTCTGGAAGTCGATGAATAGTGTTCACACGATGAATAGTGTTTACGCTGTGAATAGTGTTCACGCGATGAATAGTGTTTACACTATGAATAGTGATTTACGCATTCTTACGCTATGCAGCATAAGAAAATGTAGCCCCAGCGTAATCAACTAAAAACACCTCATTTAAGGCCCGAATTTTGATTTTCTGGAGGCTGGCAGCTCCTGGGGACCTTGGTGAAGGTCATGGGGGATCCTTGTGCTTGATTTCAGCCTGTTTTGACTTAGTTTCAGGGCTTCAAAAGTTGGTGACGCTGATCCTTACATTGTGTAGCGTAAGCACAGTGCAAGCACATTGCACTTAGCCAAAATTACGCTTTCTGACCTTAAAACTGATGATTCTTGACACCGAGACTTGTCTTCGTGATTTGTGGGCCCTAGGGGGACCTTGCTTACTCCATGGTGGGCTGCTTGAAGCTGTTTCAGAGGATCCGAAGTTGTCTAGAAGGGTTGCTAAAATTTTTGTGGTGTTTCATTGGCCCCTCTTTATTGACGCCTAGAGGAATCCACCCGAGAGGCATCGACAAAGAAGTGAAAAACACCATGAACAACAAAGCATCAAACATTAACCGTCAGCCCTTGGCCGGATGCCATCGCACTGTTTTCAAAAGTGCATGGGATTGAGGGGATGTAGTTCAAGATCTAAGGGGATTGGTTGTAACTAGAGGAAGCCAGGAGTTGGTTGAGGATGATGATTGCTATTGGAATTGGGAGAGGGATGCTCTCGCGTGAACAAGTTATGTCATTGGTCCATGTCAATAGCCAAGTTTTTAGCAGACTCGAAACTAAGACATAGGAAGTACATTCTTTGGAGAAACTGGACTCTTAAAGAGTGTTTACGGGGCCCATTGTGAACAACCAAAGCCACGCGATGATGTGCAACATGGTCTCTTTGAGACACAAGTGTGATTGTTTTTCAAGACAATTTCCTTCTCGCTTGGGGCTTGTATGAGAATGGCCAATAGTCTTTTGTTTATGATGTCAACAGGGTCATGAAAGCCAATAGTCTTTTTTTTGTCTTTCTTTTTCATCATTTTTCTTTTTTTCTCGATCTTTTTGAAAGAGCTTGCTTTTTGTGTCATGCTTGTGTTTGAGCACTTAAATTTTGCATCATGTACTATGTATTGTGTTTTGCCTCACAATTGCTTAGAGAGCTACAGTATGCAACAGTGTATCAAGAGTTTTGAGGTGAGCAGAATGTATCAAGGGGATATAATTGGATAGGATAAGGGAGCATGATGGGGAATAGGGAATGTATCAGGAGTCAGGACTGTACTTATGAATGGATTGATTAACCCAGTCACGTGCGTCAAGAAAAATGTGATACCTTGTCGTCATGATGAAGTGCATCTATGCACGAACACCTTAGAAGTGTCATCCTACAAATACAACTTCAAGAAGACAAGAAAATCACAAATGAAACAATTAGCTAAACACTTTAGACAAGGAGATCGAGTCACCATGTGCAATTTTCAAAGTAGACAGAATCATGAATAGCATCAGTTTCATTAGGGCCCCGTGAGATGAATCATGCAACAAGTCTTTGTGGAATAGGAACAGCCAACTACAACAATAGATCTTTTCAAGTTTTTCCTAGTCTTCGATGATGTCACCAGTTTATAGTCTTAGTGAACTATTGTGGATTAGTTTTACATCATAACCCCTTGGACGGTGCCAGTTTAGCGTCATAGCGGACAGTGCATTGCTAGTTTATAGTCATAGAGGACTGTAAAGAGGCAAACTAGTTTATAGTCTTAGTGGACTCTGGATGCTAGTTTCATGTCATAGAGAATGGATGTAGTAGTTTAGTTTCATACCGGACAGAACTCTGTGGTATCAGTTTTAAGTCATGATGCCAGGACTATTCTGGGGTATCAGTTTTAAGTCATGATGCCAGGACTACTATGTGGTATCAGTTTTAAGTCATGATGCCAGGACTATTCTATGGTATCAGTTTAAAGTCATGATGCCAGGACTATTCTGTGGTATCCGTTTGAAGTCATGATGCCAGGACTATTCTGTGGTATTAGTTTTAAGTCATGATGCCAGGACTATTCTATGGTATCAGTTTAGAGTCATGATGCCAGGACTATTCTGTGGTATCAGTTTTAAGTCATGATGCCAGGACTATGACATACCACAAGTTTTTCAGACATAGTACCTTTTCAAGTACAAATGATTTGTAGGATTGGCAAACTCATTTCCGTTCATGTCAGTAAGCTTAAATGCTCCATTGTTGTATGCCTTGGTGACTAAATAAGGCCCTTCCCAGTTGGCTAAGAATTTATTTGGATGTTCTCAGGCAGCCTTAAGGACTAGATCTCCTTCTTTGATTGGGCGTTTGTGGAGATCGTGCTTGTGCCTTTGTCTCTGCTATTTTTGGTACCATTCAATTTGATCAAGAGTTCGTACACGTTCCTCCTCTACCGAGTTGAGGTCGACAATGTGCAATTCATTGTTTTGAATTTCATCAAGGAGATCGAAGAGAGTTATCCACAATGAGAAAACCTGCAATTCTAAAGGTAGAACAGCTTCAGATCCGTATACAAGACTATATGGAGTTTTACCTGTGGAGGTTCGATGTGTTGTTCTATAAGCCCACAATGCATAGACTAATTGTTCATGCCATCGTTTCTTGCTCTGATTCAGCATCTTTTTAAGCACTATGATGATAGTTTTTTTTGTAGCCTCTGCTTGACCATTGCTCTATGGGTAGTAAGGTGACAAAAATGCATGTTTAATGCCCAGACTTTCACAAAAGCTTTTGGTATCTACACTGCTGAATTGTGGCCCATTGTCGGTAACGATGGTCATTGGAATACCAAAACGAGTTACGATATTTTCCATTATAAAGGTGCAAACGTGTTTTGACATGGTCTTCCTAAGAGGAATAGCTTCCACCCACTTTGTGAAATATTCAGTTGTAGTGATAATGAAGCTATGGCTTGCTGAGGATGATGATGTTATTCGTCCAATTAAGTCTAAACCCCATTTTTGGAATAGCCATGTGATTTGTGCAGTATGTAGTTTGTTAGGTGAAAAATGTATTAGATTACCATGTTTTTGGTAGATGTCACATGTTCTAACCTTGGAGATGAAATCGTATTCCATGTGTGGCCAATAATAGCCTAAGCGTCTAATCTTCGTTGCCATTGCTTTAGGTGCTATGTGCCCTCCACAAAGTCCTTCATGGATCTATTCTACAATCGTTTGACCATCAGTGCTAGTAACGCATATTAGCAGAATACCTTCATATGATTTATGACACAAGGTGTCACCTATTAATGTGTATTAGCGGGAACATTTTTGTATGACGTCCTTTTGAGCATTTGTCAAGTGTTGTGGAGGTTCACCTCTTAGAAGGTACTCTTTTACATCATCATACCATTCTATTTCATGTGTTGTACTACCAGATGTTATAGGTACTTCATTTAGAGTGTTAATTATAGGTTCAGCACAACTGGTTATAGAACTAGGCAATGCATGAAACATTTTAGGTGTCATGTTTAAGGCTAGTGTGGCAAGTATAACAGCAATGGTATTCTTGCTTCTAGGGACATGTTGTATATCCACTTCTACTAGTTGTCTCACTAGATGTTTAGTCAAATCACAATATGGTTGCAAATGAAGAGCTTTGCATGCGTAGACTTCAGTGACTTGATTAATAACCAATTGTGAATCACCTCGAACTACAAGGTGTGAGATTCCCAAAGTTAACGCTACTTGAAGTCCTCTAAGAAGACCTTCGTATTCTACTACGTTATTGGTGCAAGGAAAGTTTAAGCGGTAGGCAGAAGGTTGGATTTCTCTAGAGGGGTATGTTAAAATAGCTGCAGCACTTCCTCCTCGAGAGGTTGAGGCTTCGTCGAAGTAGAGGATTGTCTCATAATCATCAGGTACGGTGTCTATACTGTTAACATTTTCATCTGGGAATTTTGGGTTTATCGTTGCTTGATCATGCGTCGGTGAGACAGTTAGTTGCGTGGCTATTGCTTGACCTTTTGTGGAAGATTGAGCGACATAGTGTAAATCAAACTCTGCAATCATTGCTTTCCACCTAGCTAACCTACTTGACTCATAGATGTTATTAGTGATGGCACGAAGAACATTATCCTTGCAAATGATGTAAACTTGATTACGGAAGAGATAATGTCGCCATTCCTTCAAAGAGAAGACAAGGGCAAGGCATGATTTTTCTACGTCGTTGTATCATTGTTCATGGGCTATTAAAGCATGGCTTAGATAGTATACAGGGATTTCAGCCCCATCTTGACATTTTTGACAAAGCATGGATGCGATGGAAGAACCGGAAGTTGCAAGATAGATGTAGAAAGGTTTGTCACTTTGTGGAGGATAAACAGTTGGTAGTTGGGCAAACTCTTGTTTTATGTTCTCAAATGCTTCTTGGCATTGTTGAGTCCATTGGAAATGTACATTCTTTCGTAATAGATGTTGCATGGGAATCAACTTATCCGTCAGCCTTTCGATAAAGCGTCTAATGAATTGCAGCCTACCTTGGAGGCTGCATAGTTCGGTAAGGTTTCTTGGTGGTTGCATATTGGTTATCACTTTAACCTTATCAGGGTCTACCTATATCCCTATTTCGGAAACTAGGAAACCAAGCATTTTGCTCATTTTAACATCGAACACACACTTTTTTGGATTGAGCCTAAGGTCATATTTCAGACAACGTTTAAGCACTAAGTCTAGATCTTTTGTATGTTGTTCAATTGTTTTAGACTTGACTACTATATCATCAACATAATCATTGAGAAAATTGAGCATGTAATCACTAAATATGTATGTCATTTCTCGTTGATATGTAGCACCTACATTTTTAAGGCCAAATGGCATCATTGTATAACAAAATGTTCCCCAAGGTGTCATAAAAGTTGTTCTGAGTTGATGCTCTGGATTAATTCTTATCTGACTGTAGCATGAAAATCCGTCCATAAAGGATAATAGTGCATGTCGAGTTGTCGTGTCAATAAGTTGATCAATGTTGGGCAGGGGAAAGTCATCTTTTATAGTGGCTATATTGAGGTCACAGAAGTCAATGCATATGTGTATACTACCGTTCTTCTTGGGGACTACAACAATGTTTGATACCCAATCGGAATAGTCGACGGCTCAGATGAAACTAGCTTGATAGAGCTTTGTGATCTCAACGCGAACTACTAATGCCACTTCGAGTCTAACCTTTCATGCTTTTTGTTTTACTGGTTTAATTTTTTCATCAAGAATAATGTTATGTTGGATGATCCAGGGGTCTAGTCCTGGCATGTCTGTATATGACCATGCGAACATTTTTATGTTGTCTTTTAAAACTTGAGTGATGTCACCTACGAGTTGTGGATCTAGTAAGGCACTTAGTTTCAAGGTTCTGGCTTCGTCATTGACTGTGGTAATGGGGATTTCAACCAGAGGATCTTTAGTGATATTGTTAGCTTCTAGATCTAGAGTTTTAACTACGTTTTTAGGCCAATCTAATGTTTCTTGAGTGGAGGCTATCAAATCCGTATAGCTGGATGGATTTAGATCCAAAGATTCTAGGCGGATCGCTCTTTCTACATCTCTGTATGGTCCGTTGAGAGACAATATTGAGAGGATGTTGTTGGTGGCCATGATGCTTACTCCTGCCAATTAAAATAGGAGTGAAATAAGAGACACTCCCTCAGTAAGAGAGTAACAAAGTGTAAACAAACATAGGATAACTAAGCTGGTGGAATGTATAAAGACTGATGTAATGGCCTGAATTTAAATGTGGTAAAATGGTTGCATTCTTTCATCATCTTGATGTTTTATGTAAATATTTTTATTTTTTTTCTTGTTTTTTTTTATTGTTTTTCTTTGTTTTCTAGAGTATATGTGTGCCACTAAATGTAACATAAATTTCTAATGTATAATGCGAGATGTAAGGTAAATACTTGGAAAAGAAAGCAACGACCGTGCAAGAATCTAAATCGTAACTTGTAACCTGTAAGCGAAATTCAATGTAAGATGATGAGAGTTTGTAAATCTGTAACTTGTTGGCTCTAGTTTAAAGCCATTTCGGGCTTGGTACATAAATTTAAAGTCTTGATGGACTGTTGCATCTGTTGTTAAAGAAAGGATTACCAGTTTTATACCATGGTGGGCCAAAAGTAGTAACGTTTTCAAGAAGTTTTAAATGGAATCGGCCATTTCTGACCGTGGCTAGTTTAATGTCATTGCGGAAATTTGTTGGCAGTTTTAATGTCATACTAGACGTGTCGTAGTTTAACGTCATTTCGGATAGTTTGTAGTTTAACGTCATTTCGGACGGTTCGCAGTTTAACGTCATTTCGGACGGTTCGTAGTTTAACGTCATTTCAAACAATTCATAGTTTAACATCATTTTAAAAAATTAGTAGTTTAATGTCATTTTGGACAGTTCGTAGTTTAATGTCATTTCAGAAAGTTCGTAGTTTAACGTCATTTCAGACAATTCGTAGTTTAACGTCATTTTGGACAATCCGTAGTTTAATGTCATTTCGGACAGTTTGTAGTTTAACGTCATTTCGGACAGTTCGTCTCATTCGTTCTAGTTGTTAAGTTGCCTCTTGATCTTTTGTAACTTATTGTGTGGGGCTGGGTGTATGGGTATGATTTTATATTCACCTTCCCCTTCATCGGTGATATCAAAGGGTAGTTTTGACCAAGAAACATCAGCAGGAACGACTCCTATGTCTATGTCTTCTTGTGTTTCTTCAGTGCTAGTTGGATTGTGAGTCAACGTTGGGTTCAAGTTCTGATGTATGTTCATGGTTTCTTGTTTAGGCTTAACAAACTCAATTTCTGACCCTTGACCTACCTCAAGGTATGAGGAAGTGATCGATTTTGTTGTATCCCCATGTATGATGATCTCACCTCCCTCGTAAGGTAGGTGGATATCCTGATGGATTGGTGAGGATACGGCTTTGAGTTGAGGTAGCCAAGGATGTCCTAGGATTAGATTAAACCCTGGCATTTCATCAACCACTATGAATTCAGCTGATGTAGGAAATTGGTCACCGGCTATGAAATCTAAAGTAACCATGCCTTTCACTTCCACATGGGAACCATTGAAAGATCTCAAGAAAGAGGTTGTTGTGGGCTATACTTGTTCAGTGAGTCCCAATTTTTCAATGACAGAAAAAGGTATTACATTTGTTGCCGCACCATCATTGACATGCATCCTACATATTTTGAAATGATCAACCTGTATTGTTATGAACATAGGGGCTGTGGAGACTTCCCTTGTTTTCTCATCTAGCTTAATGTCCTCAACGTGGAACTCTAGGGATGTGGTCTTTGATTCTTGAAGTTGTGGGGGCAATACTGCATAAATGGATGGTTCATCTGCAGGAAGATCCTCACTAACAAGAATTGAAGTTAGCATCAGTATGAGAGCCTCTTGATGTACTGGTGAAGTCATTACTAGGTCATACAAACTTAAAGAAGTATTCTTTTGTTTTAAGGCTTGTGTGACCTGGGTCAACACATTTGCTAGGTCTGTACCGTTTGGGACATTCTTGTCCATAGAGATTTGGTCCATTTGACCCAGCATTCGTATTTCTCGTGGAGGGGTTTTTACGTTAGTAACTGAGGATGCTGGGTTAGGGATATGATTCGCAACTTCATCTTTGTTTTGGTAACTTGTACTAGGCTCATTAACGAACAAATTCATGGGGACGATGTTTAGTGGTGTAGGCTTTGGTAGTCCTAATTCATCTCCATGGTTTTCTCTCTCCATGCGCTCTCTTTTTTCTCTTTCCAAGTGCTCTCTTATTAGCCTATCAGCAAGATGTTCTCAAAAAGGTCGTTGAGAAGTGGAGGCGGGTTGTATGCCAAGGTGTTTTGGCACTCGGATCACAAAGGAAATGGGTCAGTTTTCAGATGGTATGTTTGTTATGGTAACTGAAGGAGGTATGCGGATGACGAATGGTCTTTGTGGCACGGGAGACGTGCGGATGATGAAAGGAGCTTGAGGAGATGTTGGGGTAGGTGTGTTTTCTGAAGGCCTCTAAATCACAAAAGGTCTTTGTGGAACGTCTTGTCTATTTTCCATATGGATAGTATTAATCACATATGGTGCATCATTGGTGTTGAGAGGATCCTTGTAGACCCCCATGGATTGGTTTTGAGATCTTACTAGGTTTGCCTCATCGAATACTACTTCACCCCTATCAATCATGCATTGTATGTCTTATTTCAACGTAAAGCAGTAATCAGTTCCATGGCCAGGTCGTTGGTGATACTCAAAAAATCTATCCAACCTAAAGCCTTTTGGAATGGGAGGTTCGTTGGCTGTTGCTAAGGTTGGAGTTTTGGCTAATTCGCAAAAGCGATCATGTCTTTGCAAGGCCATAGGAGACATTTGTTTGTGTTGAATTAGCCCGACCTTTAGAAGTTGATCAAGTAGTTGTGAAGGCTTCATGGGCAATGGTGTGTATTGAGCTGGGTCTTTTCTTTCGAAGGTACAGGCATGACCTATGTTGTTGTTTCTATTTGAGGAATTTTTAGATGTATGAGTAGGTGTGGTTCTTTCATAGTTGTTTGGAATAGCGGGTTGTTTTCCCTCAGTCACTACTACTACCGTTGTTTTGGATTTATCTTTCCTTGTGTGTTGGCTCCTAAAGGTTGAGTAGGCTGGGTCATTACTTGTTTGTGCCGCTTCTTCTATGTCTTTGATTTGCATGAATGCTTGGCTCAATGTGCGGGCTTTCAAGTAGTAAAGTTTTGACTTAATAAAGTCATTCACAGTCGACTTAAGGATGGTGAGTAAATATGTTTTGGGGATAGGTTCGTGAAGTTTGTTTAAGGCTACACTCCACCTTTGGATAAATTTCTGTGCTGGCTCTAATGGTGCTTGTTTAACTTGAATCAAGCTATCTAATGTTGCTTCAGGTTTCAGACTGTATTTGAAACGGATGACAAACTGATGCAACAAATTCTCTAAGGAAGATATGGAGCTACGGGGTAAAAATTGGTACCAGTCTACGGCTCTTCTGGTTAAGGACATTGCAAACACTTGCAAAATTACATGGGGCCATACTTGAAGTAAAAGGCTTTCGGTTCTAAATGTCACTAGGTGGGCATTTAGGTCCCCCTCTCCATTGTACTTGGTCAACTGAGGTAATGAGACTCCTTTTGGCAAGGTTAAGGGTGAGATTGAGGGGTCAATTGGGTCATCTTAATAGAAATCTAGTACTTTGACTTCCTCATTGTTCAAAGTTTTAAGATGTTTTAATTCTTCTGCCAAGGAGTGCATCATTTTTTGTGTGTCTTCCCATTCTTGGGCGGTAGGCAAACTAGTGGATTGAGTGGATTGTGGATGATAATGATTTAATTGTTGCACTGTTTGTGGAAAGGTAGGTTGTTGGGCTAACATTTGTTGTAGTGGGATGGTATTCATGACTGAGACTACCGGTGGAATCCACTACCTAGCCACAGGTTGTGAGGTAACACCCTGAACGTGTTGGGTTGGAGTAATCAATGGTGCCCCATGAATCTACACCTGGGGTATGTTATGGGTGGATGTGGAAGCTGGTGTGAATGATGGCATTCCAATTACTTGAGGTTGGAACATTGACCCTGCGTTGGTTTGGGGAGGAAGTTGTTGGGACTGCACTGGTGGAGGAATGATGGAAGTGGATGCATCAGAGTGAATGTTATTGAGCATGGAGAACATAGGAATGGAATGGGGAATAGGTGCTCGAGTGTTTGCAGATGAAGAAGGAAACACAGTTTCTTCCAAGAAAGGATGGAATAATGTGTTTGTGTGGGCATGGGGGTTAATGGTATGGTATGATTCTCCATGTTCAGATTGGGCTGCAAAGTCATCTTCTTCATCTCGAGGCTCTATGGGAGGTAGTTGTAAGGCTTGACTTCTTAGCCATAAGAAGCTGGGATATAATTTTATGATGGTTTTTAGATAGTGGGATTATGTGAAATGCTGAAGGGATAAACTCACATCCTCCTTTGTGGATAAATTCATATTCTCTCTTAACTTCCCTCTCTACACGATCAATGGGTAGGTTGGCTTGGATTTTAACACAGATAAAGTTATACTATTCAGGTGTAAGAGTCGCGTGAATAGGGCCTTTGCCCTGTAGCCTGAGGGATTGGCGTGTAGGACCTTGAGGATTTATGTGTTCAATAACGGTTATGGATTCCGTAGCAGTCACAGGGTTTGAAGCTTCGGCCCCAAAATCAACAATCAGTAGTGTTACTGGGTTGACTTGGGAGGATTCCATGATAAACGTGAGTGAACTGAGGTAGATGAATGGCGTTGGATTGTAAGCAGTTATAATGTCACCATGACACAAATACTACGTGACCAAACTAATCAAACTAGACCAACAGGCAGCGCATGAATACTGAGAATTTTTCTAAGTGTCTAGCGTGTGAACATTGAAAATTTATCTAGGTANTACCTAGATAAATTTTCAATGTTCACACGCTAGACACTTAGAAAAATTCTCAGTATTCATGCGCTGCCTGTTGGTCTAGTTTGATTAGTTTGGTCACGTANTGAAAAAACACTGTACCGGCACTGTAACAGTGTAAACACTGTAGCAGCTCAAGCACATGGTTTTAGCACTTGATTTTGGTAGCGTTTGAATAGGTAACATGATCATCATTTTGATTAAACAGAAAACAAGTTAGGCCCTCCTTCTAGTGCCAAAAACTATACTGACCTAAATCGTCGGTGTAAGGCTGGAAGGAAAACAAACACTGAAAGATCATCGGGCAGACACAGCTGACCCTGCCTTCACTTGAGGGCAAGCTAGAAAAGAGAACGAAGGCAGAGTGCCTTGTCTGGTTTGCACATAAGTCAACCAAGGACATCCTCGAGCGTAAGCTACGGCTAGCACTGGGGTTATCGTTAACGATGTAAACGGGATGTAAACAATGATACGAAATGTAAACAAAGCATACTGAATTATAAATAAAGCATAAACAAAGTTATATTGCAAAAAAAAAAAGCATAAAATGAAGTAAATAATGTAAATGGAAGGCAATGAACTATATTTTATTGTTTAATAAAAAGGTATGCACCGGTCAAAGTGTAGCTGCACGTGTGGATGGCAAATCAAGCACTAAGCCCCGGAATGATGTCTGAAGTGATGATGCAATGATGTGATGTGATGAACATGAGAAATGCTTAGATGCAAATAGTTAGGTGTGCTGAGCACCCAAGGATTACAGGTTCTATCCTCTCTCAGAATTTCCAATCTCTCCAATTTTTGCCTCTCCGATTCATGTGAATTGATAGGGTATTTATAAGGTTGGGCTGAGCTCCGGCACAGAATTCCCAGAATGGAATCAACGGCTGGGAGATGAAAGGAAAGTGGATCTAGTGACATGTATCCAATGGACAGTTGTGTTCGGGTTGGATGCGTGCTGGCGAGAGTTGGATGTGTGTCAACAAGCTACGTTCTTGACCAGGTGCATCGCATTTTATAATTTATGGGTTATTCAAGCCCATGAAAGTACATTTAATTTAGACCGTGTGGGCCTGACTATTCCACAAATAATAATTTACAATGAAATGTACAAAGGAAATTTGATCTGTCCTGCTTGAAACTTCTTTGTCCCTGAGTTTTTTTGAAATTTTCTGGAAGTTGATGATGCTGATAATTTTCTGCCATTTTCTAAAATTTTTTCTGGAATTTTCTAGAAGTTGATGAATAGTGTTCATGTGATGAATAGTGTTTACGCTGTGAATAGTGATTTACGCATTCTTACACTATGTAGTGTAAGAAAATGTAGCCCCAGTGTAATCAACTGAAAACACCTCATTTAAGGCCCAAATTTTGATTTTATGGAGGCTGGGAGCTGCTGGGGACCTTGGTGAAGGTCATGGGGGGTCCTTGTGCTTGATTTCGGCCTGTTTTCACTTAGTTTCAGGGCTCCAAAAGTTGGTGACGCTGATCCTTACGTTGTGCAGCGTAAGCACAACGCAAGCACATTGTACTTAGCTAAAATTGCACTTTTTGACCTTGAAACTGATGATTCTTGACACCGAGACTTACCTTCGTGATTTGTGGACCCTAGGGGAACCTTGCTTACTCCATGGTGGGCTACTTGAAGCCATTTTAGAGGCTCCGAAGTTGTCTGGAAGTGTTGCTAAAATTTTTGTGGTGTTTCACCTACTAGCTTAGGACATAAAATCATAAAAGCTATAAAAATCATATGCCTTAAGGTTACTTAACCATACAATCGTGACATATAGGTAAGCTAGGGAAGACAATGATCAACCAACCTATCCTTGTTTCACAAGGGCACATAAGCACTTAGTCCTTCAAATTCAACTGAATTATGTGTGAAACACTCGTATTCGTATGGTTGAGCGTAGGGGTACCTCGCCGCTCATCATTAGTGCTGTTGTTGGGGACTTAGTTGTTTGTGTACTAACTAGAACATAGAAAATCATTCACATCATTGGAACGAACCCTTAGGATTGGTTGAGAAAATAATAAACAAGAATACATTGCACACTAAACTGACAAGTATGTCTCCTTCGTACGAAAGCGCCTCACCACCTAAGTCTAAAATAGGAAACAATCGACAGCGTAATACACATGACGTTGATCCACCAGTCCCTCAACAAGTTTGAGTGGTATATATTCATCCCGATGAGTATATACCAGACTTTACCTTTATCCTCCATCAAGATGAATAACTGTGTTGGCGAGACTTAGAGGGTAACATAGTGTTACCTTCTAATCGTTCAATCCCAAGCATGCTTCTTTGTGCTCTCACATGAATTGGCATGCCACACTTACATGCAGAATACGTTGTGCAAGATCATAACTTAAGAGAATACCATCCCACAGAGGCAAAACATCAAAGGGACTTGCAATAGGAGAGACGTCATAAGTCTTTGCAGGTTAAGTGGTCCTAGGATGCCCCACATGTCTTAAGTAAAAATGAGGGTCGTGAACCTACCTCAAGCAGTCAACTACATAATGATGTTCCTCCCCTTGACTTTGGCCAAGGGGTTGTGTATCAGAACCTTCATTCCACTATTCATAACCTAGGTTCTGATACCCATGGTCACAAAGGGCTCGAAAAAGAGACATGAACTCATGATAAAGGTGGACATTTTGATCACAATTGCAATTGGGGCTGAGACTGTAGAAGAGAAGGTAGCAAACACCATTATGGTGACAATTCTCCTTCTTCTTCATCTTCATCATCTCCTTCATCCTCTCCTTCAGTATCCGAATGTACTACTAAGGAAAAAGACCATGGGAATAAAGGTAGGCAAAGTGGAAGTCATAGATGAAATAGTCAGGAAAGGGGACGAGGGCACTCTAGAGAGTCACGACATAGAAGAAGGAAGAGTAGGGAATAATGTAGGCATCATAGATGCCATGGACAAGATGATCATGATGAACCCCTACTTGCTACTTGAAGTATGTTAGACATAACTAAGGCTATTAGAATTCCAACAAGGCACCAAAAAGATAGTAGGATCAAGAGATTATATATGAACAACATGCCATGATTTGAAGGGGGATACAATGCTGATCCTCTGAATCATTTACAAGAATTCCATGATGCATATGCCTTACAGAACATAGAGAACAAATGGCAAAAAATTA
>MNCI01027490.1:6478-21662 GCA_015680685.1 Gnetum montanum
CTTGCATCTCCTTTGGTTTATCTTAAGTTAAATTTCATAACCCACTTACATCTCCTTTGGTTTACCTTAAGTTAAATTTCATAACCATTGGTTGACTGTAAATTGAATTATCTCAATAGGTTTAAAACACCTAGTTTTTCTCTATTTTCCCTATTTTTTGACCTTATAATTTACTCAAAAACCTCATTTCATGTGCTATAATTACTTTTATTTTCTCAAACATACCATTTTTCATGTTTTTTCTGTGATTTTACATCTTTTGGACTTCCATTTGACTCTTGTTTTAATCTTAAACTTATTTGAAATCCCTCAATTTTTGAAGTGAAAAATCTAGCTACAAATAGCTACATCGACACATCACCATTGATGCAATGGGATGAGTCGATGTAGCCCCTTTGACGAATCATCAACTAGCTCATTGATGAGCATGCATCAACATAACATTGTCAATGTAGCCCTATGAATGGAACCCCATCGATGCATGAAAAGATGCATTGACATAGGTGCATCAATGCAATGTCATGTTAAGCCTATATAAATGTGTGTACCCATTGAATATATGGCATTTTATGTCATTAGTGTAGTCAAAATCTTGTAGTTTCCCCCTAGAGTTACAATATTTTCTGAGTACCCTCAATAGTAACTTAAGCAATTTTACGGATTTTTATTTAAGCATCTTATACCTGAATGCATTGATGTGACTAGAAATAAAGATGATATTCTTGACATTCCTTGAAGCACTTGTGGATCTTTGAACTTAGAAGGATGGAATGAATAAGTTCTTCAAATTAAACCTTTATGAAACAAAGCACAAACATGAATTTACGTGGTTCCCCAACTTGGGTACTTCACAGTTGGAGGGTAGATCACAAGCACAACTCCAAAATTTTTTGTTGTCAAAATGTGGTTGAAGGGTCCACACCCTATATAATCTTCAAGGACTACTTTGAAGTGTTATATCCCTGCACCAATCACTCAACCTTGCAAGGTCTTTTTAGGCTTAGAAATTTGGTTTTAAGGCTTTTACAACCTTTACAATCTTGAGCTCCACATCATAGTGTTCTATTGTAACACCAACAACTCAATCTCATAGGATCCTGATAAGCTCAAGCAAATAAACCCTATAGGACAACAAGAATAAGAATTACAAGGGAGAATTACAACCTAGTTTGTTGATCCTTGTACAGTTAGGTACAACACATTTTACAATGCCAAAATAATAAAACAATGAGGAGCAACAGGGAATTCAATGATTACAAATAATTGTACAATGATTACAATAAGGCTTGCACATTTTCCAATGCACATCAAGTCTTCTTATAGCTATCGTATTTCTAAATTCATCTTAGAACTCATGAAATGGCTATCTGATAGTCAATAACGTTCATTGGAGACATATTTCTCATGCTTGAGATGTCTCTATAAATTTTCCTTCAATACTAGGAAGACATCTTTGTTTCCTGAAAGATACCTTTTTGAAGTTTTCATCTTGGAACATGTCTTTCTAAACTTGGTCTATATTCTGTAAAGATGTCTTTGCCTCATGAAAGACATCTTTGTTTAAGAAAGATGTCTTGTTATTTCTAAAGATGTCTTTATTTGAGTTCACTCTAATCTGCAAAGACATAATTTTCTTACTAGAGACATCTTTCTTCATCTTTCTTTACATGATGAATCCTTTGTTCCTTGTCCATAACCTTACTTAATCCAAGTTCTTGTTCCACAAGCACAACAACTACACACACATACAAACAAACTTGTTTTCCATTTTTCTTAATGTTTTGATAGATTAAAACCAAAAGGTCCACAATATCCCCCTTTTTAGTAATGTCCAAAACTTAAGAAAGTGGATTAACCTTATCCGAATAATTGTCCAATAATAATGCATAATATTTCTCCCCCTTTTTGGACATAACCAAAAAGGTCAAACCTATACACACACACACACACACACACACATACATAGATATTCTATGAAAAGAATAAATACATAGAAATTTCTATGGCAGCCAAGGATGAGAATAAGCTTGGAAGGAGAGGTGAAAAGTGTAACGAAAATCAATAGACTACATAGAGATAACTAAAAAACACATCATCTATCCATAACCATTTGCAAACTATTTTACATCAAATTGTCTCATCCTTTTTTATCACCAAAATTACAATATGTGAAGGTCAAAAAATATCTCATCCTTTTTTATCACCCAAAGTAAAAAACAAACAACCTTCCAAGGCCTCAATCACTCACGTCAGTAGCATCCTTAGACTTAGAATCCACTATTGCTCAAGATGGATGATAAGTCTCATCTTCATCATCATCACTACTGGTGCTCAGATGGTTGGATTCTTGAGTGTCCTCATTTGAGGACTCAACCCATAGCACCAGAGCCCACCTAGGATAAAGCTTTACTTAAAACTGAGAGAAGGTTGATGAAGCTAGTGGTTGCTAAACTAGAACCCATTGGGATGTGGTCCCAAAGATGCTCTCCATAGCTCATTACATAAAATAGCTAGAAGTATCAACATGAGATGAAGTAGTGGAAGTAGGAGGGATTGGAACATGATGCTCTAGTTGCTACATGGAAGAATGATGCTCTCCTTGAACACTATTTGGGGGTGCCATTGGCTCAGAATCTAACTCCATCCTTGAGTTGTAAGTGCATGAGGGTCCTATTGCTTAGGAATGACAAAGAGGAATAGGATCATCCTCCTCACTATTAGAGATAGGAGGAGTGAAGATCTCCTCAAATACCTACCCATTGGAGGGAGGAGGAATTCTAGCTTCAACAAAACTCTTATGCAAGTAAGAGAGGTTCCTCCCAAGATTTCCAATGGCTCATAGTTTCTTTAGAAAAGAATTGATCTAAGCTCTAGAGGATTTTGATCTTCTTAACTATGGAGAGGCTTTCTTAATTTGCCTTAGAGGTCTAGTGCTAGATCCTACTTCTACTACATGAGAAGAACTCCTCTTTTGAGCATACTCACTAAGACTTCACTTGCCTTTAAGCAAAGGCAACTATGAGATAGGTACAACCATATGGTGGATCAACAAGTTGATGAGGTAGGGGTGCTGAAGGATTCTTTCCCTGGAATAGAGACTCAAAATATCTTAACAAAGTATGTGTCCTAGATCCAATGGTAATCCTATAAGTAAGAAATAAAGTATAAAATCCTAGGGTGATAGTAGATAATTATAACTACCTCATTTCACCATTATGTTATATAGAATAATAAGTGACAAGGTGGAAGCATCAAGAGTCATCTTGTTTTGCTCAATATGATCCCTATCAAATGTCATATCTTTTCCAAATAGAACATCACAAAATTCATCATGAGCTATGGGCATTATACCATTGGTTTAAATGTCATGCATATATTCTATGATAATCCTAAAGACATTTGAACTAGAAATACATAGAAGTGCATTTACAATTTGAGGAGAGATGTCAACAAAATTCCCACCAATAGTGGATCTGAATGCTCCAACAATAGCATCATAAATGACAATATTATAGTAGAATGCATGAATTAACACTTCAAGGACAAGAAAATGCATACAAATGAAAGATGTCCACTACAAAAGCTTGAAATAATCCAATAGAGCTTGTTGTCTATGTAGTGGGAAATTAAGATAATGCTAAAAAATAATGGTAGTGGTCCTTGTAGTTTCAAACCCTTGCTAAGCATCTATACCATGAAATTAGGCATGTATAACATCGCCACATTGCTAGAAGTTCCTTTTTCACATTCCTTGGGTGGATTTCTAGATGTACCAACCTTCTTGTGGGCCATCTATGCCAAAATTGCTATTAATGGTGAAGCCCTAGTTATCTCTATGGGGTCTATGTGGAAGAACATGACAAAAATGAAGGTTTTGTCTTTTATAGCTATGGGAAAACAAGGGCTTTGAATGAAAAACAAGATGTATTTTTTAATAGAAAGACATCTTTTTCACATGTTAAAAATACAATAGATGTCTTTCATTTACAGAAGATGTCTTTCCTACGATGATAGAAAATTTAGAGAGATGTCTTTGTTGCTTCAAAGATGTCTTTGTAGAGACCTCTTTCTCTTTTGAAAGATGTCTTTCATAAAAACTCAAGGTGAGATTTTAAAAGGCTAACATTGATCTATAGTCTTTAAGAACCCTTGAAAACATAAAGAAAATATTACCTTTACCTACCTATCATGCTATTGAAAGGTGATGGAATTCAAAGGGCTAGTGAATGGGTTTCCTCTTTTGAGGAATATCCTTTGAGCTGAACTTGTTCAATGTCCAAAGCATGACTTCCTCTTATAAATTTATTGGTGAAAGTGTCTTGATGCTTTTCATCCTATCATTTAATTCTCCACTCATTTTCAATAACCTTAATTCTTTGAGTTGATTTTCAATCTTCTTTGTGATCTTGCATAAAACCATTTCTTGGTGCACTTTGATAAGAAGAAGGAGTGTTATGATATGCCCATGTACTCATGTGATAAAACTTTAGATTGCACCCCCATTTTTATGTCCAATCTTATTGCAATAATAAAATCTAATTCTCCTATTGAAAAAATTATTAGAAGAACCAAACCTTTGAGGAGTATTTTTTTGGATAGATGTTTCCGTTGATGTAGTGTCCTTATTTCTTGAAGGCTCCTTTAAATGGGATGAAGGTTGTCTAGGTTCATCTTCTTGGTGAAAGCATACAAGTTCACTTTTATCTTGGGGACTTCTTCCTTGTCCTAGTACCATTCGAAAGAACTCATTTCTTTTCATTAATCCCTTCATTTATTAGTTTAACATCCACAACTTTCACTTTGACTTGTTCTAAAGATAAGGATAGCTTCTCATTCTTAGCCCTTAAGTTTGAGAGTTGTTTATTAAGATTGAAAATAGTCAAATTCAACAAGGATATTTCATGTTCTTTAGAATTAACTTTTTTATTTAACTAGTATAAAGATTTTGAAAATTAAAAGTTCTTTACATAATAAATCAAATTTCTCATCATCATTTAGTTCATCATTTGATGAATCACCATAAGTGAGGATCATGAAGAATTTTTTGGATCTTCCTCCACTTCTTATTCACTTTGTTTCCAATCATCCCAATTTGTATAAAGTTGGCCTTCTTTACTTCTTCAAGGAATTTATTCTTATATTGCATCTTGAAGCTACTAGGACAATTGGAGGCCACATTGCCTCTACCTCCACACATCCAACATTCTATAGAAGAAAAATCAAAGTTAGATTTTACAAAGTTCTTACCTCTTTTAGGATGATTGAATCTTTGGGAATATACCCATTTTTTCTTCCTAATAATTAGTCATTGTAGCTTCATAGTAAGAAAGGAAATCTCCTCTTCACTGCCCTCATCATGCTCATTAAGTTACTTCTTCTTTGAAGTAGTCGTTAAGGCAATGAACCTTTCACTTATGAGACTCATTTTGTAAGCAATGAGAGCACTTTGAAGTTCTTCAAATTCTAAAGTTGAAAAGTATCTAATTTCTTCCATGGACATGACCTTGGGTCTAAACTCAAGTTGAATATTTTTGATCATCTTAATAATTATATCACTTTTGGGCTAATCCTTTCTTGTTCTTATGATTTCTACAACAAGATCATTAGCTCTAGAAAAATAATCCTTAATTTTTTAAGCTTCTTTCATCTTGAGTTTATCATAGTTACTTTTAAAAACTAAAAATTTTGATTGCTTAACAATGGAGGTTCCTTCATAAGTGGCTCCTAAAGTTTGTCAAATTTCTTTGGCCATTTTACATCCTACAATTCAATTGAATTTCGATTTATTTAATGTACAAAATAAAAAATTTTTTGCTTTTGAATCAAACATGAACTTATCCTTTTTCTCTTAAGACCATTTGTTGGTGGTGCCATTGATGGGTGGAGTGTAGCCTTTCAGAGTTGAATCCCATACTTCAAACTCAATGGAATCAAAGAACCTTTGCATTCTAGATTTCCAATAGGTGAAGTCAAATCTGTCGAACATGGGTGGCTTTGTGTAAGAGGTCACCTACATTGTTTCACTCTTGAAGTTGATGATGATAGAGAAGAGTACCAAGATCCAAGAACACTTTTGAATGAACTTAAAGGGGGGGAGGGGGAGATGAGTAAGTTCCCCAAATTGAACCTTTATGAAACAAAT
The DNA here is from genome assembly GCA_015680685.1 of Gnetum montanum. NCBI lineage: Eukaryota > Viridiplantae > Streptophyta > Gnetopsida > Gnetales > Gnetaceae > Gnetum > Gnetum montanum. The sequence goes on from MNCI01027490.1 coordinate 12,621, forward strand.
CACACACATGAATTTATGTGGTTTTCTAACTTGGGTACTCCATACTCAGAGGGTGGATTACAAACACACATCTTGACTTTGTTGCTCTCAAAATGTGGTTGAAGGCTCCACACCCTATATAGTTTTTGAAACCTTTTCTAGAGTGTTGTACTATAGCACCAATCACTCAACCTTGTAAGGTCTCATCAGGCTTGGAAATGTGGTGTCAAGGCTTTCACAACTTTTATAATCTTGAGCTCCACACTGGAGTGTTGTACCACAACACCAACAACTCAATCCTGTAGGATCCTAATAAGATCAAGAACATCAACCTTGTAGGGCAACAAGAACAAGAATTACAAGGGAGAATTGTAACTTAGTTTTTTGATCCTTGTATAGTTAGGTACAACACACTTTATAATGCCAAAATGATAAAACAATGAGGAACAACAGATAATTGAATGATTGCCAATGATTGTACAATGAATACAACAAAGCTTGCACATTTTCCAATGTACATCAAGTATTTTTATAGCTATTGTGTTTCTAAATCCATCTTAGAATTCATGCAATGGATAGCTAATAGCCAATAATGATAATAAGAGACATCTTTTTCATGCCTCATATGTTTCTTCAAATTTGCCTTTAATACTAGGAAGATGTCTATGTTTTTTAAAAGACATTTTTTTGAAGTCTTCATCCTAGAAGATATCTTCATCTTCTGGAAGATGCCTTTCTAAACTTGGTCTGCATTTTGTAAAGACGTCTTTGCCTCATGAAAGATGTCTTTGTTTAAGAAATATGTCTTGCTATTTCTCAACATGTCTTTGTCTAAGTTCACTCCAATTATACCAAGACGTCTTCTGCTTCCTAGATATGCCTTTCTTCATCTTCCTTTGCATGATGAATCCTTCATTTCTTGTCCATAACCTTACTTAATCCAAGTTCTTGTTCTGCAAGCATAACAACTACATAAACATATAAAGAAACTTGTTTTTCATTTTTCTTAATGTTTTGACATACCAAAACCAAAAGGTCCACAACACTTGGAATAGATTAATATTTCTTACATGCACTTTATTACTAATACACTTTATATTCTTGTGTTGATTAATTTTTGCATCTAATAATGAACACATAAGTATGATCACTTCAAGCATACCATTTAATGCTTAGTAATCCTAGTATTGGCAATTTGGTATGTCCAATAATTGACACCTAGTAACCTAGTAGTGTTTATATGAGTTTAGGATGTGTATAGTGAGTGGACCCATATACTTATGTTAGGATAGTTAGCATTAGAATTGTTAGGTAGTTAGATTAGTTAATTATCAACCATTTATCTTTCTTAAACTCTTAGGATAAAAATATATAAAATCATAAATATATATAAATATAATATGCCTTAGCTCACACTTAACCGTACAAAAGAGCCTACATAAGTAGAGCTAAGAAGATAATGATCACAGTTCCCTAAGTCATCTTCTTGTTTATAGGTACACTTAGGAGCTAAATCCATAGAATTCAACCAAATCACTAGTGCACATTTGTGATTCATATGGTTTGGCATAGGGACTACTTGCTTGCTCCTTATTGGTGCCATTGCCAAGGACATAGATTAGCTAAGTATGTGGAGTAGGAAAAGATAGTGATATCATACAAAGATGTTGCAAAGACCATTAAATGAAAAATCATTAAGGACATAATAACAAAAGCACACTATTTTTAGAAAAAACTAACATGGCTTCTTCTCATGGGGACAAATCTCCATTACTTACAAGTGGAACAACTCAAAAATAGGAGGTGTAGAGAATGCCCCAAAAACTCTACATTGTTTACACCCATTTTAATCCTTATACTAAAGATTTCACCTTTATCTTACATTAGGATGAGAAGCTATGATGGAGAGATATGGAAGGTAACATTGTGTAACCTCCTAACAAATCTATTCTTGTAGTGTTAATGAGAAATTTGATTAGATTGGGAATTATTGGTCTTAATGTAGAATATGAGGTCCAAGGCCACATCTATCAAGATTATCATCCCACCGATGCCCAACAAAGGAAGGATTGACAAATGGAAGCATGATATGAGGCTTCTAAAGGCAAGAGGGTCCCTACCTAGTTATTCTTGCAAAAACACAAAGAAGGTAAGGACTTCTTTTTTAGCCAATTTTAATACACTAACTCTCCCCATTTATTTAATGGGGAGACTCTTAACTAGAGGTTACAATCAACTATGGATAACTTGGCTGACAAGAAGAATGGTTCTCAAGACTAAGACGGCTCAAAAGACGACACCCATAGTCAATCACCCAAAATTAAGAATAACAATAAGCATAAAGAAAAAAAAACAAACACAAGGATTGAGGTAGCAATTGAAGAAAAGGATATAGTAGGAATTGTTCTGGTACTAATTCTTCTTCTTCCTCATCCTCATCATCTTCCTCCTCCAACTCTAACAAGAGGAGTAGAGGATGAAATAAAAGCAAGAGAAATCATGATTAGGATGGAGATGAATGAATATTTAGAAATGATCATAGATCCATCCAAGATAGTAGAGAAAAAAGGAAAGAATAATAATAAGTAAAGGATCATCATAGAGAAAGAGGAAGAGTAGAACTCATTATAGATATCATGGCCATGATAGGGGCCATAGATATTGTTATGACTATGATGAACCTTTGCTTGATACCAAAAATATGTTGAATATTTAAGAGGCAGTTAGAATCCAAACTAGGCACATGAAAGATAGTCAAATCAAGTGGCAAGATATGAGCAGTCTCCCCAAATTTTAGGGGGAATATAACTTAGATCCATAAAATCATTTGCAAGCCTTTCATGATGCATGTGACTTATGAAATATCAAAAAAGAATTGCAAAAGTTGAAACTATTTTCAAGAACACTCATTAAGAAAGTCGAAAGTTGGTACTGGTCCTTAGAACCAAAATCTATCTTTGAAGTATGATGTTAAAGTTGTTCAATAAAAAGGATCAAACTTACTCCAAAGTGTCCAGTTTATGCAAGTAGATCCAAGGATGAAAATAAGGTACTCATGAGTCCTTGGATGTGACCTTGAGTAGGTACTATTTTCTTTTATACCAATGCCTAGGCCATGGATACTTCCAATGGGATTAGCTACATCATATCATAGATAGGCTTAGAACTGAAACAAGGAGAACTCTTGGAGTCTATGCCCAAGGAAGACTTTCTGAGCTAAGAATCCATCAAATCCAAAGGCTAATCGATTAGGTGGCCAAAGAAGAAGGTAAAATTAAGAAGTAGGAAAGTGCAAAAGAGTATAATAGAGATCCTTCTATTTGCAAAAGGGAGATGCATTTCTGTGATAATGAGGAGGAGGCACTGCTTGATGAAGTGATGTAGAGAAAAATCTTGTTGAGCTTAAAATTTGTCACTAAAATATTAGATAAGGTAGATAAGATGTGGGACTCCTTGGATGAAAAATTTTAAATATCTCTGAAGATTGTGAAGAAATGAAAAGACTAAGGAAGGAGTCATCACACAAGAAGGAAAAAAAAAAGAAACAAAATAGGAATATCACAAAATAAGGATAAAGTTGTAGTAGTAGAGAAGGTTGTATATTCTAAAAAAATGATGATAGTTATGAAATTTATGAATAAAAACATCCTAAGGGATATTGTCCAGTGTTGTCACACCTACAAGAATCTAGAGTGTACACTTTGAATCCTAGATTAACTAAATGGCAAGCACCCAAGAAAATGCCTTATCCATAAGGCAACTATAGGCAATAGTTTCACCAACAAGCATATTATGCGAGTGGAGTGCCACCTCAACCTCAAGAGTAGTATCAATAGTGACAACATCCATGGTCATGGGGGATTCCACCACCGAAGTAGAAATATCCTTATTAGAAACCAAATCCCTATGGCTACTATGTTTAGTAGCCTCTATCCCCATGTGACTCCTCTAGTCATACTTCCTTTTCATACCACTACTACCCTATGGAATACTATAGAGCACCTTCTCTAATGGAGAGTCACATTTTCCTCCTATCCTCCTCAAAACTCATCCACTCTTGCACCATAACCAACAACACCTTTTCCACCTACTCCATCTATGCAGGGTAAAATACCCATGTAGCCACAAAAAAGAAATGCTACGAGAGTAGTGAATCTATAGTTCACTATCTAGCTAAGTGGTCATAAATCCAAGCCTTGTAAGAGGTTATTCTTCAAAATAAGTAGCCCCATGAAGCCCTCTCAAACACCTGTGCCTACCAAGCCTACTACTTCTACCTTTGAAATTCCTACCTAGCTACCTTCAAATCAAAAATATCCACAAATCCATGTTATCATGTTAACCCATAAGAGCATAGATTGGATCAAGGTTTCCACTTTCTCAAAAAGAGATCTAATCATGGGAGTTCCCTCATCTACCTGTGGATCATAGAAAATGAACCATGTAAGGCTCTTTTGTATTCAAGTTTTGGAATCAAATTATTCTCGCAAGAGATGTATAAGTCTTGGAAGCTACCTTCTCTAAAAAAGAGCAACATCAAATTATAGCTAGCAGATTAATCCATCATTGTCCCTTTAGGATTAGTGGAGAGCATTATAACCACCATTTGTGGATCATCTTATCTTGTTAATTTCTTAGTGATCTATGTGGAGAATTGCAAGGGGGAATTTCCTATCATTATGAGAAGGGCATGGTTAAGCACAATAGATGCAAGAATAAGTATTTGAGACCTTTCATTGGAGGTTTCCAAGAAAAATGAATTTGGGAAAGTGAAGAAGAAGAAATTTCCATGCATTAAATATAATGATATAGGGTGCCATTACGTGCAAAAACTATGGATCATCAAATACACATCACTTCAAGCATGTAATCAGTGTGTTAAAAAAACAATGATTCAAAGGTTCCTATATGCATTATCCATAAAACAAGAAGGTAACTAGTGGCTAATAATAGATAATGAAGCTAAATAAACAATGTACATGGAACCAATTGAGAGCCTTTCTAGTACCTACATGGAAAGTAAGGATAGAATGAAGGAACTTCATCGCCAACTCTCCAATGTGCAAAGTGAAATAGATTGGAAAGATTTGAAGATCCATGATAATTTCAAGCAAGATTTCCTTGAATAAAATTCTCTACTAATAGGCATGGAATATTCTTTTCTCAATAATGATAATCCAGTGATCATCAATGCTAGACTTGCTCTTGAACAAAAATGGAAATTGTTGAAAGTGATGAACAAATGATCACTAGCCTTTGCTTGGTTGTATCATGAGCTAACACAAATAGATCCTTGGATATGTTAGCACTGTATCTACATAGACTACTCCATCAACCCAAATAGGCAACTACAATGACTATTGAACCTGAAACTCAAGCAGACTATTAAGGAGGAGATTGAGCAACTCCTCAAAGCTAGGTTAATCTACCCAATTGTGACTCATGAGTGGGTTAGCCCACTTGTTATTGTTTCAAAGAAAGGAGAAAAATGGAGATTATGCATTGACTTTTGGCTATTGAATATAAAGACATATAAGGATCACTTTTCAGTACCATTTGTGAACCGAGTGTTGAACACAATAGCAAGGCATTGCTATTACAGATTTCTAGATTGTTATAGTGGCTAAAACCAAATCTAGATATCACTAGAGGAGTAAGAAAAAACTACATTCACAAGTCCCTAGAAGACTTTTGCATATAGAAAGATTCACTTTGGCCTATGCAATGCTCCTACCACATTCCAACAATTGATCCTTAGCATCTTTCAATAATAGATCAATAGCTATGTAGAAGTCTTTATAGATGACTTCTCTACTTATAGGGCTACATTTTAGTAAGCATTGGACTATCTTAAGTAGGTACTTCAAAGATATATTAGGACTACTTTAAGGCTCAACTGGTAGAGGAGCCATTTGATGATCCAATAAGGCATTATCTTGAAGCATAGGATTTCAAGCAAAGGGATTAAGGTAGACCCAGAGAAAGTACAAGTTATCCAAAAATAACCAAGGAACTAGGAATAGTGAAAGATATAAGGTCATTCCTTAGTCACATAGGTTATTATAAGTGCTTCATCAAAAACTTCTAAAAGATTGCCAAACCATCATTGGAACTCACAAAGAAGGATGTACCATTCACTTGGACTAGGGAATGTGAGAGTGAATTTTAATAATTAAAATAGAAAATAATAGAAAATCTAATACTACAAGTACCTGACTATTCTAGGCCATTTCACATCATGATTGATGCATACAATTATGCTTTGGAGGTCATGCTTACACAATTGAATGATCAGATTTGTCCTTACTATATCCATTATGCAAATTGAAGCATTGTGAGTGCACAAATAAACTACACCACCATTGAAAAGGAACTCATGAAAGTGGTGTATGCCTTAATGAAATTTATGAACTATGTGCTAAAATACCAAGTTTTTATGCACATTGACCGTAGTGCTAAACCATGATCACAAAATAACCTAAGTGTAACTTAATCGAAAGAGAAAGGTATCAAAAGTTCTAAGGGTTATTCAATAATTACTCATCCTTGGTTATGTTTGTGATCACAAATGACATCAAAGAGAGGAGCACTACTAGGAGGACCATTACAACCAAGAGAAAAGCAACCATGAGGAGGAAAGGACCAATAGAAACCATAATAACCCTAGGAATAGGAGGCTGAAATCCATGAAATGGAACCTCTTCACGAGGGGCCTGAAGTGAAATTTGTTCACTAGATTCCCATAGTAGAAATTAGCCAATTTAATCAAGATGAGGTACCAAGGACAGAACCAAATTTAGAGGTCACATTCATAGAGGTTTTCATTGAGAAGATTTGTTCCAAGGAGGTTCAAAGTTCAATTCTGCAAGGACTTAACTTTGAATACTTTTTGGACTTAGCACCTAAGGAAGTCTACACCTAACTGTAGGGGTCTCCCATGTGGTGTATTCTCTCATCTAGTGAAAAATGATATGTGGGAAAGACATACCTATTTTGGAGCAACTCGCACAGAGATATGAAGGTCAAGATCCAATATATGACCATTTCCTATTTGGTTGAGGCAATTGTAGAGGCCCTCAACTTGCTTGATATAGGGGCAACATTGGCCTTATTAGAAAACTCTACTGAAGGGAAAGCATAGCATTCTATGCCAATAGTATGCTCTACCATGCTCCTACTACATCCTAGAAAGAAATGATGAAAGATAAAATAGTTGTTAAGTTTCTAGAAGAGGAGTGACCACCATTTTCACCTATTGAAGAAACTATACTAAAAGCCTATGTAGTTGTTGAAAGAATAAAAAAACTTCACAAGTAGCTACTACAATAACAACATGATGTGGTAAGTAGTGGGGGGCCATTAGTATACTATCAAGTGTTGATCCATCTTAATGAGGTTACTTGAATCATTAGTTGGCTAGAGGAGACCTCCCCACTATTCTCCAATGCAAAGAACACAAGTGCTTATAAGGTTGAATCTAAGAGACTAGGAAGTTACAATGTCCATCCCTCAACAATAAGAGTTTCTACAAATCTTTGGAAATGTTACAAATTTTTTGGTGTTCCTAGAGGAAGGTGAGGGTGTAACTATCCTAGTGATAAAGCACCATGGATAGGAGACAGTGGTGGAAGTAGTGGCCAATAGGATGGCCAATGCCTTAAATGCTATTGTAGTAGTAATACTAGATGTTTCTATACTAAAAGATATTTAAGCTTTCATAGGATCATGAAATGGTCAGGTTAATGTAGTCCATCATGAGGAGGTGTTGGACCAATTGGTGGAAACTAGGTAAATACTTTTAAAGATCTTTAATCTCCTAGATGAAATCACAACAATGCAATTAGAGCTAGTAGAGATGAAGGATAAATTAATTATCATAAATGCCAAACTATAGGTAATCACTAGCAAAAAGTGTTGGTTTGATGTTGAAGTTATGAAGTTTTAGGCCCATCTCTTTAACCTTGCCATTCTTATCATGAACCTCAATAAGAATGAAGCTTTCTTGCAATTTCAACAGAAATTAAGAGAAGCTAAGAATACAAAGGAGATGACAACATTTGATGTTTTCTTATCAGAAGCTCTTGCCTTCAACATTAATAAGGACTTGACCCAAGACCACAAGGAAACTTTGGTCCTCACCAAGGATATTCACCACTTGTGAAATGTTGAACAACAAAAGAGCCAAATGGTCAAATTCGTTTGACAACAATAGCAATAGCTAGCCAAGGTGAATCTTGACTTGAGAAGTTTGGTAGTAAAGAACTTAATCTCTTCATGGAGGAAGTCTAAATTCTTTGCCAAAAGATGATCATTGAGATAGCTTCCTAGAAGAATGAAGCCCTAAAATTTGAAAGGGTTAAAAACCAATATAAGGTCTAGGTAAGGCTCCTCAAGGAAGTAAATGAGAAAGAGATTCAACTCGCCAAGGCAAAGATGAATGAGGCCCTCTAGCAACTTCAACAAATAGGAGATGTGTAGCAATCAATTTTTGATCACTTAAACATATAATTTAAAGTTGATATCTTCCTAAAGGAGTTTCATATAGAAGAGATGATAGTTTACATAAAGCTCTTCAACCTCTAGCATGCAAACTCAGCTATGCTAATTGCAGGAAAGCTAAAGATAAAGCTATAGAAAAAAGTGGCTAGTTTGTACCTCCTCTATGAGGCTAAATTTAAGCACCACAAAGAGACTAATCAAAAGTTGGAGATAGTCAATGTAGAGCTTGAAGTTCTCAAGAGTTGATTCACTAATCAACAATTAGTTGTTAAGGACCTAACCAGGAGAATGAATGATTACCATGACCTATAGAAGCTTGTCAAGACATTTGACATTGAACAAAAATAATTCGTAGCATGGTTTATAAATGTTAAAAAGCTATTCCCTACAATGCCTTGCTTATGGAACATCCCTATACTAGTTCACATCAATGAAGTTGCATGGACTACATATGATCTATGAAGCAAAGAAGAGAAAATGAAAGCATTGGTAAATGCTTTTTGACTTCCTCCTAAAGAAGTAGCCACATGAGAATAGCCTTAATTACTATGACTACCATGAGAG
>MNCI01027490.1:22647-46485 GCA_015680685.1 Gnetum montanum
TTCATCATGTAGCTTTCACTCCATGAAACCCAAGGCAAAAATTCATTGTAAATGTGAAAATTGTAATCCACAGTGGGAAATTTCACATACTTTACACTGTTGGGGCTGAAAAATGCCTCATAAGTAATCAAAGCCTCATTCCCCAAGTAAAAAATGTTACCTACTTTCTATATTTGGTCTTGGGGGATCAAAAATGCCTTTTGGAATGTCAAAAATGGTAATTTAATGATTTTTATGGGGGGTATACATTTTTCTACGCTAGAAACACATGTAAGGGGTAGATCTTACCTACCCCTAGCATGGAAAGATGGGGGTTTTGGAAACTTTCTCCCTTCAATGTGGAGACCACATGCATAGCCTAGAAACCTTCCTTGCTCAACGTGGAAGTTTTCCCCTAGCATGGAGTCTTCATCCCCAGTGTGGAAAATTACATCCGTTAGCATGGAAGCCAAAAAAGCCAAAATTCATCACTTCATGCACTTCAACATTGACTAGCCACATCAACAGGCATGGTGGAGAGCTTAGCATAGAAGATTCATCTCCAGTGTGGAAGGTGTGCCCTAGTTATGAATTATAGTAAATAGAATGGCCATTGGGGGAAGCACTTACTATGTATGGTAACCCCCCAAATTTGGGTAGTTGGGAGGCCAACTTGGATGAGGTTTGAAACCAACATTTTTAATATTCCATTTATAGTAAAGGAGTAAACCCCACTTATCCCCCACTTACTAATTATTATAAGTACATCATTTTTTGTCATTTTCATTTCCTTTAAGAGTTTTTGAATTCCATTCACAAGAATTTACTTCTATTTTACCATTTATAGCCTATTTTTAATCCATTCTTAGCACTATAGTCATGTCTTTCCAGAATTCCACCAAATTACCCTTCACCCTCATCGGCAAAGATCATAGCCAACAAGCCAGGAGGGTGTATGATCCCAAAGACCCTACCATCATTGAGTGTAGGTGATCTTTGAGGGTTAGACAAGAGAGTCCTGATTTTGTAGAGATAAATGAAGATTGTTAGAACTTCATTTATGCTAAAATATAGGTAGGCATGCTAATTCCATGAATTGAAGTCGAGGCCAAAAAGGAGGTTGAACTCATACACAGGGATGGAAAAGAGTACATCCCTTCTTCATATGAACAAATTTCAATTAACAACATCTATTTTAGCATCCTAGCCCAATTGATTACCATGGAAGAGGAAGATCACAAGCTTAGCTTTGAGGAACAATAAGAAGAGAAGGGTGAATTAGGTAGAATCTAAGCCTAAAAACATCCTGGGAGGATTGTTCCAACAAACATTCCCCAAAGTTGTAGAACCTTCCTCTAATGCTTTTTTTTCTATGGACATGGTGCCATCATCTTCCACTCCTTCTTACCCCACTACAGTAGATCCTATGCCAATTATAGCCACATATTATGCTAAACCAATGCCACAAACAACCAAGTATAGTACATCAATGTCATTTACAACAAGTCTCAATACATAAAATCATCAATAGTCATTTTTAACATCACAAATCCATTAACTACTCACATGGGGTTCACCATGGGACCCCAAGCAACACAAGGGTCATATACCCCATTTGTCCCATTTGTACCTCAAGTATCAGCATAAACATCTTTTTCTTTGGTTGGTCCACAAGCCACAACCATAATGCAACCTCTTGCTTTTGTCATGCAACCCATAATGAGGCCACAATCCTTTTAAAAAATGCCATAAACTTATGTACAAATCCCATAGCCTATGAGGTCATTCCAAAGCTTAGATGAAGCCTTCCGAATGATCTAAGACCTAATAGAGAAGTGGAAGAGGACTAAAGCCTCTACCACACAAATTGTCAAGATTATGGACTTCTATTAGGACAATCCCATAAGTCTTGTAGTCCCACCCTTGACACTTCCTCTTGATGTCCCCATTCCCCAATTTAGAAAATATAATGGATAAGGTGATCCTAATGCTCACTTTATTACCTTTTGATCTGAATGTTTACTCTTATAGCCATGGCCTCATACCATCATGAGGTTTTTTGACATGAAAAGCATTTGAGTAGTATTGTGAATTTCCTAGAGGACCCATATCCTCTTTGGAGTAATTAGTAGCCTAGTTTATCAACCACTTCAAATATAACTTGAAGCCTGACATAATGCTTGACCAGCTCATGAAGGTCAAGCAGGGGTCCTTAGAATCCATACAAAAATTCATTCAGTGGTGGAATGAATTGTTGAATGAAATACTAGAGCCCATAGCCAGAGACCACTTGTTAGCCATATTCAAGAAAGTAGTTAATGACTTCACCAAGTTCAAAGTCTACTACCTTGATTCACAATCTCTTAGCCAAGTGTTCTTGCAAACTAAAAATATAAAGGATTCCATGGAGACCAATCATGACCTAGCCTATAAAAATAAATACACTTGAAGAGAAAAAGAAAAGAGAAAACAAAACAACACTACCGTAGTAGTTCTAACCAAGGAAACAAAGACCACAAACCAAGGGCTGAAGGTCAATCTACCCAAATCCCCCAACAATGACTACAATAACAAACCATCAAGTTTTGGGACCACTACAGTGATAATAAATAGAGCTAACTTCGAAACGAAGGATAGGTCTAAATGCACTACATTGCCATTAAAACCATTCAAATTGCTAAATAAACTATTAAGAAGTGGACACATGTAACATAAACAAATGAAAAAAGTTGCTAAAAAAAACACAAGAAACTATGAAAAATAGCCAAAGATCTCACTTGGGTAATGAAGGATGATCCCCAATTCTCTAGATACTTCAAGCTAGACCAATTCTAACATTATCATCAGCTACTTGGTCACGATACAAATGTTTGCTTTGTGCTGAAGGATGACCTGTAAAGGATGATAGATAAGGGAAAACTGGTTTTACATGTAGGTCTATAAAGACCCATTGAATGCTAATGATAGCGCCTATGTTATTTTAGCATTCAATGTCGATGATGATCAGAGACCTGCAAGAGAACCATTCATGATTCAAGTAACTCTATAAAATGAAAGGGCTTCTTTGGCTTTCCATAGCTTAATCCCCCTTCACTATGAGAGTACCATCATGAATGCCTCTAAGGAAACCTTTTGTTATCAAGGTCTTCCAACCCAATACAACCCAAACAACTGTAGCCCAACCAACCACACAATAACTCCCTGTGGTGGCCAATGCTACTTCCTCTTCCTTAAAGCCAATGATTGACAACCAAAAAACTACAACCAAAGAAGGAAAGAAGCATAAGCAAAAGCCTAACAAAAAGGGAGACAAGCATACGAAGGCACAAAAGGAAGTGGGTCCATCAAAGCCCACTCCCATTTTAGCTATACCCATGACCTTCTTTGCCCCAACCTCTTTAACCAACAAGTGATAGGAGGACACCAAAGCCCACAACCAAAACAAGAAGGAAGAGCCACAACAATCGAAGCCTAAAGCTAAAGTTTACATTTTGGAATGCATGGAGGTAGTAAAGCTCAACTAGGATGACAAGCCCATGGCCAATGACAAAAAATTTGTCAATGAAATGGATCAAGTTAGGTAATCCCTCAAGAAGAAAAATATAACCCTAAGATTGTATGACCTGATAATGACTTCCACCACACATGGTGTGAGGTTCTAGTTAAAATATTGACCTCCATACCCATTAGTGAGGATATTGCTACTAATGATGAAGTCATCTATGCAATGATGATTCCTCCCTCACTAGGGGAGGAGAAGTTAACATCCTTAACATTTCATAATAGAAAAATTAATGTTAATCCCAAGAATGATGGAGTAACTACATCCCCTTTATTCATAACCATACGCGTAAGAAAATTTAAAATGCATTGGGTGCATGTTGATGATGAAGCTACAACCAATGTCATTCCATGCACGATCATTGAACACTTGGGCTTAATTGAGCAAGTACAACCTACAATCACTATAGTTCTTAAGTACTTTAATGAATCAAGATTTCTCATCAAGGGGTCTATCTCGTTGGATTTTGTAGCTAGAGAATAATTCCATACAACTACTAACTTCTTGGTGGTGGAAGAGACACTAGGATTCAACCTAATCCTAGGAAGACCTTGGTTGGCTCAATTACAAGCTATGTCCTCACCCATTAGTTAAGAAATTCACCTTAATTACAAGGGAGGTGAAATCATTATTCATGGTGATAACAAGGTTCCCCTAGCTGTTGACAATGTAGATAACTAGTGATGACAAAAATAGGCAATGGGATACATTATGGGATGAACTCCCTTTTAACATCATAAGTGAAGGGGATGGTAAATACAAGCATGTGCAGAGTAGGCCTTACTCCTTAATCTTGGAAAGATCAGGAAGAATCTATACAAGTGAATTTCACCTTAACCTTTCCATGCCCCTATGGCTAAATGCATTAATAGGTAAGTAGCCTTAATTTTCTATTGCAATTTATTATATCTTTGTTATTTTATGCATGTAGCCTAAGTTTTTTTGCATTTTTGCCTATACTAAAACCTTTCTTATGATCATAAAAAGCCTTGTAAATATACATCTCTTTCACATCATGTCCACTAAGACATTAAACTGGCACTATGTTCACTAAGATGTTAAATTGGCATTAGAAGTTACTAAGACACTAAACTAGTGATATGGCTTACCATGGCTTTAAACTACAAAAACTATATAACCTATGTCCATGATGGCCTAAAACCAGCAAATGTTCCTTTTATTATTATATCTCTTTTTTTTAGCCTATTATTACATCGATTAAATGTTATAACCAAAAACATAAAGATAGTCGTTTTTAATGTTTACAACATTTACAACATTCACTACTACTATAGATGCATATAGCCATAAATAAAACCAAAATTTAAAGTTAAAGTTAAAATGTTCATAACATACATAGCCATGGCCACATTGTGTGGCTAAAATGTCAAAAAATAACAATCAGCTATAAGATAGCCTTGGCTGATCATAGCCATTAACATAAAAACAAAAACAAATAGCTAACAATATAAACTAAAGAAAGATGCTAAGTGGCATCCGAAGGAGGAAGTGGTGGGTCATTCCCACCCTCACCACTAGGGCCACCAATGTCTCCTAAAGTCTAGAATGCAACAACATATAGCTAGTTAGTAACCCATAGCCAAAATCATGACTTAAAAAAAAAAAAACTAAAACATAAAATAGATCTAACCTATGGAGATTCTAGCTGAATGACTTCCAAGGGTAGATGTGGAAGACCATTCTCTACAACAACCCTTACTACATCCATAGACAATTGTGATCACAACATCACAGTGAAGTTCTCTAGGATGTAGGCAAGGAAGTCCCTTGCCCCAGGTTAGAACTACAATGAGAGCTTCCCAAAAGTCATGTCATGTGGTGGGGTGTTGGTCTTAGGATGACCAATGTAGCTCAAGATACCAACCAACTTTACTATGATGAGGATAGGTCTCAAAAAGACCATGCATGAAGAAAAGCACAAAAATATTATGACCAATTCAAATTTCTTAATAAACTTAGAAAAAACATCATAGCTTAAGAAACTCTAGGGTGTTTATTTAAATTAGCTTAAGAAATTCCACAAAAAAATAAAACATTATTACAACCTTTCAAAGAAAAGACATTATGGCTAATTGAAATTAGTTAACAAACTTAGACAAAACATCCTATTCGTAGGTGAAATTAGCCTTTGTAAAAAGATCTAAGGTGTTTTTCTAAATTAGTCTAAGCAAATCTACAAGAAAACATTATTACAACCTTGCATAACCTTGCATCATGACCAACTAGAATTTCTTAACAAATTTAGGAAAAACTTCCTATGTCAAAGGTGAAATTAGCCTATGTAAAAAGCTATTAGATGTTTATCTAAATTAGCTTAAGAAATTTCATAAAAGTATTATTACCATATTTTATAGCCTTTATAGCCAAAATTTCATAGCCCAACACTATGTCTTAGTCTAAATTGTGCATAAATTAAAAAAAAAATCTAAATTATGCATAATTTTGGGAAAAACACGTAAGTTATGCATAAATTTAGAAAAAAATATCTACATTATGCATAAATTTAGAAAAAGAAATCATAAGTTTAGAAAAGTCATCTAAATTATAAAAAGCATGCATGAATTTGGAAAAGTCATCTAAGCTATGCACAAATTTAGAAAAAGCATAATAAACTTAGAAAAGCCATGTAGCCATAAAGCTTATTTAAAATATAAAAAAAATTTTCTCTTCTTAAAAAAGAAAAATTAAACATTAATTTTACATGTTCACAAAAGAAAAACACAAGTTACACATATCAAACAACCATGATTTTTCCCTATTCACACAACCATAGCCTAAAAACTTATAAAAAAATTCATTTAAGCTCCAAACAAAGTGATTCCACCACTGTTTGGAAACTAAAATTGACCCCTATGAATCCATTCATAGAAAAAATTCAAAACATTTTCTGTTTATGCAAGAAAAATTTGTTAATTTTGACAATAATTCAAAAATGACACAAACATCCTTATTATACATGCTTAGTAAAAAATTCATAGAAAATTCATCTAAAGTTTGATTGGAGTAATTCCACCTCTGTTGGAAAATTGAAGCTAATGCCTACATAGAAATGACTAGAAAATAGCCAAAATATTTTTCATTTCCTTTCAAAAAATTTCCAAAATTATATGAAATTACAAAATTTGCACAAACAACCTAACCATGCAACATTAGGAAACAAACCATAACTTCTTCATTTCAACATTAAATGAAAAGAGATAACAACCATACAAAAGCTCAAATAATAAGATATAGATCCATAACCTTTAAGTTTACAAATTTTTAGCCATTATACCAAGAAAAAATACAAAACATTGCTTTCTTTTTCATGCTAAAACTTCAAAAAACTAGAAGGCCTAAATTTCATATAGCCATGGAAATAGCTGAAATACCCAAAGCCATTGAAACCCATTAAAGTTCCCATTGAAAAAATGAGATAAGATTTTGTTAAAATTTAATTATAACAAATCTTGAGGCTTAGATCTTAAAAAAAATGGCCATACCCCAAAGTTTTGGAATAAAGCATGAAACAATGAGCCCTATTTTCAAAATCGAATCTATGAAAGCTAAAGCAATGAAACAACTATAGATATTCATGGAAGAAACCAAAATAAGAGATGGGATTTCATCAAAATTCCATTTTAATCCCTCCACTAGAGTAGATCTGAAAAAAAAACCTTAACACATAGGAAGCAAAAAAAACTAGAAAAACCACAAGATGCAAAGGCAAAAATAGGTAGAAATGCCTACTTTGGAGCAGTGATAGAGGAAGCCTAGATAGAGATGGGCCTAAGTACCTCTTCTAGATCCTAATAACATTCATCCACATTCTAAATTACTAGGTTTTAGATCTTTTCCCCTCATTTCTTTGGCACCATGATAGGCTCAATGCCAAGAATGGTTGGAAACTGAGAAGGATGAGGGATCAACATTGGTTATGAAGAAGATAGGAGGTCTGCATGTTGAGAATTCATTGTTGCTACTACAATAACCTTTTCCAGAGGTCTCCAATGTTACTACCACAATTTTGAATGAAAACCTGTGAGATTCCATAATAAAATCACATCTAAAACCTAAATGCACAACTTAAAAACCTAGATACCAATTCAATGCACCATAACTATAAGTGCATTGAAGTGCAAAGGGGGGAAGGTCTAGTTCACATTGGTTTTGAATGAGAAACAACTTTACTTTTTAAAATTTTAAATTTTTTGGATTGTGGGTCCCACCATGCACCTTCACTCTTGACCAAAACTTGCATCAACATTGAAATTTTTACTAATTTTGATACTTAAAACATTATGGAAACTTTAACTCCATGAATCAACATGGGGAATACCATGCCTAGCATGGAAGCATGTCTATTAATATATAAATTCATTAGAATTACAAATATTTTTCTATTTTTGGTAACCCAAACTTGTCTTTTTCAACCCTAGGTTTTCAAAAGTGGGTAAGACATGAGCAAGGTTAGACACTATAGATTTCCATGGTGGGGCAGTAGTGCCTAGCATGGAAGAAGGGGGGTAACATTGACTCTTACCTCCCAATTCTCATCTAGCATATGTTTGATGCAAAAATAAGCCCCATTTAACCTAGAACCCCTCCAAGCATCTTTGGTGACCTCTAACCTCTACCAAACCTTGCCAAAAATGGTTAAAACTAGTTGAGATCTAGCATTTGGTGTTTTACCTATTAGGGGAAGCTTCTTCCATGTTGAGCCTTTCAACCTTAGCATGGATAGATGGGGGAATCCAAAATTACCTAAATTAATTAGCTAATGACCATTTCTTGATGCCTAGTAACCCCTAAACACTACTGAAACCCTCTAGAGCTTTTGAAAGCTTCAAAAGTGGTTAAATATGATACAAAACTATCATCATCCTCTCATCCATGCTAAGGCCATCATGCCCAACATGGAAGAAAGTGGAAAGATTGCATGAGGTACTCAAAAGCCCCCAAATTATCAAATCTTAACACCCAACATTGACCATCAACATTAACAACCGTAGAGGTTGACATGCATGGTCGATTGATTATCGATTTGGCCCAGATCTAAATTTCTTCATTAAGGGAGACCTCTTACATACTAAGCCTTCCATCCTTAATGTGGATGAAAGGGAAGAAGCCTAAAAACCCCCTCATGGCCTTCAAAATGGTCAAATCTTAACCTTAGACATTGATGGCCAATGCTAGCAACCCTGTGGACACTCATGCATAGCTAGAATAACATAAGAAGCTAAAAATGCCTCTCCCCTAGTTTTCCACATTGATCATGAAGGTCCCAACATGGAATAAGCCAAAAATTACCTAATGAACCTTGAAAAAAAATAAAAATTTGACATCAAGTATCAGTAATCAACGCTAGCAATCTTAGAAGCTAGAAAAAATAATCGAAAGTGATCACAAAGGGTCAAAAATATTTCCTCCAAATTTCTCACATTGAGCATGGAATTCACAATATGAAAAAAGAGGGGGAAGCTAGAAAACCACTCTTCAACCTTTGAAACAACAAAATTTTAACACCAAGAATTAACCATCATTACTAGCAACCTTAGGGACCTACATGCATGACCAAAAATGATGCAAAAGAATAAAAAACTATTTCCCCCAATTTTCCATGATGTGAATACTATTCATAGTATGGAGAAAGAGGGGGAAGTTCAAAAATCACTTTTCAAACCTATAAAATAGCTAGTTTTTACTTCAAACCCTAGTCTTCAACCCCGGTACCCCCAAAGGCTGACATGCATGGTTGATTAAAGTTGAAACTAGGCTAGATATAAGTTTTATGGTGTCTCCATGGTAGGAATTTTCCCCTCCATGCTACGTAGCATGGAAATTAAGGAGGAGACACATTTGGAATTCATAACTCCTTCAAAATAACATTAATTAGACTTTCATATGCTCTAAGATCCATTTGACATCATTTGGAGACTTCAAACTTGAAGAAATTGATGTCAGAAGGCCAAAATTGATTTCCCTTAGTTTTCCACACTGAGCATCCTAGTCCCAACATGGAAAAATGGGAAAAGCCTAAAAAATTCTTAGAAATACCTAAAATGGCCAATAATTAACACCAACCCCTAGTCCTCAACCCTGGTAGCCCTAGAGGCTGACATGCACAGTTCATTGAGGTTAAAATTGACCTAGATTTGCATTGCATTGTTCTTCCACACTAAGGATCCATTTTTCCACACTAAGGATAGTATCCCTAGTGTGAAAACTCAAGGGGAAACTTTTTTTGGAGCTCCTAAACACCTCAGAATGACATTAAATGACCTTTCATGCACTCTAAAATCCTTGCAGCAATCATAGGAGCCCTTAAACTTTATGAGACTAATCCTAGATAGCCAAAACATGGTTTCCCATAGTTTTCCACAATGATATTTTCATCCCCAACTTGGAAAAAGGGGGAAGTAAAAAAACTAGTTAAGGATGTCCAAAACTACTAAATTTTGACATGGATCCATAGCTCTTGACCCTGGTAACTCTAGGAAGTAACATGCATGGTAGATTATGACTTGAATTGGCCTAGATATAGTATTCTTACTTCTTCCATGCTATAGTAACTTCACCAACATGGAAACAAAGGGGAAAAGCTACTTTTCCACTTTTGAAGGTAATATGGCACTCCCAAAAGCCAAAGATCTATACTAGAGAAGCCCAGGACCTCATAGCCTCAAGATTTTACCGTTTTGATCTCATTTCACCTCTAAAATTCATTCCCCCATTTATCCACACTAGAGTAACTCCCCAAATTTGGAAACAAGGGGGAAGATCTTAAGTACCCTTAAACAACCTTCAAACATATCTGAAAATAGCTCGAAACTTGCAGAATTGATGTCTATAGCCTTGGAGGCCTAGAAACCATGTCAAAATGCTTTAAAATTACTCTAAATTCATAAAATAGTTGTTCCCCTATATTTCCATGTTGATCATACTCTACTTAGTGTGGAAAAATGGATGAAAGCCATTTTGACTCATCTTAACAGTCAAAATTACATCAAATTGCCTTAGAACAAATCTGGGAGATGTAGAAGTTCCAGATCTAGACTCCAGCTACCTGTTTGATCATGTTTGACCTTATTTTTAATTTGATTTTGGTTATCCATGCTAAAACTCCTCTTTTTCACATTGGCCAATGTGGAAACAAGGGGGAAAGGCTTTGTAACCTTTTTTTTTGGAATTTATAGACCTCTAGAGTGTTCAATTTTGATGGATTTAACCTTGCACTACCTTGGGAAGGTCCTGGAACCTAAATTTTGGACCTCTAAGAATTTCAAAACATATTTTTCTTGGTTTCCACACTAAGGATCCCTCTTTCGATGCTAAGCCTAGCATGGAAGCCTCAAAACACTTAATTTTTAGGTTCAAATAGGCTAGACATATCCTTGATTGATTCCTAAACTCACCTAATAGCCTTGTATCCTCAAAACATGGCCGGCTAACGTCTAAAACTAGTAGGAAAAAAATTATTTTTGGCCTATTTTAACTAAATTTTATCATATATAACCCATTTTGCTTAATTTTTGTCTTATTACATAATGTTTTAGCTTATTTTTGGACTTATGTTGCCTTGTTGAGCTTCTATGACCTTTATACAGCCTTATATGTTTGTTGTTTATGTTATTACAGGTCTATTTACCTTTGTTTATCCTTTAAATGGTATCGAATAGTGGGGCTTAACCTTCCCTGACCACCATTTGACACCATATCGTCATGGCCCACTAAGGCCTAAAACTAGCAAAATTATGGCCTTTATTGACCATTTGTAGCCTTATACTTCCCCTTGCTTGAGCTTTTTGTGATGTTTTTTTTGCCTCTATTTCAATTTTTTAAATTGACCTTATCTCATTGATGACCTTGGATGGCCTTGATTACATTATATTTTCATGTGTTTTATGGAATTTTAACATTATTTATTTACTTTTACCCGAGTCCCACTTAATATGATTTTAGTTGACATGTAGGATCAAAGTATGAGTACCTACAAGAAAATTAATTTTCCTTTGTGTCTACATGGATCTCACAATGATATTAAATGGTGTATCAATCTTGATTGCCTAGATCTTGAGCCTCAAAGTCTTGTAGATCACATACCCTCAATAGAGAACCTCTAGAATGGATTGAAAACCTAGTCAAAACCCTTGACTTAGAAGTAGGAGACATAACTAAAGACTTTCTAGTTAAGGTTCTTGTCACAACACACAATGGTGAGGAGAGAACCCTTAAACTAAGTTCCTCACTAGAGCCTCAATGTGCCCATGACATCACTGAAGTCTTACAAAACAACATTAAGGCATTTGCCTAGTCATATGAAGATATGTTAGGGATTACATGTTGTCTAGTCTAGAACAACATCATATTGGACCCTAGCATTAAACCAGTTAAGCAAAAAGAGCACACTGTTAGACCTAATTTGGCCTTGGAAGCTTGCGATGAAATCTTAAAGCTCTACCAAGTAGGTTTCATTAGGGATACCAATTATGCAGAATGGGTATCATACATAGTGGTAGTCCCTATGAAAAATGAAAGTATCCATATTTGCCTTGATTTTCAAGACCTAAATAAAGAAACTATTGAGGATGAATTCTCTTTTCCTAGTATTGATCAACTTATTGATACTACAATTAGACCTGCCTTTTTTTCCTTTATAAATGGATTCTTGGGATATGAACAAATTAGGATTAACCTAGAGCATCAACTTAGCACAACATTTATGACTTCATGGGGTACTTTCTATTCTACCATGATGTCCTTTGGCCTTAATAATGTCAAAGTAACATACCAAAGAGCCATGACCTATATCTTCAATGATTACATGTTAGGTTTGCTTATGATTATGTAGATGACATAATTATGAAGTCTAAGATAAATAATGACCATGCTAATGACCTAGATCTTGTGCTTAAATGATGCCTCAAATACAAGCTTAGGCTCAATCCTAAGAAGTATGTCTTTGGTGTCAAGATCGATAAGATTCTTGGCTTTGTAGTCTTTGAACCAGGGATACACATAGATCCTAATAAGGTTAAGGCCATATCCAAAATAGCAGTACCTACCAATCTTAAAGAGCTTTGGGGATTACAAGGAAGATTATAGTTTATTCATAGATTTATTGCTAGGATTACAGATAAGTTACAATCCATGCAACACTTGCTTAAGAAAGGAGTTCACTATGAGTGGATGGCAAAATGCTAAGAGGCATTTAAAAACCTTAAGTAAGAGTTGACGCAAATACCAACAATCTATCCTTCATAAGAGGGTAAACCATTTTACATTTATCTTGCCATCTCTAATATATCCATTACCTCTCTAATCTATCAGAAATGTTATGACGAAGTAGAAATGCTACATATTAGTTATGCACAAGACCCACTATAGTGAAGTGAAGAAGTATTGTCTAACACTAGTCTTGTCTTTGAAGAAATGGAGACATTACCTCTTCATAAGCAAAGTCAACATAATTTAGAAGGAAAACATACTCAAAGCCATAACAACCGACATCTATGAAAGTATCCATATAGCCCAATGGAAAGCCATAACCATGGAGTTCAACTTCCATTACATCTCTCAATCCTTAACAAAAGGCCAACCTATAGTCATACAAGTCATAGTTTTATCTATTGATGAACAAGAAACCATAGATCCTAAGTTCCCTAATGAATATATTAACATAGTTAGCCAAGTCCTCAAGGATTATGAGGTAGTCATGAACTTCAATGAAGCTTCAACCACCTATGGAGCTAGTGTTTTTTCCATTGTAACATTCCCATCTAGTGAGATTTGACCTTTTTCCTATTATTTCAGGTTCCCATGTACAAAAAACAAAGAAGAATATGAGTGTTTGATTAGAAGGATAATGGTAGCTTGTGACCTAGGAATTAGATGCATAGACATCAAAGGTGATTCACAACTCATGGTTAACTAAGTAACCAAAGTCTATGCATGCAAAGCTACACACTTACAACATTACTATGACCTAGGAAATCAGTTATTACAATAATTCATAGACATTGAATATCCAGTACATACCTAGAAATGAAAACATCTTAGCTAATGCAATTGCAAAATTAGCCCTTAGTGTGACACCAAATGTGTTTAGCAAGTTATCCACCTTAACCGTGGACTATGCTACTCCCATTAGACAAAACACTAAGGATACCTTTGTGGCCATTGTTCATATTGCTCCTCCCAAATAGTGGTATGATGATATCAAATTTTACCTTATGCATCACGAATCATCAAAAGGCTTGACTACTCCTTAGAAGGATTCCATACATAGGCGATCAAAGCAGTATGTCATCGTAGGTGATAATACATTATGTTGATGATCCTATGATGATATACTCCTAAAGTGCTTAGGTAAAACTAAAGCCAGAACAATCCTAGAGGAGGTTCACAAGGGTCTTTGTGAAGCACATATAGGACCTAGAGCCATGGATGCTAAGCATAGTTGGTTAGGCTATTATTGGCCCAATATGGAAAATGATTGCTTGCAATATGTTAAGCAATGTGACACATGCCAACAATATAGTAACATGATACATGTATCACCAACTAAGTTGCATGTAACCTAGATAACATGATTACTTCAACAATGGGGGTTGGATATCATTAGGCCTATAACAACTAAGTCCTCCACAAGACATAGCTTCATCATCATCGCAATCAAATACTTTACCAAGTGGGTTGAGGCTATTCCCCTAAGAACACATCTGAACAAGTTTTTAAATTTATCCTCAATAACATTGTAGCTCATTTTAGCATACCCATGATCATAATTATGGATAGTGGACCTCAATTTAGTAGCCAAGAATCCAAGGATTTCTATCACAACCTAGGCATTAAGTATTCTTTCTCATCACCTTACTACCCTCAAGCCAATGGACAAGTGAAAGCAAGCAACAAGGCCATCATCAACTTGTTTAAGAAGATGGTCAATAACATCAAGAAAAAGTGTCATTAGTGACTTTTCCATGCACTATGGACATATAGAACAACCTATCGCATTGCAACTGACATAACCCCTTATAGCCTTGTTTATGTTTTTGAAGCTATTTTACCTCTTAAATTGTAGGTTCCATTGCTCCACGTAGCCTTGATTGACTTCATGAACGATGAGTAGAACAAGGAGTTGAGGATGATAGCTCTAGATTTAGTGGAGGAGTAGTGTATGTAAGCACTTGCTCACATTGAGCACTATCAAGAGAGGTAGAAGTAATAACATCATCATGACTTGACCATGCAAAAGATCAAGGATGGGGACCTAGTCCTCAAGGTCATCTGTGAGCATGCAGACAAATTCTTAGCTAATTAGGAAGGATCCTTCCTTGTTACTAGAGCCTACAAGAATAGAGCATTCAAAATAGCTAACATGAATGGAAATGAGTTGGCCAATCTAATTATTCATTCCTATCTAAAGCCATACTACATGTAGCTGATAGATGATGGACAAGTAAGCCTACTTTCAAATGGTCCACTACAATCTTAAACTAGCAACATAGCTTACTAGGGCCTTTAACTAGTAGCATGGCCTACCATGGCCTTAAACTAGCAACCTTGGTGGCATAGATAGTCAAATTCTCAAATGACCTATATGCATTGTAGTGTTATGATATGCAGTGGTGTTTTGTATTCTTTGTCAGTGCCTCTCAAGTCAATCCTCTAGGAACCAACAAAGAGGGGCAATTGAAACGCGATAAAAATTTGCATGTTATAGCCAATCTTTATCATGTATCTTTCACCCCATGAAATCCAAGGCAAAAGGTCATTATAAATGTAAAAATTGTAACCCATAGTTGGCAATTTCACATACTTTATTCTTTTGGGGCTGAAAAATGCCTCATAAGTGGTCAAAGCTTCATTCACCAAATGAAATAAGTTACCTAGTATCTATATTTAGGCTTGGGGGTATCAAAAATGGCTTTTTCAATGGAAAAACAACAATTTTATGGGTTTTATGGGGGGTATAAATTTTTCTATACTAGAAACACATGTAGGGGGTAGATCTCACCTACCCCTAGTGTGGAAGGGTGAGAGTTTTGGAAGTTTCCTCCTTCAATGCGGAGACCACATGCATAGCCTAGAAACCTCCCCACTTAGTCTAGAAGTTCGCACTCCCCTCCCCCCCATCCCCAATGTGGAGTCTTCATCCCTAGTGTGGAAAATTACATCCCCAAAATGGAAGCCAAAAAAGCAAGAATTCTTCACCTCATGCACTTCAAAGTTGACTAGCCACTTTAGCAAGCATTGGGGAGAGCTTAGCATAGAAGATTCATCTCCAACATGGAAGGTGTGCTCTAGTTGCTATTTATAGTAAATAGAATGATCATGGGGAAGCACTTAGTATGTATGGTAATCCTCCAAATTTGTGAATCCATCTCACTTGAATTTGACAGCTAATTTGTAGCCAAATCAACCCCATTCATGGCCCAAAAATCCTATAAATGCCAACCTCAAAGCCCATTTACAAGTTTCAAAATTTAGAGCAAGTTCACCATTATCAAGAAATTCTTGGCATACACACAACATTGTTCATAGTTCCACAATTGGAACATTCTCAAGCACTCAAGAGCTCATGTAAGTTCCTATACTTGCATTCTCTTGAACTCTAGCATGGAAGCATTGTATCCTTGATATTTGTGGATTTTGGATGTTAACACTACACTCCTAGGATTCCCAAACCCTAATGTGGAGGAATCTAGCATCCAAATTTTTCACTTTTCTCACCCCTAGTAGTGATCCAATTGGAAAATTTGAGGTTGCAGTAGTTGAGAAAGGTTCAATAACATTAGGAGTGGCTTAGTACTAGTGATATGCAAAGGTTCCCCATGGATTTGTGGATGTTATTTTGGTTTGATCTTTTGGTGCAATCTAGATTTGGTTATAGCCACTATAACCATCTAGAAAACTATAATAGTAATGCCCAGATATGATGTCCAACACTTGATCAATGAATGAAAAAAGAAAATGATCTTTGAATGTTGCCATGTTTAATAGCCTGAAGTTGATAAAAACCCATCATTTTCCACCTCTCTTTGGCACTATCATGAGTGGGCTGACCCACTCGCTATCTGCAATGGGGTAGATGAACCCTACCTTAAGGAGTTGCTCAATCTCCTCCTTGACAATATGCTTCAATTTTGGGTTCAACTATCCTTGTGGTTGCCTCCTTGGCTTCATGAATGGACCAATGTAAATGCGATGTTGGCATATCCATGGATCAATTTTAGTGAGTTTAGGATATGACCAAGCAAAAGCTATTGGTCATTTGTTAACCACTTTCAATAGTTTTTCTTTCAGATTAGGGGCAATTTTGGCATTGAGTATGACTAGCTTTCCATTTTTTAAGAATGCATATTCTAGGCCGGTAGGTAGAGTTTTCAACTCTAGAGGCTCTTGTTTAAAATTCTTAGGGATGTCCAACTCTTCCCAATTGGTATAAGTGTTTTTATCGTCAGAAAGTTGGTGATGAACATGCTCTAATTCATCCATGCCTATAACATAAGAACATGTTAGGCTTTCAATAGGTTCTATGCACATTGTGTTATTGTTAGAATCAATAGTTAGCCACTAGGTATCTTCTTCTTTTGTAGTTGTTGCATATAGATACCTTTGAATATCTATCTCATTTCCACACTACCTACATGAAAAAATAGATGCTCATTTTACAAACTAGAGTGTCTACATGTAATTTCACCTTGTATCATTGTATGTGATGCATGGAACTTGTCTCTTCTCAATCTTTCCAAATGCATTTTTGTTAGATATCTCTAAGAAAAGATCTTTGATGCTCATTCTTGCATCAATAGTGCCTAGCCATGTCCTTCCCATAATGATTGGGAAGTCCCCCTTGTAGTTTTTAACCTTGATTATTAGGAAATTATTAGGATAAGGCCATCCAAAACCACAAATAGTGGTCAAAATGTCTTTGATTAGTTCCAATGGAATGGTAATGGACTAGTTTGCTCTAATATTATAGTGCTCTTCTTAAGAGGCAATAGGTTCCAAGTAGTATACATCTCATGATAAATCAAATTCATACTGGAACTTGAATCAAGAAGAGCTTTACATGGTTCATTCCCAGCAATCTACAAATAGATAAGAGGACTTCCAAGATTAGCTAATTTCCTGAGAAGGTTGCCAGCTTAGATCCAATCAAATATGTCATGAGTGAGAATAATAGTATGGATTTTGGATGGAATTTGTTTTAAATGGGACCTAATGTAATGGTTTGTAGAGGATGAGGTAGGAGTAGGGTGATCAGCTACGTAAGTCTATGAGGGTTTAGTAGGGCTGCTTGGTTGGAAGAAGGATCTTTTATGAGCACAAGGTTTTGAACCCCTTAGTTGATAAACGAATTGTAGATTGATAGCCTTGGTAGCATTACATTACTATGGCTAGGCTAGAAGTTCATCCTTCATAAATGGAGCAGGTAGTAGTTACATTGAGGATGTAGGAATAAGTGTAGAAATAGGAGGAGGATAAGGATAAAATTTGGCATCCCTCCTAGAATGTGGAGAATTGTCTATGTAGTATTTGGGAGGCTAGTAGTGATGTTGAAAAGGAGAAATGTGCCTACAAGAGTCACATGGAGATAGGTGTTACTAAACATAATACCCATATGGATCTGGTTGGCTATAAGGATACTATTACCTTGGTGGTGGCATCCCCCATAACTATGGTTGATGCCATTATTGATATTTCTTGTACAATTGCAGTGGAGTTCCACTTGGATACTATTATTATTGTTGATGAAAGTTCTTGGGATTTCCTTGAGGATAAGATAATCTTCTGGGTATTTGCCTTTTTGCTAGTCATGGATTCCAAGCATACATCCTAGACTCTTGTAAATGTGACATGATGGAGCAACATCCCTTAGGATGTTCATATTGGTATATGTCACACCTACCATCATCATCTGATTCAATTTTCACAACTTCATCTACTATAGTAATCTTGCCCTTACCCCTTTGGTAGGCACGTTTAGCTTCTTTTTGCCTCCTATGGTTATGATCACTACTTTGCTCTCTTGATTCTTTGGTAATTTTCAAAGAATTTTGGAATTTTTCATATAATAAATACATTTTATCCATCTTGACTAAAATTTTAGACATAGATTGTTGGATTGGCAAAGTCTTTTTGTTTACCAGCTCATCAAGTAATGATTCCTCACTATCACAAAATTGAACTTCATTTTTTTTGATGGAAGGATCCCTGTTGTATTTCTTTGCACATTCATGTTTTCTCAACTCTCCTTCTTCTTTTGCTATGTACTTAATTAACCTTTAAATTTGATGGCACCTAAGTTCTAATAGTCTCCCTTGGGCATAGACCCCAAGAGTTCTTCTCATTTTTTATCTAAGTCCATCTATGATATGGCAAAGTTGCTCCCATTGAGAATAACTATGGCTAGAGAATTAATGTATGAGAGAATAATATCTATCCATGATAGTGTTCAAGGGTTCATGTGTTTCTTGCTTTTATCCTTGGATCTACCTTCTGAATAGACACTTTAGAGTATGTCTGATATTTATCATTGAATAACTCTAGCATTGTACTCCACCTACAGATGGATTCTAGCTCCAAAGATTAGTACCAACTCTTTGCTTCCTTAATGAGTGTTGATGGGACACGATAATGCATGGGCCGCGATATCACGTAGGCGATATCACGGTAGTCACGATATTGCATCCCTCGCGATATCGCGTACATGATATCACGTCTTCCCCTATGATATCGCGTATGTGATATCGCAGTGCGCCGTCATATCTATAAATAAGAGGTGACTCTCCCTTGTTTTATCATCCTAGGCTAGACAATAGGTAAACTCTGGTAGATTGATCACTCCAAAGATAGAATATTTTCCATGTGCCTGTAGTAGGAGTCCCAAAGTGAACAGATCTTTATTCGAGCAAACATTGTACCTGAACACAAGTTTGTGTATGGTAATAAAGACGTGCTTTTCGGATAAACCTTGTAGCGCATGGAATAGGATTTTATTATTGTTATTTATTACTTTTTATTTACTTTTCTCCTTCTCAAGCCTTTTCTCCTAGTTAAGTGCCTCAGTACGACCACTTCGAGCATGTGCATTACGCGTGGGATCCCAGCAACGATTAGCATTTGGTAACCACAGTTGCATCAGTTCAGGGTGTGTACAGTAAGTGGGAATAGATGCTGACGCTAGGTAATTTAGACTTAGTTCATTTGTTAGAGTTAGTAATTAGTTTCTCAACCCTTCACCTTGTTAGCATAGGAGACATAAAACATAAAAACTATAAAAATCATATACCTCGGACTTACATAACCATACACCATGACAACTACAAGTAAGTTTGGGAAGACAATGAATGATTAACCCTAAGTGTTCCATGGGGCGTGTAGGCACTTAGTCTGCAGAGTTTGACCGGATCGTGTGTGCTACGCTCGTATTCGTATGGTTGAGTGTAGGGGTATCTTGCCACTCATCATAGGCACTGTTTCCAGGGACTAAGTATTTGTGCGCTGAATAGAACATAGGATATCACTCACATTGTTGGGAGCCTAAATGAACCTTCGGGTTAATTAAAAGAAAAATTTATATAATGGTAAAATTAGCACACCGACAACAATGTCTTCTTCTAACAAAAGAAACTCACTGCCTAGGATAATACATGAAATAGTCAGCAATCAAAAACACATAACTAAAACCAACCAAGTCCTAAAAAATACCGGATAGTCTATACTCATCCCGATGAGTATATTCAAAACTTTACCTTTATCCTCCATCAAGATGAGCAGCTACGATGGAGAGATTTGCAAGGTAACATTGTGTTACCCCCAAATCGATTAGTACCTAACATGCTCTTCCATGCCTTGGCACAGATTAGCATGACAGAATTATTTGTTGAATACATTGCAGAAGAATTTGACATTAGAGATTATCATCCCACAGAAGCACAACGTATTCGGGACTTAAGGCAGGAGAGCCAACATACACCGATGAAGGGAAAAGGCCTACACATCCTTAGCAAAATAGGAGATGAGGAACCCATTATAACAGGTTCTCTAATAGATGATGTTCCCCCTCCTAATGATGGTGAGGAGGCTGGGTATCAGAACCTACGATCAACGATACATAACACTAGTTCTGATCCTCGTGAACACCAACTATTCATAGAGGGAACAACAACTCATGCTAAGGACGAGCACTTAGATCGTCATCATGATTGAGGTTGAAGCAGCCAAAGAGAAGGTAAGAAACATCATCATGGCAATGGATCCCCTTCTTCTTCTCCTTCATCTAATCACTCATCATCTCCTTCCACATCTGGGCACAGCCATCATGAACATAATGGTGAGGATAGAGGTAGGAAAGATGAGAGACCTCAATGGGAAAGTCGAGAGAGAGGAAAAGGGCAAGGATGAAGGGAAAGTAGGGAAAAACAAAGACATCATGGGCGTCATGAAAGAGATGATCATGAAGAGCCCCTACTTGCCACCCAAAGTATGCTCAACATAATGGAGGCTATAAGAATTCCAACAAGGCACCAAAAGGATAGCCAGATCAAGCGTTTAGACATGAACAATATCACACGCTTTGAGGGGGGATACAATGTTGATCCGTAGCATCATTTATAGGCATTCCATGATGCCTGCACCTTGCAGAACATAGAGAACGAGTGGCAAAAACTTAAGTTGTTTCCTAGGACACTCACTATAGAAGCAGAGAGTTGGTATCGGTCCTTAGAACCAGAAACCATCAGGAGGTGAAGTACGATGCTAGAACTCTTCAACGATAAGTATCAAACGTACTCTCGAGTGTCTAATTTGTGTAAGCAGATCCAAGGTTGGAAACAAGGTACTTATGAACCCTTTGGATGCTGCCATAGCCCACTACTACACATTGTTACATCGTTACTTGGGCCATGGTTATGCTCAACGGGATCAACTTTTCCACATCGTGGATGGGCTAAGGCATGAAACTAGAAGAACCCTTGGGACTTATACCCAAGGGAGACTATCATAACTTAGAGCCCATGAAGTACATCACTTGTTGGAACAAGTAGCAAAAAAAGAAGGTGAGCTATGAAAGAGGGAAAGTGCAGAAGAATACAACCACGATCCCTCCCTTCGGAAGAAGGGAGTGAAATCTTGTGATGAGGAGGATGAGTCACCACTCAAAGAGTTGGTGAACTGGAAAACCTTGTCGATCCAAAAACTAACAACCAAAGTATCAGCTAAGGTAGACCAATTATGGGATTCCTTAGAATTAATACTTGAACGTGTCTTGAAAATCGTAGAAGAGTCTAAGGAAGAACGAAGTAGTGAAAAAGGTAAGAAAAAGCGGAGATATTCAGGCCCTGCACATAACAAGGGTAAGGGGAAAATTCCTATCTCTGATGAAGTTGTGGATTAAAATACAGATGATGATGGTGGATGTGAGATCTACCAATATGACCATCCTAAGGGATGTTGTCCAATTATCTCACATCTACAAGAGTTTGGGGTGTATGCACTTAATCCAAGACTTAACCAACGACAAACACCCCGAAGGTTACCTTATCCACAAGGTAACCTAAGGTAGTTCCACCAACTACTAACGTACTATCCAAGTGGAAATCCACCACAACCCATCAGATAGCATCAGTAGTGGCAATACCCACAGTCATGGGGGATGCCACCACCAACACAACAGTACCCTTACCGGTAGCCCGATCCATATGGTTATTATGTGCAGCAGCCGGTTTCTCCAAGTGACTCTATGGATCACAAAACTCACCAACGTCACTACCAAGTTTGGGAGTACTTCAGGAGGACTCCTTCTCCTTCAGGAGACATCCCACATTCATCCCATCCTCCAACTCCATATGCACCTCTTCCACCTATAGTTCCCATACAACCTACTCCAACAATGCAAGGGGAACTCCCTACTCAACTGCAACAACGTAACGCTGCGAGAGCTGTAAATATTCAACTTGCTACTAGTTCTGAAAATTGTAAAAAGAGAAGGCCCTTCTTTAGAACCAGAAGCCCCAAGAAACCCTCGCAACAACAAGCAGTTGAGCCGATGTACACTCCTCCATCATCTAACACTTCAGACCACCCTTTAGTCCAACAACAGAGTACGCATATGGTTATGTTAACACATATCGTAACCAAATGGATCAAGGTAGGACACCTTCCCAGGAAACTATCTGACCTTGGGAGCCCCTTAATCTATCTACAAATCACTGGGAATGAACCACACAAGGCTCTTCTTGACTTAGGTTTCGGAGTCAATTTAATATCACGAGACATGTATCAAGCCTGGAACCTACCCCAACTTGAGAAGAGCAACATCCAACTAGAGCTAGCTAACCAATCCATCACCATTCCCTTAGGATTGGTGGAGGAAATCATTACCACTGTGTGTGGGTGGTCATACCCAACCAATTTCCTGGTGATTGAAATCAACAACAACGAAGGGGGCTTCCCAATTATAATGGGAAGGCCATGGCTAAGTACAGTAGATGCGTACCTAAGGATCCGTGATCTTTCCTTGCTAATATCTAAGATAAACATTTATAGAAAGATCGAGAAGAAGAAAGTTTCATGCATCACATATAGTGACTCAAAGGGTGATGACATGGAAGAATGTTCAACATCTCTTCCATGTAATCGGTGTGCCCAAGAAACACAAATCCAAAGGTGCCTATATGTAGCAACCACACCAATAGTAGACAACCCATGGTTGACAGCTACTAGAGAGAGCAAACTAATATGCATGAAATGAACTAAGAAAAATCATGCTAACAATGAAGGCATAGACACATTGGAATATGAGTGTCACCAAATTCCACCCTTGAATCTAAGTACATCAATAGGGAGAAGTTGGACACTTTTACGAAATTCAAATAGGTGCTCATTATTTCAGATCTCTCCCTTTCCATTCAGTCATGGGGGAGATGGCCACCTATGCTGATCATTGGAGGCCCTTAGTTATTTTTAGTTTTTTTTTTACACATTTTTGTTTAACACATTTTTGTTTTACATGTGATGAGATGCAATATCACATGCACCGCGATATCACGGCTGTCGCGATATCGCGTTGTCCCCTGCGATATCGGGTACGCAATGTTACGGTCCGCCTCCAAATATTTAAATAAGAGGCAGCACTTCCCTTATTTCCCATCTTGATCTAGAAGTAGGAAAACTTTGGTAGTTTGATCACTCTAGAGATAGATTATTTTCCATGTGCCCGCAGTAGGAGTCCTAGAGGGAATGGATCTTTATTTGAGCAACATTGTACCTGAACACAAGTTGTGTAC
>MNCI01027490.1:46713-71351 GCA_015680685.1 Gnetum montanum
AAGTAGTCACACTAGATGCACGTAATCAAGTCGTACTCATACTGCATGCGACGAGCAGCTGATTCCTTGACTAACTGTACACATCCTTAGATGCTCATAATCAAGTCATACTCGTACCGCATTCTAGGAAAGTAATAAATAGAAATTAAATAAAATCCTATTCCATGCACTGCAAGGTTTATCCAATCAAGTTNGCGTTACATTTGGTGAGCCCAGTAATGATTAGCATTTCGTAGCCATAGTTGCATCAGTTCAGGGTGTGTACGGTAAGTGGGAATGGATGCTGACGCTAGCTAATTTAGACTTAGGACATTGGTTAGAGTTAGTTAGTTTCTCAACCTTTCACCTCATAGCATAGGAGAAAAACCAGAATATAAAAATCATATACCTCAGACTTACTTAACCATACACCGTGACAACAATAAGTAAGTCTGGGAAGACAATGAATGATTAACCCTAAGTGTTCCATGGGGCGTGTAGGCATTTAGTCTGTGGAGTTTGACCGGATCGTGCGTGCTACGCTCGTTTCATATGGTTGAGTGTAGGGATACCTCGCCACTCATCATTGGCACCATTGCTAGGGATTAAGTGTTTATGCACCAAATAGAACATAAGGGATATCACTCACATCATTGTGAGCCTTAAGAAACCTTTGAGTTAATCAAAAGAAAAATTTATCTAACGGTGAAATTAGCACACCAATAAAAAATGTCTTCTTCTCATAAGAGTAACTCACCACCTAAGGATCATACTCGAGACAATCGGTAACATAAAACACATAACCAAAATTAGCCAAGTCCTAAACAATATAAGATGACATATACTCATCCCGATGAGTATATTCCTAATTTTACTTTTATTCTCCATTAAGACGAATAGCTGCGGTAGAGAGATTTGCAAGGTAACATTGTGTTACCCCCAGACCGATCAATCTCTTGCATGCTTTTTTGTGCCTTGGCATAGATAGGCATGACTGAACTATTTGCTAAATACGTTGCGGAAGATTTTGACATGAGGGATTATTATCCCATAGATGCCCAACGTATGAGAGACTTAAGGTAGAAGAGTCGACATGCACTGTTGAAGGACAAGGTCCTGCACGTCCTTAGTGAAATAGGAGATGAGGAACCCCTTATCATGGGTTCTCTAGAAAATTATGTTCCTCCTCCTAACGATGGTGAGGAGGAAGGGTATCAGAACCTATGATCAATGATACATATCCTTGGTTCTGATGCCTGTGAACACCAACTGTTCATAGAGGAAACAACCACTTATGCCAAGGATAGGCACTTAGATCGTCACCACGATCGGGACCGTAGCAGCCGAAGAGGAGGCAAGAAACATCATCATGGAGATGGTTCCCCTTCTTCTTCTCCTTCTTCACATCACTCACCCTCTCCTTCCCCATCTGGGTGTAGCCACCATGAACATAAAGGTGAGGAGAAAGGTAAAAAGGACGAAATACCTTGACAGGAAAGTCGAGAGAGAGGACAAGGGCAACGACGTAGGGAGAGTAGGGAACAACGTAGACATTAGAGGCATCATGAAAGGGACGATCATGATGAGCTCCTACTCGCAACCCAAAGTATTCTTGACATAACAGAGGTAGTTAGGATTCCCATAAGGCATTTAAAAGATAGTCGGATTAGGCATTTATACATGAACAACATCCCACGATTTGAAGGGGGATACAATGCTGATCTGCAAAATCATTTACAGGCATTCCATGATGCCTGTGCCTTGCAGAATATAGAAAATGAGTGGCAAAAACTTAAGTTGTTTCCAAGAACACTCACCAAGGAAGCAGAGAGTTGGTACCGGTCCTTAGAACCGAAAACCATCAGGAGGTGGAGTATGATGCAAGAACTATTCAACGAAAAGTATCAAACGTACTCCAGAGTGTTCAATTTGCATAAGCAGATCCAAGGCTGGAAACAAGGTCATCATGAACCCTTGGATGCTAACATGGCCTGCTATTACACATGGTTACATCATTACCAAAGCCATGGATACGCTCAGTGGGATCAACTTCATCACATCATGGATGGGCTAAGGCATGAAACTAGAAGAACCCTTGGGACTTATGCCCAAGGAAGACTCTCATAACTTAGAGCCCATGAAGTGCATAGCTTGTTGGAGCAAGTAGCAAAAGAAGAAGGTGAGCTATGAAAAAGAGAAAGTATGGAAGAGTACAACCGTGATCCCTCCCTTCGAAAGAAGGGAGTGAAATTTTGTGATGAAGAGGATGAGTCACCACTCGAAGAGTTGGTGAACCGGAAAACCTTGCCAATCCAAAAATTAACAACAGAAATAGTGGCTAAGGTAGACAACGTATGGAGTTCTTTAGACTCTAAAATTGAAATTGTCTTAAAAATTGTAGAAGAGTCTAAGGTAGAACAAAGTAGTGACAAAGGTAAGAAAAAGTGGAGAGATTTAAGCCCTGCACATAACAAGGGTAAGGGAAAAATCACTAACTCCGATGTGGCTGTGGACTCTGACACAAATGATGATAGTGGATGTGAGATCTGCCACTATGACCATCCTAAGGGATGTTGCCCCATCATCTCACATCTACAGGAGTCTGGGGTGTATGTGCTTAATCCAAGACTTAACCAATGGCAAACACCCCAAAGGTTACCTTATCCACAAGGTAACCCAAGGCAGTTCCACCAACCACTAACGTATTATCCAAGTGGAACTCCACCACAGCCCATTAGACAGCATCAGCAGTGGCAATACCCATAGTTATGGGGGATGCCATCGTCGAAACATTAGTACCCTTACTGGTAGCCTAACCCTTATGGATATTATGTGCAACATCCAATTTCTCCAAGTGACTCTGTGAGTCACACAACTCCCAACCGTCACTACCAAGTTCAGGAGTACTTCAGAAGGACTCCTTCTCCTCTAGGAGACACTCCATACCCACACCATCCTCCTAATCCATCTGCACCTCTTCCACTAGTTGTAGTTCCCATAACACCTCCTGCTCCAACAATGCAAGGGGAACTTTCTCCTCCACCGCAGCAACGTCACGTTGTGAGAGCTATAAATATTCAACCTACTGTTGGTTCTGAAAACTATAAAAAGAGAAGACCTTTCTTTAGAATCAAAAGCCTAGATAAACTCTCGCAACAGCAAGCAATTGGGCCCATGTACACTCCTCCACCATCTAACACTTCGGAACACCCTTCTATCCAAAACCAGAGCTTAACACATACGGTTAAGTTAACGCATACTGTAACTGACTAGATCAAGGTAGGCCACCTTCCCAAGAAACTAACTGACCCTAGAAGTCCCTTAATCTATTTACAAATCACCAGAAATGAACCACATAGGGCTCTTCTTGACTCAGATTTTGAAGTTAACTTAATTTCATGAGAGATGTATCATGCCTGGAACTTGCCCCAACTTAAGAAGAGCAACATTCAACTAGAGCTAGTAGACCAGTCCATCATCATTCCCTTGGGATTGGTGGAGGACATCATCACCATTGTGTGTGGTTGGTCTTACCCAGCTGATTTTCTAGTGATCGAAGTTAACAACAACAAAGGGGACTTTCAATTATAATGGGAAGGGCATGGCTAAGTATGGTAGATGCATGTCTTAGGATCTGCGATCTTTCCTTGGAAATATCTAAGATAAACATTTGTGGAAAGATCAAGAAGAGGAAAGTTCCATGCATCACATATAGTGATTCATTAGGTGATGACATGTAGGGATGCTCATCTCCTCCATGCAGTAGGTGTTCCCTTGAAAATTTACAACAAAAATGCCTGTATGTAGCAACCACACAACCATTAGTAGACACCCCATGGTTGACAGCTACTAGAAGGAGTAGACAAATATGCATGAAACGAACTAAGGAAACCCATGCCCATAACAAAAGCATATATACATTGGAATATGAGTGTCACCAACTTCCACCCCTTAATCTAAGATCATCAATTGGGAGAAGTTGGGCACTTATTATAAATTCAAATAGATGCTCATTATTTCAAATCTCTCCCTTACAACTCAGTCATGGGGGAGATGGCCACCTATGCTAATCATATGGGGCCCTCAGTTATTTTAATTTTTTGTTTTACACATTTTTGTTTTACATATTTATTTAACTTTTCTAATTTATTTTTACAAAGTTATTTTACTTTTTTAGTTTTTGTTTTACAACATCTTTATACTTTTTCCATTTTCTGTGTGTTTGTGTGTGATCCACCCTGTAAGTTTGTCACCCAATAAGTGTTCGGACTGATGGTATGAACTGTTTTCATATTGATTGCTAATGTTTGGTTTTTACCTTTAAATCACAATTTGATACTAATGTATGTTTCTTTTGATATGCCAGGCAATGAGACCACTTCATCCATCCATCCATCAATTTCTATGGTCTCTCTTGGCTTGGAAATGTATAGTCCCCTTCTAATAAGAACTTAAACGAATCGGTGACTGGGTATTTCTCAAACTAAGAAAGGACTCAAGGATTGCAAAGGGTGTGATTTCAAGGGAACTTGATGCTTTTATGCTGGCTGTTCTCTTGGGTGCTTGGATGTTTTTTTCTTGATTTTTCTTACCGTTTCGATGTCACCCAACTATCGAAAGCTAAGACAATAAAAATAAGAAGTCTTTGCATGGTGTGGTTCTCACGCATAAAAACACAAAAAAAAAAAAAACTAAGTGAGAATTCAAAGCACACCCCTTAGATGAAATAAAATTTGGGCTACAAGCACTAGTTATGGAACCAAAAGTGTTCCCTCTAACTAAGGTCCTTATCACTTCCTATTCTTTCCTTTATTTTTTTGGAATGGTGGTGGCTTTTTGGAGATGCATCCTCATTATCCAAGTGGATGATTTAGCCGAATGCATTGATGTGAAGTCATTGGATGTGGTTGGTTTGAGGTCGGAGTTGGAATGAGATTTGCCAAGTTACATTAATCATGCAACACACAAGGGGCTGTACATCACCTTGCTCTTGGGATTCTATTCCATTCTCTTCTTTCCATCCTTCTCTCCATTATTCACCTCATTGCTGGTTGTATCATTAGTGTATATTTTGGTAGATGCATTATTTTTTTTTGGTAAATTCTTACGGTTAAGACTTTAACTCTTGTTCCAAATAACATTCCCAGCGCCTACAGACTCTTTGAATGTGGGTTTGTTAGGGCATTAAGGGCATGAGCTTACTTTGGGGAGGACCCACTGACATTTCTATTTGGAGCATTAGTTAATTTCTTTCCCTTAACATTTTGCAATTAATTATTATTTTGTTGATAACCATCTTGGCATCCATTTCACTTCTGTTTTTAGTTGTTCCTTTTTATCTCTCTTTCTTACTCCTTTTCTTTCTCCATTCTAATGCTACCGGAGGTTCGCAATTAGTCATGGGGGTACGGGGCTCGATTTTTTCAATTTTCTCCTAGCCCCAAAATTTTTGATTTTCTTCCTAACCCCTACACCTTTGGTAGTTCTCATTAATATATCTCCCGATCCATATTAGCCATACCACAACTTAGCCAATGGACCTACACCGAAGCAAGGTATTAATTACATGATGATTCATTTACCCTTGCTAATTAAGATTGTGTTGTGTGTGTAGATGGCAACCATGCAATAACAGACCTGATCGAGAGGAACCACATGGAATGGAGTAGTGCTGAAGCAGCTATGCAAGGAGAAAGATCGATGGTGTGCTTACAGATGGACAATGAAAGGTGTAATCTTGGCATTGGTAGTAGCAACACTTCTTCCTATCTCTTTCTTTCTCTGAAGCTGCCAACAAAGGCCTGATGTTATTGTAATAAGGTGTTCATCCTTGTTGTCATGAACACTATTTTTGTCAAGTCTTGTAATAATGATCCGTTCACATGTCATCCCATTAGCTCCATTTTCCTCAATAATTCCATACCTTCCCAATATTATTATAAGGAACTCGAGGACGAGTTTTCATTTAGTTATGGGGGTATGATGAGACGCGATATCGCATGCACCACGATATTGCAGTCCGCCACCAAATCTATAAATAAGAGGTGGCACTCTCCTTATTTCCTATCCTAGTCTAGAAGTAGGAAAACTATGGTAGTTTGATCACTCCAAAGATAGATTATTTTCCATGTGCCCGTAGTAGGAGTCCTAGAGTGAACGGATCTTTATTCGAGCAACATTGTACCTGAACACAATTTGTGTATGGCAATAAAGATGAACTTGATTGGATAAACCTTGCAGTGCATGGAATAAGATTTTATTTAATTGCTATTTATTGTTTTCCTAGAATGTAGTATGAGTACAACTTGATTACGAGCATCTAAGGATGTGTATGGTTAGTTAAGGAATCGGCTACTCGTCGCATGCGGTATGAGTACAACTTGATTACGAGCATCTCGTGTGACTACTTGGTAACCCAGTGGCTTATCCAAGATCTACGCTTGGTAATCCTAGTGGTAGTCATGCACAACAGATGTGTATGGTTAGTCAAGGAATTGGTTTCTCATCGCACTTAGGCTAGATAGATTCTCTCAACCCTTTCCTTCTAGTTAAGTGCCTCAGTACGACCACTTCGAGCACGTGCGTTATGTGTGGTGATCCTAGTAACGATTAGTGTTTGGTAGCCACAGTTGCATCGGTTTAGGGTGTGTACGGTAAGTGGGAATGGATGCTGATGCTAGCTAATTTAGACTTAAGACATTAGTTAGAGTTAGTTTCTCAACCTTTCACCTCATAGCACAGGAGAAAAACCAGAAAAGAATATAAAAATCATATACCTCAGACTTACTTAACCATACACCGTGACAACGAGTAAGTCTGGGAAGACAACGAATGATTAACCCCAAGTGTTCCATGGGGCGTGTAGGCATTTAGTCTACGGAGTTCGACTGGATCGCGCGTGCTACGCTCGTTTCATATGGTTGAGTGTAGGGGTACCTTGCCAGTCATCAACATGTTTTTGGTTTACACGTTTTTCTTTTACACATTTTTGTTTTACACATTTTTTTTACACGTTTTTTTTTTACATAATTTTGTCTTACACATTTTTGTTTTAAAAATTTCTTTAAATTTTCTTGTTTTTGTTTTACAACATCGTTACCCTTTTCCATTTTTTGTGTGTGTTTGTGTGTGTGTTTCCCATCCTGTAAGTTTGTCACCCAATAAGTGTTCTTCACGATGGTATGAACTATTCTTCATTGATTGCTAATATTCGGTTTTTACCTTAAAGTTATGATGTTGATACTAAGGTATGTTCTTTTGATATGGTAGGCAATGAGTCCACTTCATCCATCCATCCTCAAAGTCTATGGTCTCTCTTGGCTTGGAAATGTATAGTCCCCTTTCTAATAAGAACTTTAATGAATCAGTGACTGGGTACTTCTCAAACTAAGGAAGGACTCAAGGATTGAAAAGGGAGTGACTTCAAGGGAACTTGATGCATTTGTGTTGGCCATTCTCTTGGGTGTTTGGATTTTTTCTTCTTGAGTTTTCTTACCATTTTGATGTAATAAAATTATCGGAAGTAGAGTCAATAAAAATAAGAAGTCTTTGCATGGTGTGTTTCTCAAGCATAAAAATACAAAAAAAAAAAAGAAATAAAAAAATAAAGAAAGTGAGAATTCAAAGCACACCCCTTAGACAAAATAATCTCTTGGGCTACAAGCACTGGTTATGTAACCAAAAGTGTTCCCTCTAACTAAGGCCCCTTCTAACTAAGTGGGAATGGATGCTAACGCTAGGTAATTTAGACTTAGTTCATTAGTTAGAGTTAGTAATTAGTTTCTCAACCCTTCACCTTGTTAGCATAGGAGACATAAAACATAAAAACTATAAAAATTATATACCTTGGACTTACTTAACCATACACCGTGACAAGTATAAGTAAGTCTGGGAAGACAACGAATTATTAACCCTAAGTGTTCCATGGGGCGTGTAGGCACTTAGTCTGTGGAGTTTGACTAGATCGCGTGTGCTACGCTCGTATTCATATGGTTGAGTGTAGGGGTATCTCGCCACTCATCAAGTGTCCTAGGAAATAACTTTAATTTCTACTAAACATATTTGATATTTTGTAAGGCATAGGCATTGTGAAAAGCTTGAAGATGTGTTTGTGGATCGGAGTTATATCCCCCCTCAAATTTAAAAATATTGTTCATATCAAGCCATCTAATTTGACTATCTTTCACATGATTGGTTGGAATTTTTATGGCCTCTACAATATTTAGCATGCTTCAAGTTACCAACAAAGGCTCATCATCATCATTGTTTCATTGACATTGATGATGCCCTCTACTACCCCTTCATTGATTTTGGGCCTGGTGATCATTATCATTCTCCCGCTATTCCCCTTCATCACAATTTTTCTTTCTACAACATTTGTTAGAACTAGAAGAGGAAGAAGAAGAAGATGTAGATGAAGAGGGCAAAGAGGGAGGAGGAATTTCACCACCATGATTTTTTCCAACTCCTCTTTGGTTTTCATAGCCACATTCATCAATTTTCTTATCCTCTTGATGCTTGTTCAAGCCCTTGCCTTGACTTCCATTTTTACCTAAACCTGGATTGTTGATAGTGAACTACAAATTCAGGGCTGTGCCCCCATCACCAATAACAAGGGGTGGAGAATCTTCATGTTGAGAACTCCTAGAGGGAGGATCCTCATTGTCATTTTGGTTTAGTAGGAACAAGGGATTGGTGAACCACTTCCCCTTCATAAACTCATGATGCTTCTCCTAATGTCGGTTTCTCCTATGTTGTGCTTTAGTGGGATGGTAGTCTCAGTAGTCATAATCATGCACAATGTACTCCTCTTGAAGATCTTGGATGCCCAACCTAATAAGAGCTTGAAGTCGCATCCTAGGCATAGATTGATTAGAAGGCATTATAGTGTTTCCTTCCATATCATCCCATTGTAGTTGTTCATCTTGATGTAGGATGAAGGTGAACTTAGGCACATACTCATCTAGATGAGTATACACCACCTTGCATTCTTGAGGGACTAGAAATTTAGTATCATCATGACTATGAGAAGAAGAAATTTTGTAATACAAATAGGATATCAGTGTGCTTATGCAATTATATTATTTTTGAAAATGATTTTGACCGTAGGCTTCATCTAATGATGTTAATGATGTTCACTAAATCTTGATAGTGCATATTTCAAACAAAAAGAGTCCTTGATAATGGTGCCCATGATGATTAGTTGAGTACCCCTATGCTTAACCATATAAATCACAAAGTGTTCATGCATGATCTAGTCAAATTTTATGGACTCTATGTATTCTAGTGCACTAGTCTTGTAGGAAGTGAACTTTGTCCTAAGAATCATTCATTGTCTTCCCAATTACACTTGTGATGCACAAAGGTATGGTTAAGTGTAATTGAGGCATATTATTTTTATTATTTTATGTTTTATGCTCTTGGTGCTTTAAAATGTAGAAATGAAGTAATTTAATAGCTAATTTAATTTAACTACTTAACTAGTCCTAATGTAAGTATCTAGTCCCACTTTCTGTACATGTTCTGAACCCATGTATCCTCTACTAGGGTTACCAAGTGCTATGCTAATAGCCAAACCAAGTAATAACACTACTAGGATTACTAAGCAAGTATGTGTTTACACTTGAAGCAATTGTACTTATGTGCTTAATCTATTTATCGTAATTAATTAATTAATCAGCTAAAGTCTAATTTAGCTTAATTAATTACATAATTAATGAAAATAGTAAATGTAAAAATAAATCATTAATCTATTCCAAGTGATACAAGGTTTGATCAAAAAGCTCAGCTTTATTATCATTCACATTGGTGTGTTCAGGTATAGTAGTGCTTGAATAAAGATTTGTACACTTTTTGACTCCTACCATAGGCACTTAGAGAAATATTCTAACTCTTAAATGATAAAACTGCAAGAGCTCTACTAGAACTATGACAAGACATCCATAAACATGGCTAGTGAGCATGTATTTATAGAATTTATTATGGGGCTACATCAATGGGGCCCCATAGATATAGCAAACACTATGTTGATGTCACCCTGTCAATGTGGCAACACCATGTAGATGGGGATATGTTGATGAGGCCACATCAATGGGGGCTCATTGATATGACACAATGACAATTCATCAAAAGTATACAACATGCCTAATGTAAAATATCATGTGTTAATGATAATCAAATACCTAATACCTATTTACTAAAAAATCCAACAAAGGATTTAGTGAATATATGTTTAAATTAAATTGAAAATAATCACCAAATACACCTTATCAAGGTAACTACTAGAGACATAGGTCAATCATAAAATTAAATCCAAAAATACA
This sequence comes from Gnetum montanum, assembly GCA_015680685.1. Taxonomy (NCBI): domain Eukaryota; kingdom Viridiplantae; phylum Streptophyta; class Gnetopsida; order Gnetales; family Gnetaceae; genus Gnetum; species Gnetum montanum. The sequence goes on from MNCI01027490.1 coordinate 57,015, forward strand.
TATCATAAGCATGGCATACCAAAGTATACAATACTAATATAAAGCATAGACTAGTCAAATAATGCATCAAGAGTTTAAGTCATAAGACAAATCAACTAAGAAGTAATGTCTAAAATTGGTATATGAATCCTTTTTTACTTTCCAAGTTGTTCCTTGTCCACCATGTCTCTTCCACATAACTTAAACTAGAGGAATAACATTACTTATCAATCACCTTTTCATCCTATTCACAATCTTAATTGGTTGCTCCATATAACTGACATCAAGTTGAACATATACATCTTGTCATTCTATCATATGGCTAGGATCTGAAATGTATTTCCACAACATAACAACATGTGATACATTATGTGTTGGAATTTGAAGGATAAGTCCCTTGATGAAAGCTTTGGAATTATAATATAATTTAATGAAAATAATTAAAAACTCATTTACCATGAGTTGTGGTATTACAATGAGAGTCATGGTCTTCAGACCATGAGCTGACCATAGGTCATGGTCTTCAAACCATGAGCTGACCATAGGTCATGGTCTTGAAAAATAGTGAACAATTAAAATCTAATAATACCTTGAGTTGACCATGAGCACACCATGAGTCATGGTTTAATAAAATACTCAAAAAAATTAAAATTGAGGAAACCACAATTTGTGTGAAAATATCATACTTTTTAGTCAATTTTGGAAGCCTATAAATCCCTTATTATTTAGATGTTAAAGGTGATCTTCAACTCATTGGAAAGCTTTTGAAAAGATCTATCTATTAAAAAATTTTAGATCAACTCAAGTTTTTTTGATTGATCAAATATAGCTTGAAAACATGTCACTTAAAACTATTTCATTTTGTTAAAACACTTCACCATGAGCCTTAAAAAAATCATGAGTTGTGGTTAACAACTATGAGTTATGGTTGAGTCATGTATAATGATTTTAATGATAATGAGTAACGGTGACCTCATGGTTTAATACTAAGGAGACCATGAGTTGACTACAAATTATGGTCCATTTTCTAAAGATACCATGAATCATAGTTAGGTCATGGTAAGATGAAAAACATATATTTTTAAGAATTTGGAGTTCACATTTAGAAAAAAATTTGATCCTTGATGTTGAATGAAGTATCTAAACAATCTTTGATGATGAATCAAATAAGTTGAGTTGAATTTGAGGTGTAATTAAATTTCACAATCTTGATGATTGTTAATCTTTGAATTGAATGCAACTATTCTACAATGAATTTAGTTGAAATGATTTGATGATTTTCTTATGTTAATAAGTTGATGATGAGATGGATTGAGTAATTATTAATGAATATTTATGTGTTAAAATTATTAGAAATGATGATTTTTTGATGAAGAAATAATGAATGGGTAATACAAATGTTAATGAGTTGAATGATGAAACTAGTGAAAATTGATAAACTACTAGAGAAAATTTCATAACCTAAATAATATTATTACTAAATAATCATGTACAACTTATTATGTCCATATATTTATAGTCATTGAATGGGGTCATAATAGTATATGATGTAACAAATCATTTTTTATGAGAAATGAACTAGAAAGGAAATTGACATAAGTGATTGGGGTCATTATTTAATTACATTCATCTATCAATATTTTTAAAAAAGGAAAATAAATAGAAATTATTAGCTTGTCCTATATATCATGAAAAATCAAACACAAAAATAAATTATTTTTATCCTTATGTTACACTAATTCTATGTTGTATTCACTTCAGCTTTAACTTTGTTTCTTATCTTCATGCTTCCTCTTGATTTTCCTACACTTCTATATGTAAATATTAATCTAAATAACCCTAAACTTTAGATTTTTGAATTTATTTATTTGTTTTATTTAAAATACATAACATCACAAGAATTAAATGAAGTGTGAATGTTCAAAGTGCATTTTAGAATTAACAATCTCTTTTTTAGGATCCATTTTTGACTTATTATAACTAGTTTTATAGTTTAATCAATTTTTAGTAATTTTTGAAACTTGAATAGTGTAACATCTTGATATTTTGAACCTAGGATCTTAAATTTATTATTTATTTTCTTATGCTTGATCCTGACACATAAGGGTATATTTAATATATTATGCTAATAATATATTTTACCTTACTAGTAATTTATATTAGTGCATTTGACTATCTCTCTTATGCTTATGCATATGATTTTGCATTTTGAGGTTCGAATCATTTGATCCTTGTTTACATGCATTGGCATTTTATAAATCATAATATATTTTCTAATAATCTTATTTATAATAATGAGGTATTAGCCTAGTGGTAAGACTCTTTATTTGAAAGATCCAAGTCATAGGTTCAGTTCTAGTGGAAAATGCTAACTTATAAAGTTCTAACTGGACTATATATCTTAGAGTGTACATATATTATAATTATTTTGGACTTCCAAGACTCCCCTTATAAGCTTATTTATAAACCTTCGGGACTCTTGATAAGCTTACATGTTTTATTATGTCACAATATTATGTTTCTTAAGGTTTTAACCTTGGACTTTACTCTTATTATATGTTTGGAAATAATATTTTTTTAATATTTTTTCTTAATTATCATTTCTTAGTATTTACTAATATTTGGTACCTCTTGTGAAGGATGTGTTGGAAGGATGGTGATGGTCCCTTGCTAGTATTTTTTATATTTTATTTAAATTATATTTTTATGTTATTAGGTTTTGAAATAATATAAGAATATGATTATAAAACATGTTAATAAATATTTGAGGCTTATTCCAATTATCCTTTCATTTTATCTTAGAATCCATTTTTTTATATGAGACTCATTATAGTACTTTCTTAGAGACTTTAATCTATTGGTTAACCATTGAACCCTTGTGTGGATACATGTTATCTTATTCTAAGAAAATAACTATTAATTCTTTATGTCTGGAATTACCCACACCCTACCTTTTATGCTTATAAAAACTTAGAAACATTGGATCTCTTCCATCAATGGTACTTTGCACTCTCTTTGATCCTCTTACTTGTAGCTATGCTTAGCAAATATCTTGATTATTTTTAGATTTGAACCTTTTCTTGCTTGGTAAAACTTGAGTTTTAGGTGATCTTTTAAGATAGAGGAAATCTTCTTGATCTTATTAATTTTGATATGTAGCTTTTGTCGTATGCTTGTTTTTAGATTCTTAATAGTAAAATTTAAATCTTGGTTTTTAATGTTTCAGTTTTAAGTCAATTTTCCCATCATTCTAACATTGTTTTTTTTTTTTTTGAGTAACCTTATAAACTTATATGGATGGGTACAGATGCAAAGGTAGTACACATATTTTTATAAAATTGCAAAACTAGTGGAAGAATTGCAACACATTTAGGCTACAACAAAAATTGTTTGTAAACATAATCGAAATATTTTTCTTTTCAATACATTAATAAAACATTGGTTATAATTAATAATTATTGATAATTTGATTTGAAATTTTCACTAATTAACAATTGTGCAATGGAGAAAAGGGTTGTTGATATAGTGGTAAGTTCCAACATGGTTGAAAATCTATGCATCAAAAGAATCTGATTAGTGGTAACCAATAATCAAGGACTCATGATTCTAAACATGTTTGGGTATGTGTGCCTTAGGAAAAAGTGGGGATGGGTTCATAGTAGGGGACGTAATAGAGAAAATTTAAATATATTAATTTTTTTAAAAAATTACAATTCATGTATATCATAAAATAACATTGTAGAATATAGAATAAGTACAATGTAAATTCAAAATATTGTTAATGCTTAAAATTGCATAGAAGATTGCAATATCACCATTAAATTGAAGTAATAAAATTTGCAAAGGTATGGAGGGCATCAAATCCATTTTCTTACTCAAGAGCCATAATCTAGCCAAACATATGATTTCTGCAACAACAAAAATCATAGCAATAAAATGAAACCCTTTTTTTACTCAATACAATCTTTCCAAGAATGAAATTAGAACTCAAGCCTCAATGAAATTTATAACAAATCATGTCTACTAATACTTTTGTTTAATAAGGACCTTATAACAAATCACATCTACTAATACTTTTGTTCAATGAGGATCTTTGAGTAGAGCCATAGTGCCATGTTTAAGATGACCACATTATAAGAAGAAACAACTTAATGAAACTAGAAGTAACCCAGTAACTCACTCACCTACAATAAAAAACCTTTCAAACATGGGGAATCAGAACTAGCCATGATGAACAACGGAGAAAGTAAAAATAGAGCATCATGAGATTTAAAGAAAAAAGTGGAACAAGCATCCATTTATCATCATGTTCATGATTCATGATCCATGATGATGATCCTATTTTCTTTTCTCTTTTTTCAACAAAGAGATGAGAAAAAGACAAAAAACCAATAGTGAATAATAAACACACATGAATGTGTGAGTCATGGCATAACCTTTGATGCTCTCAAATGCCAATCCATGAAAATGCAATGTTTTCCTTGCACGTCCTATCCCTTCTCCATATCATCCAAGCTTGGCCCTTTGGCCTTTAGTTACCAAAGTAGCCCTTTCATGATTTCTGTGTGTTTATTTATTCATTCTTACTCCCTTGTTTTCTATCATCTATATGTCATGTTGATGCCATGAATCTTGATTTCTTACTTGTCATTTAGCAATGAAATGAAGTTTTTGGTAAGATTTAGAAGGAGGACAAAGGTAAGATTTTTGTGCACAATGCATACACTAAGAATAAGGTAGGAACCAATTTAACACAAATGGTTAAATCAAGGAAAAGTAAGTAACAATGGTAAGGAATAATACAAGGCAAGACAAGGTGAACATTTCAATGCAAAAATTGAGATAAAATTTCATTGAAAATTAGAAAATGTGTCCCATTGCAAATTTAATGCACTTTTGTACACAATCCCAAATCCAATGCACTTTTGTACATGCTTCCAAATCCAATGCCAACAGTTCCTCAAAATTTATCCAAATCATGAATCTCTAGTGCATAGCTGAAAATAAAGAACTCTCATTCAACCCAATTATTACATATTGTAGCATGAATTCTTTTAGATGGTGATGACTAACTAGTTTTTCAGAGTCTATGTGACTTTTGTGAAATTTGCAAAAAAAAATTAACCAAGAAAACCTAGTACTCACCAATGATAATGAATGCCTATGTAATGCTGAGTAGTAAAAGGACCAGATGGTGGAATACATTCATCAATAGCAAGGATAGCTTGGTAAAATAAACTTGGATCTTAGGAAATTGGCTATAGAGAACAAAAATTTCTTGATGGAAAAGGTTCAAACACTTCACTAGAAAACTACTATTGAGATTGCCACTTGGAAGAATGAAGATCTGAAGTATGAGAGAGTGAAAAATTACTACAGGAACCAAGTTAGAATGCTTAAGAATGTTGATGAGAAAGAAATCATGTTGGCCAATGTGACATCCTATTCTCAGATGTCGTAAAAATATGATCGCTTAATTTATCACATACATTGTTTTCTTAGATAATATACTAAAAACATTATAAATATTTAATAAATGAATTAACTAATAAATAAATAATTGGTATTGAAGAATGAAAAGAGAAAAATAGAAAAATTTTATTAATAGAAGAGTATATTGTAACATCCTCTATGTTATATTCCTATGCCACTTAAGCCTTAGAGGCAATCTGACATTGCCACCATGGTTAGGCTATCTTGCCAAAGGGGTGATCAATCTCTTTTTATCCTGCGTCACCTAGCTCCTATCACTTGGCTATCTTGGCTCTTCAACTCCATGCCTGACATTACCTCTAACCCTGACCTTAAATGGCATAGGTTAAACCCTTTCCTTAGGGATACATGAATAATTGTAACTTCTCATGATGAGGTGCCCCTTCATTTGAAGGTTAATTAAATTGTTTGCAATTTTTTCCACCCTTAACAAGGGATGAGATGTTATAATCTACCCCCCTTAATCATCTAGATCATCCTCAAGTGCTTCCTCTATATCTAGTTGCTTAGCTATTGTTGCTTCATCATTATGCTCCTTAGCTTTAGTTCCTTTATTTTCCTCATTATCACCTATACAAATAGAAGATCAAAAATTATAAAACATAATTTATTACATCCATAATAAATATAGTTTATTATTCAACATCATGATGATAAAAAATTGGGGGTAATTATTTAAAAGAAACTTCCTATTTTTCCAAGTCTGTTGACGAGAATTTGACCATTGGATAAGTACTTCACTGATAGTTTTTTTTTGTAATTTTTTGGTTTGTTGGATCTTAACAGCAATGGCTATAACTTCAAAGCTAGCATTTGATCTTAATCACAAAGTATTCTAATCCAACACATATGGTACATCATTTTTATGAAATTTCTTTAGCAAGCTCACATGGAAAACTAGAAGAATTTTTAAGGTTGCTAGAAGATTCAACTAATGTGTTACTTCACCAATTCTTTCAAAGATTTCAAATGGTTCACAAAATCTAGGTACCAATTTAGTATATTTTCCAATTTTAAGAGCACTTCTCGTAGGTTTTACCCTCAGTAGTACTTGATCTCCTACTTGGAATTCTTTTTTTTAAGTTGATCTTGATCTGCATATCCTTTATATTTATCTTGGGCAACTTGTAAATATTATTTAACTCTTGTGACAATGTTTTACATTATTTTTATTTCTTCTTCCTTTCATTCCATTCTTAAGGTTGGATCTACCCAAGCTAGTGGTGTATGATAATTATGTCAATATACTACTTTGAATGGTGATCGATGTATAGAACCTTGATAATTATTATTATAGGAAAATTCTACTAGGTGCAAATAATTCTTCCACATTTTTGATCTACTTCCAACATAGGTTCATAGGATATCTTCTAATATTCTATTCACATGTTCAGTTTTCCCATTAGTCTCAAGGTGGTAAGCTGTGCTAAATTTCAACTAGGCTCTAAGCTCTCTGAAGAAATTTTTCCAAAATTTGGATATGAACTTAGGATCTCTGTTTGAGGTGATATATTTTGGACAACCATGTAATTGAAATACTTCACATACAAATTTTTGGGCTACTTCTTCTACTATGTTTATAGATTTCAAAGCTATAATATGTGCCATATTTGATAGATGATCAACCACTATGAAAATTAAGTCATCTTTATTTTTGGTTATTGGCAATCCCACCATGAAATCCATGGTGACATCTTTCCATTTCCAGTTTGGGACTTCCTTAGGTTGCAATAACCCACTGGGTTTCCTTTGTTCAGCTTTTATTCTTTGGCACATTGGACAATTTTTAATGTATGAGGACACATCATTCTTCATTCTAGACCAAGAATAATATTTTTGTATCATCAAATAGGCCTTAATATAACCTATGTGTCCTATGTATGGTACTTCATGTGCTTCACACAACAACCTTAGTCAAAAATTTTCCTATGGTATGTACACTCTTTGTCCTTTCATGAATAAATCATTAGAGGTAAGTTGATATTGAGGCTCATAGGAAATATTGGTTAAAATTTTTTTAAAATAAGGATCTTCTTTTATTTGTTCCTTGATTTCTTCTTCTATAGGGATCATTACCACACATATCATTAAGTTCCAAATTCGACTAAGGGCATCAGGTATCACATTTTTCTTACTAGGAATATATTTGATTTTAAAATCATATTCAACTAATAATTATACCCATTACCTTTGATGAGTATTCGAAATAGGCTATCTCTACAAATATTCTAAGCTTTTATTATCTATTTTTAGTACAAACCTTTTTCCACAAAAAATAAGGTCTCCAAACATTCAAAGCTTGAAAAATTACTAACAATTCTAAATCATGGGTTGAGTAACTTACCTTAGCTCCTTATAATTTATGAGATTCATAACATGCTGCTTTATCTTCTTGTGAAAGAACTGCTTTGATTCATATTTCATAGGCATCCATTGATACTTCAAATGGTAATTCTTCATCTAGAATTCTCAAAATAAGTGTTGTTGTAAGTAGCATTTGTAATCTAAGAAAATATTCCCTACATTTTTTATCAAATTTAAATACATGTTTCTTCTACAAAAGGTTAGTCAATGGGGCTACCAAGGTAGGATAATCTTTAATGAAACATCAATAAAAACCAGCTAAACCTAAGAAGCTACAAATTGCTATAACATCTTTTAATTTAGGCTAGTCCCAAATCACACTAATTTTTGCTAGATCAATTTGTAATCCTTTATTAGAAACTATATGATCCAAGTATGAAATGTTTTCCTTTAAGAGTTCACATTTACTCAATTTATCTTTTAGCTAATGCTCCTTAAGAATTTCCATTTTAATTTTCATGAACTTAGAATAAACAAGTATATCATCCATAAAGACTATAAAAATTTGATCAAGATATTCATGAAAAATATTATTCATTAATGCCATGAATGTTGTAGGTGCATTAGTTAATCCAAATAGCATCACAAAAAATTCATATAATCCATACCTAGTTCTAAAAGTAGTTTTCTCATTATCTTTCTCCTTGATCCTTATTCGATGATAACCTGATTTTAAATCAATCTTTGAAAAATAACATGCACTTGTAAGTTGATCCAAAAAATGATTGATCCTAGGAAAAGGATAAGTATTTTTAATCATCACTTTATTTAATGCTCTATAATCAACACATAATCTTAGTGTACCATCTTCTTTTTTAAGGAATAAGACTGGTGCACCCCAAGGTGATATGCTAGATCAAATTTTTCCTTCTTCTAATAATTGGTCTAATTGTACTTTCCTTCTCTTAATTTAGAAGTACAAAATCTATAAGGGGCTTTTGAAACAAGTTGTGTACCAAGAAAAATATCAATAGCATGCTTGACAGTTATTTTTGGAGGTAGTTCTCTAGTTTCATCAAATACCAAATCTCTATATTCTTAAGTTCTTTTGGAATCTCAGTACTTGAAGATCTTTGAGGTTGGGTTACTTTGACAACCAACATCGTAGCACCTTTTTTGACTAATATTTTAGTTTTCTTAATAGTTATCATATGAATTTTCTTTGTTATTCCTTTCCCCTTTAGAACCTTGACTCTGTCAATGGTTGGGAATTTTAAAATACGAGTTCCAAAGTGGGTAGTAATATCAAATTTTTGCAGGAAAGACATTCCTAAAATTGCATCAACATCACCTCATTTAAATTCAAAGAATTCATCAATGAAAGGTATGTTTTGCAAGGTAAAGTGAATTTCTCAATACCCCTGGTTTGAGTGATGAAGTTGTTCTTGAACATCCCTAATCTCATTAATTTGATCTTCAAGAGCATTAACTTGGACCTCCATTTCTCTCCAATTTATTCTTTAGGTTCTAAACATCGATAAGTTAAAGATATTAGGTATGCTAATAATCCTAAGCTTCTATGACCATTTTTATAGGTCTTGAAAGTGTTAGTCAGTTGCAAATGAAGTTGAAACTATCATGGATTTCTTATCAAGTACTAAATCCTAATTATTTTGGGGACCTTAAGAAATGGATTAAAATGCTAATTTTCTATAATCCAAAAGCTAAATATAATAGTTCCATTAACTTTGAAAGGTTTAAATCTATTGGAATCAATTTTTTTTGGTTGAAAACAACCTCTAGATTCAAAAGTTATAGCCATTTTAAATTTACAAAACTTACATGTTTTTCAAAACTTCCCAAGAGGTCATCCATCCTAGTTCTACTCCAGAACAAGTGCACTTAATGACAAAGTTTCTATCCCCGTTATTACGAATGTGCCAATTCAAATTTTTGAAAATAATCATGTGCACTTTTAATTTAAATTAATAATTATGAATCATTTTTTTAAAAAATTTTTTTCATCAACTACTGGAAATTTTGAAATTTTTGTCAATTGTCAAGAAATTTGATTTTCCCATCAAGTAACAAAAAACTTTTCATGTGCATACGATAGCCCCAAGGTTTGTGTGACCCTCCTTTGGATCAACACAACCTATTTTGGGGTCTGTAGCCCTCCTTTAGGCTAGCATGACCTATCTTAAGGTTTGCACAGTGGAGAGGTGGTTTTTGATGGTGTCTGAAAAGGTAATTTTTCGTAGTGCTGGCGGTGAATTTCAGCCATGCAAGAGGTAATTTTTGGTGGTGTTGGAGGTGGTTTTTAGCAATGCTAGAGGTAGTTTTTGGAAATGCTAGAGGTGATTTTGGATAGTGCTGGAGGCAATTTTTGGTGGTGTTGGAGGTAGTTTTCGATAATGCTGAAGACAATTTTAGACAATACTGGAGGTAGTTTTTGGTGGTGCTAGAGGGTAGTGTGCATGGTAGGCAATGGGTAGGTGCTAGCCAAAGGGAGGGGGATGGGCCAATGGTAGGTGTAGTAGCGATAGTGACAAGCATGGGGCAGTGGTAGGTGCAAGCTCAGGCAAGATGGTAGGTGTAGGCGCAACATGATAGTTGACAACGAGAGGTGTAGGCATGGCATGATAGTAGAGGGCAAAGTATGCAAGCACGTAGATAGTAGATGATGGAGGGCCCAAACATTGGTGATGGTGGATGATAGAAGGGGGTGTCAACACATGATATTTGGCTGCCCTTGGGGTTGCTAGTCCCTTTGTAGCCATCAGCTGCAATTGGTAATAAGCCTAGTCATGGCTAGCAATAAGCATAGCCATAGCTATCACCAAGCTCAACAGTAGCTAGTAGCATAGTCAATCACAACTATCGAGAAGACTGAGCGTGACCCTCCCAAAGGCTCATGACCCTCCCAAAGGCTCACAACCCTCCCAATTTTTTTTATTTGTAATAATAATAATAATACTAATAATTGTATTGAACGCAAGATTGTTGACCAACATTTTTTTAAATTGAAATTAAAAAATTAAAAAAAGCATTATTATTTTTTAAAAATTTAATTTAAAAAATTAAAAAAAATACCTATTTTAATTTTAAACTACATGTAACCCAAGAATTACCTTATCTTTCAAACTGTAAGGTGGATTTTGATGAAATTGGTACCATTGGAATCGTCTCAGAGAACACTTTAAGTTAAGCTAGAGATAATTCTATTTTAGTGAACCCATCACAACTCAATATCAAAAAAAGATTGGTAGTAGAGAAACTTGAATATTTTGTACCATCAAAAGACTCTAACCATCTTCATCATCGCTCCTAAGCATCAAGCTTTACCTCTACCTCAAACTCCTTTAGGTAGCTCTCAATTATCCACTATTGTTTTACATCAAAATAGTGTACTCTCCACTTATGATCATATTCTTAGCTTACTTGGGAAGGAGGGGTTTCAATATCTCACTACTTCTAGATTATTTTAAACTCTCCCATTGCAAAGGTGTTCTCAAGGAATGGTGTGAACAATACAATAGTAAGAAAATTTGTACTTCCTGGTTAGTTTTTGGCATAATAATAATCCTTCCTTCTAATATTCAAATAGCCTTAGGTTTTTAGCAAGGAGAGGATCCTTTAATTCCTTTAACTTCTTTTCCAAAATTTAAATCTTTTTGCAAGAAGAAATTATTTAATTATGTTATTGATTCTACCCTTGGAAAAAGCCAATTTATTCCTGGAGATTTCATTAATGAGGTTCACTTTGATTTATGTCTACTTATCTATAGCAAGGTCTTGTGGTATAGAGAACAATACTATGTTAGTTCTTATTCTATTTTCATACTTCATGGTGTCATAACCAATAGAATTTATGATTGATCGTTGTCTTATTTCTCTACCTAGTATAATGCCATGACTGGAATTACTGTTGCCTAGAAAAATCCTTCCAAATCTTATATCCTATGTTGTGTACCCTAGGTCATGTGCTTGATCCTAAGTTATGATCATCCAAAAAAAAATTTTAGTCATTAAAATCCTTGATTATGCCCTAAATTTCTCAAAGATGCAAGAGTTATAAGAAGTAAGATTATGGATGCCAAGAAAGGTTAGCTAGCTTTATAGCATGCTTAGAATTAGGATGAAATCAATGAGGAATTTTTATATTTTTATTATTTTCTTATTGTTAATTATGTCTTTATTTTATGTATTTGATAGTACAATTTGGGCTATAGAATGAATCAATGCAAGGTGCTGGAGCTACACAAGCTAAAGAAGTTTAAGGTACTTTGACTTTTAGTATGGTTCAATCACAAGAATAAATCACATTTTCTACTCCCAAGGCATATATTTAAATATAACATGTATATATTTAATATCTTATCTTTTTCTAATAAATATATTTTTATAGAGGCAACGTATTGGGAAAAGTTTTGGCAGTTTAGTAGTTATAAGACAACAAGTCCAACAAGAGGCTCAACAACAACCCCAACAAAGTCAACAAAGTACAAAACAAGATAAGGGAAAGTAAAGAGAGGTAAGTTTTAATTATTTAAAGGTTTGAATACTTTTCTCTTTCCTTTGTATAATGTTGATTTTTATGTTGCAAATGTCTATGAAGTGATAGTACTTTATTTGAGAGATGGACAAAGATGATACAAGAACTTCTAAATAAACTCCCATTCCTCCATCTAGATCACTAGGCATGCCTCCTTTTTCTAAAACATCAATCATGCCTTGTTTTTTTGCAACACCTATGAGAGGTTCCCTTTCACAAGTAGCACCAACACCACTTCGTAAACTTGTTCCAGTGTTTTCTTCTTTCTCTATCTTGGGTTCTTCTTATTCGATGGGGCAAATAGTGGTGGCAGTTGAAGAAGAACTCATGCTTCTTCTACGTATTAGCCAGTGAATTTTTTATAATAAATCCTATTGTATTCATGAGGGTGTCTACCATTTACAAGAGTCTTAGTCATGCAACTTCAAGGTAGATTATGATTTAATATAGGTTGCAGTTCCATCATCTTTGCATCCAATTCCTAAGGATGCTCCAAATGCTCTAAAATATCTAAAGGAACTCCTAGGAGAACTAGAGAGTGCAACATGCTATGCTTGCCATCTAGAGACTCATGAATAGTTCCTCCAAATTGATAATGATCGATTTTAGGTAATACTTTTTTTTATTCTTTACTCTTCCCTCTTTCTTGATTTTCTCACAACTCATAATTCTAGTTTGATTTATGCATAGAAAAGATAAGGAATGACAAAAGGACATGGATGATCAATCAATACAAATGGACATGTTAAAGATCCAACTTAAAAGAAAGGAGAAATTAGTAGCTGTAATAAGATGTGCGACAAAGTATATCAAACAATTGTGTGACAAATTAGTTGGATGCAAGGTAGTGCTTAGCAAGAAGGATGCCACTGATGAAGAAAGGGAATCACAATTGAAGATAGTCATAGATCTCTTTGAGTCATTCGATTGTAACAAATAATCAAAGTTTCTTTCTTTACATATTTCCCATTTTTGTGTTTTGCTTCTTTCCCCTAGTCTTCCTTTTCTATATTATACTTAGATGTACTTCCTCTTACTCCTCTTTTGTTACAAAATAAAATAATATAATATAATATTTTTTTTCATTTTGTTATTTTGCTTAAATGTACGTGTGTTCTATAATAACAATAATAATAAAATAAGATTTTTCTTCCACTTTGATTTCTAAATCATGGTTTGTTCTAATACCAAATGTGACATCCCATTCCTAGATTTTGTAAAAATATGATTACTTAATTTATCTCATTCATCATTTTCTTAGATAATATACTAGAAACATTATAAATATCTAATGAATTAACTAGTACATAAATAATTGGCACTAAAGAATAAAAACATAAAAATGAAAAAAATTTATTAATAGTAGAGAGTATTGTAATGTTCTCTAGGTTATCTTCCTATGCGACTTAAGCCTTAGAGGTAATCTGGCATTGCCACAACAGTTAGGTTGTCCTACCAAAGGGGTAATTAGTCCCTTTTTTTTTTGCTTCACCCAGGTTCCACCACTTGCCTATCTTGGCTCTACAACTCCATGCCTGGCACAACCTCTAACCTTGACCTTAAATGGCATAGGTCAAACCCTTTCTTGAGAGATACACGAATAATTGTAACTCCTCATAATGAGGTGCCCTTCATTTAAAGGTTAATTACATTTTTTACAATTATTTCCATCCTTAACAAGAGATAGGAAGTTACAGCCAAGGTCAAGGTTAATGAAGCCATTTAGCAACTCTAGTAGAAAGGTAATGCATGGTAGTCCATCTTTGATGGACTCAACACATACAACAAAATAGGGATATATCTACAGAAGTAGAAAATCAAGGAGATGACTAAATACATGGATCTTTCCAATCTTTATTATGCCAACTTGACAATGATATTTAGTCTTTGAATACCTAAACATGAATTGAAATTATTATATAGCATTTTATTTGAGTGTAACATGTATCTAGATATATTTGCATGAATGATAATAAAATCAAGATTTCTTTCATTTATTACAATAC
>MNCI01027496.1:3180-32509 GCA_015680685.1 Gnetum montanum
TCTATCTTCCTTTAACAATTCTTCTTGAGCATCAAAGTATTAAAATATCAATAAAGCACAACCAACATGTATATTTCTCTTGATTATCCTTTGTGACTTATTCATATTTTATCATCTTTGCTGCTCCATGAAATGGCTAAATGTGTCAACACTTTCCCTACCTAATCTAGAAGTTGTGCAAATGGGCAGAGATAGCACGGTACTCCAATGATATAATCTGGCATGCCCCGATTTCCTCTTGGTGGAAAATGATGAAGGATAAAACTCCTACCACCACACAGACAGAGGAGGAGCAGCAACCACCTCCACCACTTGCACAAACAACAAGGTCAGGTTCGCAAACCATAGCATAACACATCCGCGTAATCTGACAAACCCTCTTGAGCCAGCAAGAGCAATCTGGCAGGATTGGTGGAGGAGAAGAAGACCCTTCAATCTATCGCCCTACAATGAGCCACCTAGATCAAGTGGCTCGATCAGTTAGCTTACTTGAAAGAGTAGGGCCAATGTTCTCCGCAGCTCAAATGCAAGTGCCTGCATGAACAGATCCTAGTGTCTAAGAGGTGACACTATTGTCCTAGCAGCTATTTCCTGAAATCTTTGGGAATGCTGCTACCTTCTTGGTACACTTGGAAGATGGTGAAGGGGCAACAGTCTTGGTGATGCAAAACCAAGAATAGGAGGTTGTGGCTGAAGTGGTTGCTGACAAAATTGCTACAGTTCTCAATGCACCGACGGTGCCTGTACCAGATGTGCATGGGCTTCAATATGTACAAACGTCCGCTAGAACTTCACGTAGCAAGATGGATGTAGCCCAACACAAAGAACTATTGGACCAACTGGTGGGAACCAGGAAACTGCTTCTAGATGTCTTTGACCTTCTAGACAACATCACTGCAACCTAGTCAGAGCTGCTCTTGGCAAGGGGTAAGAGCCTTAGTTTGGAAGGGCAACTTAAAATTGCTCAAGCCACCTATCAATGGTTGGCAATAGAAGTGGCCCAACTAAGAACCCAACTTGCTGATCCAGCTCTCCTCAACCATGAAATCACCAGAGATGAAGCTTTTCAATAGCTTCATCTTAAACTTCAGATAGTTGAGGATGAGCAAGAGTTGAAGATCTTCTATAAGTCTTTGGCAGACGTTCAAGCATATACTTTAAACAAGGACTTGACGGAGGTTCGCCAAGAGAACGTTAGGTTGACTATGAAGGTTCATCACCTATGCAATGTTGGTGTAGAAAATGAACACATGAAAAATTTATCCACCAATAGCACGAAGAACTAGCCAGGGTGAATGTTGACGTAAGAAGGTTGGCTGTTGAGAACCAAAATCTGTCAATGGAGGAGGTTCAGGCATTGCAACAGAAATCTGCAATTGAAATCGCCACTTGGAAGAATGAGGCCCTAAAATTTGAAAACATCAAAAATCATTAAAGGGACCAAGTGGGATTACAGAAGGAAGTAAATGAAAAGCAGATTCAGGTCGTAAAGGCCAAAATGAACCAAGCACTCCAACGGCTCCGAGAAGGAGGTGAGGTATGGCAACCTATCTTTGATGGGTTGAATGCCTATAATCAAGTTGAAATCCACCTTAAGGAGCTGCAAATTGAGGAGATGATAGAATATATGGAGCTTACCAACCTATGCTATGTAAACCTGGCTATGCTCACAGTCGGGAGACCACGTTCAGAATTGGAAAAGAAAGTGGCCGCCTCGTATTCTCTATACGAGGGTGAGTTCTAGGCACATAAAGCAACAAAGCAAAAATTGAAAATAGCAAACGCAGAACTTGAGGTTCTCCCACAAGTTTTGAAGGACAACGTGTAGTCGCAGAGAACTTGGCCCGATGGATGAATGACTACCAGTAGCTGCAGACATCAATTCAAGCATTCGACATCGAACGGAAGTAGTTCACAGCCTGGTTTGTCAACCTGAAAGAACTCTTCCCGGTGCTGCCATGCCCTTGGGAGGTTCTAATTCCAACACACATTGGTGAAGCTTCCTAGACAGTGAACGATCCTAGAAGCAAAGAAGAAAAATGAGGGCTCTCTTGGAGGTTTTCTAGTTACCTTTGAAAGTTGCAGCTATTGCAAGATAGCCATCATTCATGCCACCACCATCGCATGGGCCAGAGGCTAGTGAAGGTCCATCAAAACCACCGCCCCCAAGGACGGTGTGACCTTCTCCAACAATTTTGTGCATCATTCGACCTGGCAGAGACTCCAAGACCAGCAAGGTGTTCAATTTTGTCTCAAAACACCACCATTTTTTGTAACTTTTCCTTCTCTGTAACTCAAGCACTTGGTAAAATTAGTGTTGAGTCATGTGTGTGTTGTGTGTGTCAAGTCATGTGTGTTGTAAATAAAAGTCCATACCTTCCAAGTTGTAAGAGGAACTCGAGGACAAGTTTTTACTTAGTCGTGGGGGTATGATGAAGTGTTTAATGGTCGCTGCGTCTACTAGGCCACGTATACGGGACCCCGTATACACAGCCTCATCGATGTAGCCCCATCGACGCATCCTTCCATGCATCGACATGGCCTCGTTTACATGGCATCTATTTCGGCCTATAAATAAGAGGGCCTTCCACCTCATTGAGACATCTTTTTGTCAGTTGTAGTGAAGCTCTTGCAGTTTGTTCCTGCAAAAGATAGAATATTTTCCAAGTGCCCGCAGTAGGTGTAAGAAAAGTGACTGGCTCTTTATTCAAGCGTTGATGTATCTAAGCCCATTGGTGTGACGGCAATAAAGATGAACTCTTCAAGCATTCCATGCAGCATTTGGGCTTAGTCATTTAATTCATTCAATAGCTTAATATTTATATGCTTTGATAATTACTTAAGTTTCTCTTACTATTAGTTTAATCACTATCATTCATTCATAGTTCATAGAAACCATAAGTACGACCATCTCGAATGCAAACCCAACACTTGGTAACCCAGTGACGCTTAACGTCTGGTAGCCTAGTAGTGTTTAGGGGATGCTTAGAACCTGCCCGAAAGATGGGATCGGATACTTATGCTAGGAATAGTTAAGATATAGATTAGGATAATCGTAGATTAGATAATATTTCATTCCTTACTTTTCATACCTTAATTAGATGCTAAAAGATAAAGTAAAAACTATAAAAATCAGTTGCCTCAATCTCACTTAACCATTGCCATTAGATACTCACAAGTGAGGTTGAGAAGACAACAATCGTTCTAATAAAGGGTTTTGCTGGTTAGAGGCCTAGTGTATGTTAAGTGCTTACAGTCTACGGAATTCGACTGAGTCACGTGTGAATGCCTGTGATTCGCATGGTTGGGCGTAGGGGTACCTAGCCACTCATCACATGCCTAAAGATCCCCTCTAACTAAGGCCCTCTCTCTCTCTCTCTCTCTCTCTCTCTCTCTCTCTCTCTCTTAGTTCCTATTTCTCTTTTCTTCTCTTTTTAGAATGGTTGTTATTTTATGGGATTACTCTTGTGTCTTGAGGAGGTTGATTAGTCTTGGAGTGGTGATGCGAAGTCACTAAAAGAGACTGGTTTTGGTCTCGACTAAGGATGGATCTTCTTAGGTCATTTTAAACACATATTCCATAAGGAACTTCTTATGACCTTAATTCGGGATTCCATTTCACCTTCTCAGTCATCCATCTGTGCTACCATAACTCACCTCACTATCAATTTCTATGTTATGCTCAATGTCTTAGTTTGTCATGTTGGTATTCTTAGATAGATTCTTTTTTGTTGGTCCTTAATGTTTCATAACCATTAATCAACTATGCAAGCCCACGAACTCCTTAGTTGGGGTTATGCAAGGGAAACAAGGGCAGATGTCTGCTATGGGGAGGATCCACCTACATATTTCTTTGTTTTTTTAGTTAAGTTCCTTACCTTAGGCATTATTACAATCCTATCTTTCACATATTCCATTGTGCACACCACTCTGTGCTCCTTGAACTCTCATGTTCCATCCCATTTTATCATTTTTCCTAATTTTCTTAATTTTTGAGACTTCGACACTCTCTTCTTACATTTTCATCATGTTCATGGCTGTTTGGGCTTCCATTTAATCTTAATTTCATTCAAAATCTCTTTGTAATTTTCAAGTTTTGACCAAGTCAACAAAAGTCAATGATGGTTGACAGTTGCGTCGATGAGGCCCCATTAACGTAGTACAAAAATACTATAAATAATGCTAAACACTTAGGATTTTTTCACATTTTGTCCATAATGCCCAAGGATTTTTTGCAATTTTCAGAGCCCAAAGCCTTCCCAAGCCTATAACTCTCACACTGTTTATCCAAATCATCTCATTCTTCAATCTTGCAATTACCGAAGGTAAGCTCTTAGTTGTAGGGGTAGTAAACCCCAAAGTTTTGATGATAATTTTTTCAAAATTTTTTCTAACTCCCCTAAAGGGTTAAGTGATAAATGCTATTAAATCATTAATTTTTGAGAATTTAACCCTTCTAACAATTTTGGTAAACCAAAGATTAAATTTATAATTAACTACTTAATCTATCTAGCCATAATCACACCTTAGCCAAATGTAACCCCATCATGAGACAAGGTATTCCAATCATTCTAAGTTACATAATAATTACTAATTCATTGTTATGTGTGATTATAGATGACACCAAGATAGAAGAGACCACAAGAGGAGAGACCATCACAACCACGAGAGAAGCAACCTAGAGGAGGAAGAGGCCAACAAGAACATGACAAAGAACAAGCTAAGGAAACCCATGTAATAGGACCTCTTAGAGATGAGGCCGAGGTGGAACCTGTCCAACAAATTCCTAAAGAGGTAGCCACATCTGAACATTCATAACGAGGCAAAGTGCCAGGCCCTGTACCTAGACTAGAAGTCACACTCACATAGGCCTATCTTGACATAATTGGAAACCATGAGGTCCAACACTTAATTCTCCAAGAATTCAATTTCGAACCATTTCTTNACCATGAGGTCCAACACTTAATTCTCCAAGAATTCAATTTCGAACCATTTCTTGAATAAGCTCCAGAAGATGTCAAAACTCAACTACAAGCCTCTCCGATGTGGCTAATCATCACTTCCAGTGGGGAGTGGTACATGGGAGAAATGTATATCTTCTGTAATAATAGGAAAGTAGGATCCACTGTGAAAATCAAGGACATCCAAGTGTCCTACTCAGTGGATGCCATTGCATAAGTCCTTGGGCTGCTAGACATAGAAACAAAATTGGCAAAGTTGTCAACACAAGGTGATCCCAGAGCAAAGAAGGAGTGGATGCAGCGGTGTTATGGGGTTAACTACAAGGAGTTTTGTGCACTCACACTAGCAGAGCAAGTCTATTTTAAGATAGCAGCCTACCACCTTAATCCAACGGTGAGGCCTAGTAAGGTGATAGCCTTTTCCACCCGAGCATGCACTGCTTTAAGCAGTAAATTTCTAGCAAATCTTCCACAACTAATCTATCTAGAGATAGAAAAGTGCTTCAAGGAGAATGAACATGGAAGAAAGACCTTGCTATTTCCTTGCTTGATCAAAAAACTATGCAAAAGGATAAGGATAGTTCGCTATGCAAATGATACACTAAGGCATGCTCCTAGTGCTTTGTGGGTTGAGATGATGAAGGATAAGATGCCTACCATGACCACAGAAGAGGAGCAGTAATGACACCCCCACCACCTACTCATGAGCAAACATCAGAGGCCTGCAATGCAATTAAGCACATGTAGAAAATTCAAGAGTAGCTCTTGAAACAATGAGAATAGTAGGTAGGAACTAGTGGTGGAGATCCATTTGTGTACAAACCAACCATGAGTCACCTCAGAGACGTGGCTCATACAATCAGCTAGATGGAGGAAGGTGGATCAATGCTATCTACCCAACAAACATAGTTTCCTGCGACATCAAATCCAAGTGCCTAAGCGATGACAGTGTCTCTCTCTCAACACCATCTATTCCCAGAAATCTCTGGGAATGCTGCTTCGTTTTCGATGCACTTAGAGGAGGGTGAGGACGCAACCATATTGGTGATGCAATACCAGGGGCAAGAGATAGGTGCAAATATCATTGTTGATCGAGTCACTAAAGCATTAAATGCACCTACAATGGCTGAACTAGATATTTCTACACTAAGAGATGTGCAAGCATTCGTAGGGACAATCAGTGGAAGATTAAGTGCATCCCAACATGAAGAATTGCTAGACCGACTAGTGGGAATCGGGCAATTGATTCTAGATATCTTTGATTTTTCATATACAATCACTAGAACTCGGTCAAAGCTATTTGAGGCAAATAGCAAGTGCCTAATCTTGGAAGGGTAATTTGAAATAGCTCAAGCACATAATCAACACTTTGTTGTGGAAGTTGTTGAATTGCATGCCCGAATTGCTAACCCTGCTCTTATCAACCCTACATTAACACGAGATGAAGCTTTTCCACAACTTCAAGAATAGCTTAAGCGAGTTGAGGGAGAAATGGTAATGGTGGTCTTTAATCAATCAATAGCAGAAGCTAAAACTCATGTAGTATAGAAGGACTTGATGCAAATGCACCAAGAAAATGAATCCTTGATCATAGAAAACCATTGCCTACGAAATGTTGATTTGCAAAAATAATAATTAGAAGAATTTATTCATCAATAACAAAAGCAGCTTGCCAAGGTAAACATCGAACTAAGGAGATTAGCAGTAGAGAATTGTAACCTCTCCATGGAGGAGGTCCATGCCTTATGCCAAAAGTCAAATATTGAGATTGCCACCTGGAAGAACAAGGTTTTGAAATTCAAGAAAGTTAAAAATCATTACAGATATCAAGTTGGCCTACAAAAGAGGTCAATGAAAAGTATATCCAACTAATGAAGGCAAAAGTTAATGAGGCCCTCCAACAACTCCAATAAGGCAGAGAATTGTGGCAATCCATCATCGATGGGATTGATGCCTACAATAGGGTAGAAATTCGCATGAAGGAGTTGCAGATTGAAGAGATGATGGAGTACATGGAGCTAACCAATCTCCGTTATGCAAACCTAGCGATGCTGACTGCCAAATAGCCACATTCTAAACTTGAAAAGTAAGTGGCCAACTCATACTTGTTGTATGAGGCTAAGTTCAAGACCTATAAAGACACCAAGCAAAAGCTTGCAATTACAAATGTTGAACTCAGGGTTCTCAAGGTGAAACTCATTGACTAGAGATCAATCATAGAGAGCCTAGCCAAAAGAATGAATGACTACCAAGCACTACAGGACACACTTCAAGCATTTGACATTGAGTGTAAGCAATTCACAGCTTGCTTTGTCAATGTGAATGAGCTCTTTCTTGTTTTGCCTTGTCCTTGGGATGTTCCAACCCCAGCCCACATCGGAAAAGCTACGTGGGCCATGAATGATCCCTAGAGTAAAGAAGAGAAAATGAAGGCATTATTGGATGCTTTTCACCTTCCATCTAAAGTAGCAGTAGTAGCAGGACAACCACAGCCACCTCTACCACCACACATGCTTGAAGCTAGTGAAGGTCCCTCAGAACCTTAGGAGCCACCATTGCCTAGGATTGTTTGACCTTCTCCATCAACTTCACGCCATCAAAGAACGTGTTGTCCAGTTTTGAAGAATCATGTCATGGTGTTCAATTTTCTGTCATGAACACTACAATTTTTATAATGTGTTGATCCATACACTAGGCACTTAGTTGTTATGTCCATTTTGTCTTGTTTTGTTTTGTTATGTCACAGTCAGTTAATAATTCCATACCTTCCCAATTTTGTAAAGAACTTGAGGATGAGTTTTCATTCAGTCGTGACGATATGATGAGTTTTGGTTTGTCACGTCAACTAGGCCTCGTCAACGAGGCCCCATCGACATAGGGGTCTATCCCGATCTATAAATACGAGCCACCAACCACATTTATAGTAATCAATTCTCATAGTAGTAGTAGAGCTCTTGTAATTTGTCTATTCGAAAGTTAGAATATTTTTCCCTAGTGCCTACAGTAGGAGTCATTAAGTGTACAAATCTTTATTCGAGCATTGTTATACCTAAGCACGATAGTGTGTGCGATAATAAAGACAAGCTTTCTAATAAACCTTGCAGCATTCTAGATAAATTAAATATTTTATTTATGCATTTAATGTTTTCAAGTACTTATTCAATGTTTTCCAATAATTAAGATAATTGAGCAAGATAAGCTAGATAGATTAAATACATAAGTACGACCGCTTTGAGCGTAACATGTATTTGCTGGGTAATCCCAGCAACGATATTGTTTGGTACGCCCAGTAGTGTAGCACTTGGTAACCCAACAGTGGATACATGAGTTCAAGACATGTATGGAAAGTGGGACCAAATACTTATGTTAGGATTAGCTAGACACCAATAGGTTAGTTACATTAAATTAGCCATTAAATTACCTTGTCTTTATCTCTATTCAAGCACCAAGACTATAAAACATAAAACTATAAAAATCGTATGCCTCAATTATACTTAACCATACCATGTGCTTCACAAGTGTAATTGGGAAGACAATGAATAACCTTAGGGCAAGGTTCACTGCCTAGAAAACTAGTGCACTGGAAACTATAAAGTCCATGGAATTCGACCGAATCGTGCGTGAACGCTCTGTGATTCATATGGTTAGGTGTAAGGGTACCTCGTCGTTCATCAATTGTTAATATTAGTTCTCATCCAGCTAAGAGTATCTACAAATGCTAATTTTTGCACTATAAATATGAATACAAGAAGGTCTTTATCCTTGTGCTATTTACTTTCCCATTTTCCCTTGTTTGTTTTGGTATAATTATGTTTGAGCAAAGAGGTGTGCTCCTAAAGATCTAGAGCTATTCCATGAAGATAAATAGTAAAATAAAGTAACAAAAATATACTAGACTATATCTTGAGGAAAAACTAGAAAACAAATTAATAAAAATACATAGAATATATCAAGGCAAAAATTAGAAAATACATTAATAAAAATATACTAGAACATATCCTGCTAGCTATTCCATGAAGATAAATAGGAAAATAAATTAACAAAAATGCACATAATATATCCTTGGAAAAACTAGAAAATACATTAATAAAAATACACTAGAATATATCATGCTAGGGTTATTTCACATTTATTTTGGTATCTTTATCTTTGGTTATATTATTTTACATTTTATAACATAGTTATAATTAAAATAATTATGATGAGTTAGCATTTATACCTATTGCACTCCCTTTGAATGTTCGGTTATCATATTTGTAGGCCATATTTGGGGGGGAGGGAGGAGGCTGGGGGTGGGGGGCATAGGGCACAGGGGCAGGGAAGGGGGGGTGTGGGGTTGTGGGTGGGGGGGTAGATGGGGGGTGGTGGGTGTGTATGGGGAAGGGTTGTGTGGAAGGGAGTGGCACATGTTGGAACCCTCAAATAATTGTAATATAGGTACACCCCAAGATATATAATTCAATTAGAACTTTATAACTCAACATTACCCATTAGAATTAAACCCATGACTAAGCTTTCAAATCAAGAATCTTACTACTAGGCTAACATCTCATTGTTACTTATAGTCCATATACAAAAATAATATGGCTACGATATGGCCAAACTATGGGTTCTATTTTGATAGGTAGTTCTAATTTGACTTTGTGTCATGGGGGATAAATATTGTTCAAAGAATTTCGAATTTTAACACCCCATATAATGTAATGTCCTTTGATTTAGAGTATAGAAAGATTTCATCCATGAAAACTTTTGAAAATATTATTAAAAAATAATTAAGCTAACTCATGTACTTCACAACAGGTCTCTTTTACAACTATTAGGCTACAATTCTTTATGAAAATTTTGAAGTTTTTTTTACCGATTTTCATTTTATACCTTGTATATTTAAGTTGAGTCTTAACCCATTCCAGCTATTGTACCTAATCAAATTTCAAAAATGTTTTATGTATTTTAATAGCAACATATAAAAAACAAAAACTCCAACTATTAAAACGAAATAGATCGGCAATTATAATCAATTTGCACTAAATTACTCAACTTATTCTGTTGAAATTTGGTAGGCAGTCACTTAACCGCTCGGCTAAATAATAATGTTTAAACAAAGAAATCATTTTATTAACGTAAAATTGTTTGCATCTTTGAAATAGCTGTACTTCAATCTTCTAAAGTTTAACGAACACGCAAATTTTTCGGATACTGCATAAGATAGCGATTCGTGGTACTTACCAAGAGACGTAAGCCACACAATGTAACCTAGGGTAACACAATATTACCTCAAAGTTTATCGAGACACGCTGTACAACCTAGAACCACTGAAGATAAGAACAATACTTAAAAAATAAATAAATTAATTAAAGCCTATTACAAACAATCACAGTGATTCCATAGATCAGTTGCTGCAGAAAAGCCGCAAGCAGTGGCAAAAACACACATTAAAATCCCTTTCCTTATCCGTAATCAGACCCAAGAAAATCCACCACAACTCTGCCTTGCTTCTCCTCTAGCGATGGCAGGCCTACTTCCCCTGAAATCCAGTTGTGGGTCTGCAAATCTGCCCTTCCTGGAACCAATTTCCCCAATTTCCTTGAAGAACAGGAGACCAACCAAATCCATCCAGAAACTGTCAACAAGAAGAAGAACAGCAAGAGCACAGGCAGGGGAAGGCAAGCAGGAAAGCATTGGTGCAGTTGGGAATGCAGCTGTGGTTGCAGGGTTAGTGGCAAATCCAGTTGTGGCATGGTCCCTGTACACACTTAAAACCACTGGTTGTGGGTTGCCTCCAGGCCCTGCTGGAGCTCTTGGAGCCCTTGAGGGTTTCAGTTTTCTTGCTGTGTTTGGTTTCATTGGATGGTCTGTTTATACTAAGCTCAAGACTGGCTCTGGTCTTCCCAGTGGACCTTTTGGCCTTCTGGGTGCTGTTGAAGGCCTCTCTTATCTTTCCCTTGTTGCCACTGTTGTGGTTTTCGGTCTGCAGTTCTTGGATTCTGGTTCCATTCCTGGCCCCCTCCCATCAGATCAGTGCTTTGGTTGAGCAGTGCTGCTTGTCCGTTGCTTTTTTTTCTGTTTTCACTCGTCTGTAATTAATTGTTGTGTTCAAGTCGGTGGGTTTGGGTTGATTTTATGAATGGTGATGATCTGATGCAATTCTGAAATTAATTGTTCTGTTCAAGTCAGTGGATTTGGATCTGGGTTTGGTTATTTATGATGTGATGCACTTCTGAATGGATCCAGTTTTCTGAAACTGTTTTGTTCAAGTGCATGGATTCGGATTGTATTAGTTTTTCATGAATGATGAAGCTCCGATTGGATTAATGCTTAGTTTATGGTTTCAAACTCCATGATAGCAACTATAAAAAGGCAGATTCATAAAAGGATAATAGAATTAGACTTCAAAAGGCATATAAATAAGGATCAAGTTTCAAATCCAAGGATTAAGCATTATAAAGGGTGATCAAGAAAGAAACCAAGAATTCAATGATTTAATAGATTTCAAAATTTTACAAAATAGACACGAACCGAATGATATGCTTCCTTTCTACTAGTAGGACCAACCTTCACGTAAGGATTCGTCACCCTTCATGGCATAATTGTTAGTGTCAACAATGCCCTAAATTATTATGAGTGGTTTTGAATTGTTACAAAAACAAGTTATTTAGGGCTGAGAATGCAATGATGGGTGGAAAGATTTACAAAAATGACTCTCATGCAAGTTACTTAGGGTCGAGAGTGGAAGCATGAGTGGGAAGATTTACAAAAACAACTCTCATGCAAGTTATTTAGTGCTAAGAGTGCAAGGATGGGCAGAAAGATCTAATAATAAAATCAAGGATCTTAACAACAAATCTTGTCAAAGGTGTTTATACATCGAAAATATTTTATTCAAATGAAGGAGAAAAGAAACTGCATTGAGATAATTAGCCATTACTATCCATCATCAAGCATAGCAAAGAAGGATCATCTTAACTTCTTACTTAATAAAAGAAATTTATTAGTACCCTAGATTATCGAGAAACTTTGTTTCTCTTTCTTTCACAATCTTCTTTTTGTTCTTGTTCATATTATGTTTTAGCCACAGGTTATTCTTCTCTCACCATGCACATCCTTATCTCTCCATCCATTTTGTTCATCCTTTTTTCTCACCTTCTACCCCCTCCATCTTTGTCTTTATAACTGTTGGCAAAATTCAAAATATACTAAATTAATTTTTGCAATTGATTCTTTCTTGGAAATTGTTCTTTCTTTGTTTTGTTTTGTAAAAAGTTATACTTAAAATTTTGTTCAAATTTTTTTATGGTGTATAATACATCAAGGTCTTTTTATTAGTACTTGACTTTAACATATGAGAATTGCTTTTCTTTAATATCTTTTTTGTGGAAGTGAAGGTTTCTTTTCACATGTTTTTTTTATGAGTGCCTAATTTTACAACATGCTTAGACATGGAAATCTAGAATTTGCAACAACTTTTCACCAAGCATTGATAATATCATTTTTGGTGATCAACTTGTTTTATCTATTACTTTTCTTTATATTTGAGCATTGCTTATTCTCTATTCTATTTAAAAGCTTCATTATATAGGTATCTTCTATCATGAATAGCATAATTATGATCTTCCTTCAAGAGTTAAACATTATATTTTTAAAAATGCTATTTTTAAATTAAAACTTCAAGTAGGAAAACTTAAGTGAAAGCTAGACAATTCAGTTGTCTCTTACAATATTGATTCTTTTCATACTTATGAACTCAAGTTAGAAAAGCTATCAACTTTTGTTGTAATTTGTTTCTTATTTTTGAATCCTCATTCATTTTTCATTAGAGAGAGTTGTTTGCTCTTTTTACAAGGAAGCCTTTAGTAGGAAGTTAGAGCTTATAGGGATGCTTTTGAATAAGGGTGATGAGCAATGGAATAATCCAACACCCAACCATATGAGATACGAGTGTTCATGTGCAGCTCGGTTGAATTCCATGGATAAGGCAATGTAGTTATGCTAGTAATTGGTTTAAGTTCGCAATTGTTGTCTTCCCACGTGAGCTAGTAAAATCGATGCATATGGTTTAACTCACAGTGAGGTGTATGATGTGTTGATGTTGTAGGGCTATGTTCTTCCTAGTGAACATAAGGTAAATGAAGTGGTTTCTAAATCTAAGTAACAGTAAATGAATCTAATCTAGCTTAGTACAATGGACATCCATTCTTGATTCTCCACACACATCTTGGATTCATATAATCGTTACTGGGATTACAAAGTATCTTGCTACTAGGCAAACCAAGTGATAATACTACTAGGTTACCAAATAATCACACTTAACACTAAGAATCAGTCGTATCCATTCCGCTTAATAACAGAAAGAGTAAAGCTCATGTAAAAGTAAATAGTAACTAAGAAAGTGGTAATCATTAAGCTAAATGAAAAAAGTAAGAAATCTAAGTGATACTGCAATGATGCAAAGTAATCTCGATCTTTATTTTTGGTCATGAAATATGTCCAAGTACATTCAACTGGAATAAATACTCTGTTGAATCACTTAACATTGCACTGCGGGCATACACTGCTAAGTGCTAAGTGCTAAAATCAAGAAAACAAATTGACAAAAATTTGCTAAGGTTGGAATGAAACTGTTATTGGACTGTGCGCCTAAGTGTCATATATATAGGCCTACACGTGTCCATGATATTGGGTATTCGACATTGTAGCTTGTGCACCGATATCGGGGACTTGATGTCATGGCTCCGATATTAGATGCCCAATATCGTAGCCTTGCAAAAATTGGATTTATCATACCCCCATGATTGACTAAAAACTTGTCATCGAGTTAAAACAAAATTAGAATAGAGTTTCTTACAAAATTAGGAGGTAGATTTTCATGACATTAACTACTATATACATGACTCTTAATTGCTACAGTGGTGTTTACAAAAATGACACGTGACATGACATCTTTAACCAAGAAAAAAAAACAAAATATAATGAAGCTCAATGTAGTGTAAGTAGTTCCTGGTGGTGGTGGCTCTACCATCAGTTACTTTCTCCTGCCATCGGGCTTTTGGAATTTGTACCAATTCAGGAGTGCTTGAAATTTTTCTTCTTCCATTCTAGGATGGTGAATTATCCATGCTGATGAACCAATGTTTGATGGAATTAGCACATCTCATGAGCATGGAAGCTATGGAAACATTTGATTTGCTTTGACATACTATGCTATGAACTACCTTCTCTTCTCTTCAAATGCTCTAGCCTTCTTTTGTAATTCATGATAATTTGTCTAGATTTTCCACTACATCCTTCTACTCTTAATAGTCAACCTTCACTGCTTCTAGTTTAGAGTTTTCCACAAGGAGTTTCTGCAAAGCATCTTTTCAATTTACAAACTTTTTTTTACATAGAGCATATATGGCTACTACTTGTTGTTCTAGCTCATTCTTTGACGTGCCTACTATCAACATGACTAAGTTAGCATAACAAAGGTTAGCCAACCCCATGTATTCTTTTAGATCTTTAATATGAAAGTCTTTATTTTTCACCTCATCTTGGTGGACAAAGACATAATTGTCCAAAATGGGTTGCCAATTAGGATTTTGTGTTGACATGGTGCTAATTCTAGCTTTGGCCATATGGATCTCTTTCTCGATAATTTGCTTATACATGCTCACCTAATCTTGAAAGTGTTCCTTGAGCCTCTCATGTTTCTTTGCCTCATTTTGCCACATGCTTATTTCAATGGCTGAATTTTGTCAAATGGTACATACCTCCTCCATAGAGAGAGTTCTATTTTCTCTTGCTAGGTGGCTTAGTCTTGGTTGATTCTTAGCAACTGTTCTCTCAACTGGTGGATGCTTTCTTCTCAAATGTTTTTCTGCTTTTCCACCATGGTCAACCTCATGTTATTAGTTGCAAGTTGTTTATTTTCTTCTTAAACTATGGTAAGTACCTTCACATGTGCATATGTTTATGCTTTAACTACAAAGGCATTCCATATCACTTTCTCCTTCTTTATTGTCATATGTTTATTCTTCTCGATCAAGTGATTTATCTACTCTATTCTAAATTTTTTTATCTAAACAGGTGCAATGAAGTATGTAGGATCTCTTTTTTCAACTCTCAGGGCTACAAGTTCTTCTTGTAATCTCAAAATTTTATTTTTTACATGCTCTGCCCTTATCTTTGTCATGACCAATTTTCCTTTGGTGGTAATGAGCTTAGACTATACTACAGTAACATCACTAGGGATGTCGAAAAGTATTGTCATGACTTGTCCAATCTGCAGTAGTCTATCAAGCACATCCTCATGATTAGTAGGAGTCATCAAGGTTCTGGCTAACATCTAAGCATCTCTGGTTCTAGTTAGATCCATTGATGGTATAATAGGTACATTAAAAAAATTCCTTGATGTGATCGATGATCACCTCTACTATTCCTACTTTATTTTGGTGTTGCATTACCACTATTGTGGCTCCTTCTCTAGTTTCTAGCACCACCTAGAACAATGTAGCATTCTCAGAGATCTATTTTGACCATTGCACCTCTCCTTCTAACTATAATGAAATCTGTCCAATTGTTGGATCTACTAAAGTTGTGGGCTAGATGAAGTTGTCGATAACTCTATAAAGATTGGTCTCCTCCCTTGTTCCCCAACTAATTATTTCTACAATCTATTGTAGATGACTCATCAATAGTTGGTAATCCTGCAATGGTAGTGGTGGGACTTGCTGTTATTGTTGCTCTTATTGCAACTACTATTGTTGCTCTTGTTCTTGTTCTTGCTCCTACTCCTCACCATGGTCTTTCCTTGGTGATGTTGATTTGAGCAACTCAACATATGAAGCATTTTGGACCCTCCTTGGAATGTCATTGGTGTATTCTAGGATTCCAAATCGCTTGCACAGCTTCCCAATAAGGCACAGAAATGAAAGTGTTGGCTTCCTTACCTTCTTTTCTTCAAACTACCTTTGTATTTCCATAAAGTAGAGTTTTGTGAGGTTGGCATTATATTTTCCCATCACGATTGCACTTCCTCTGGCTACATAAGTAGATAATCTGTTGAGTCCTTTTTTTGGGAATAGGTGATAAATGCCAATTTTGAAGTAAAACCTTTCTTTTAGAGTTAATTCACTATATCCCTTATTTTCCTTGTCATATGCACATTTTATCCATAACTTTCTAGTTTCAAGATCTGATTGGATGAACATATGTGCTAACCTTATCCCTCCATTAGGTATATTTAGAGCTTCAACAATTGCTTTGATCAAGAATGAAATTGAGATTCCTCTAATGTTAACAGTAGTACCCTCTTCTTTGTTGTGCCAAAACTGATATGTTTCTCCATGATATCATTCACCATTCTGTGACAATGTAGGCCATAGTGGTGATGCTTAGAGTTGCATTTGTATTACTTTAGGAACAAATTCCATAAATGAACCAAAGTTCATTTCCATCATGATTCTGGTTAGGATGGATTTTTCTTGGATGGCATGGATGTAGTCTTGTGACAACATGAGGTGTTTTCCTGAAACTTGTGGTTCATTTGCCTCTCCTTGGGTTGATTTTCCTATAGCAAGAGTTTCTTGATGAATGCTAAACAATTGGGCTTCCTACTTCTCATGTTCTAGTTCTTATCCTCTAGTTTAGCCTCTACCTTGACCTCTAGGTCTCTTGCTTGCTCCTTGTGAAGGTCCTCCTTATGCTCCTCTCTTTAGGGCCATTTACAATCATTAATGAATTAGGAATCATTAGAGGACATTTTCTAATTTTTATCACTTCCTTCCTTTCTCATGCTTTTATTTAGATTAAGTTCTTAGTTATTAGGATTATAGAGTTAGAAAAGTTTTACAAAACGTGATCCCATAAGTGTTAATTTCGTTGTAACCCTTCATAGTTATTCATTATATCCCTATTTATGGCCCATAATGATGTTTATAGATCCTTAGGAGTTTTATTCAAGTGTTTTGGCATTAATATGATTGATTATTCTTTAAAAATTTCAACTTTCTCTTCATACTTACCCTTATAGTACCTTCCAGGCGTTACAATTTTTCAAAAAATTAGCTTAAATTTTCCTCACTAGTACCCTCCATGAGTAAGATGAGCACTTTGTGATCAAATAGGTATAAAAAGCACAAAAATAGAAGCAATAATAGTCAAGTTATGGCTTGGGAAAGCAAGGAGGTCAAAGCTCAAATCAGAGAAAAAATTTCAAAAAATCTCCCTTGGCTCAAATGAAAAATGGTGAAAATTTTTCCAAGTGTTCATCAATATATATAGGTTTTGTGGGACCTAATATCAAGGACTCAACATCAAGGATTCAATATCAGTACAAACCTGATATTGGAGCCCTAGATATTTCATTTTTCATAAGTGGTTGATAGAGAAAATTGATTCTTTTGGACATTTGAAAGGTTTTAGGGTTGCTTAGAGGGTTTGGATGATAGAAATAAGCATGTTTTTGTCAAAACTCATCATTAGAAGTTCATAGAGAAGGAATCTTGAGCTACGAAAGTTCATAAGATGGATTAAAAATGGTAATGGATTCAAGTTTTTAAAACAGATAGTGTAAATGATATGGGAAGTGTTTATTAATGTTTGGAAGGTTCAAGATGATGTGGAATTGCTTGGCAAGTATAAGATACAACAATTATACAAGTGGATCCTCCCCAAAGTAAGCTCCAACCCTTAATGCTTTTGTATAACCATGCCTATAAGTGTCCTTAGGCATTTATGGAGTTGAATAAAACACATACCTGTTTAGCAAAACACATCTGTTAGCATCACCAAATTGGGAAAATAGCACTATGTTACACAAAATCATAAGTTACGACTATTCAAATAGTGGGATGAAATGAACTTAGAAAGGATTGCAAAAATTGGGATGTGAGGTGTCTTACCATGAGCATAATGAATTCTTGTGTTTTATTAGTGGTTAAAGTAATCACTAACCTTTCTATCCAAGATTCAAACCAAGTCCAAACCACATTTCAATGACATCATATCATTTCATCTTTTGGAATTACAATCGTAAGACTATCAATGTTGCAAGGAGTATTATCACTTGGTGTATTGTCGAAGGAAGGAGTTTTATTTTTAGATTTCTGAGAAGTTGCCTACATTTAGGCATGGGTAACATGTCTTACTAGTGGGAACCCCAAAAATTTATTTTGTGCACTTTTTATTTTTCATTAGTATCAATATTTCAAGGAAACACTTATTTTACTCTTACTCCCATTTTTTGTTAGATCTACAAGGATATAATACAACCTTAGCAACATGATAGAACTCATAATAGTAATCCAAAAGAATCCACAAATCCCCTTGATGTCACACCCTTTTTATTCCCTCTTGGTTCTTCACTTTTCTATCCAAGCATAATGATTACAATTTTATTTTTAGTTGTATGATGGCAAAGAATGTCATTATGGCCATGGTAAGAACCTCTTATTAATGGAATGGATGGATGGATGATGTGAGCTCACTATTCAAATAATTAGTCCCTTATGACTTGATAACATAAAGAAATATTCACCTTATTGAACTACATCTCACCTTTATTTGTAATGAGTCTTATTAGTAATCAGAATTATTTATAAAGAGTTTGAAAACAAAGTATGAAAGAAATGAAAAAGATAGTAAGAAATTTGAAAAAGTATAAAGAATGAAAAATGTTAAAGAATCGAAAGATATCAAAGAATATCAAAAATTTAAAAAATGAAAAGTGTCAAAGAATAAGAAAAGATTAAAGAATGTGAAAAATAAAAATGGAAAAACACTTCTTAATTGCAAAATCAAAGTAAGGCATCTCTCCCATGATTGAACTTGTGGGTAACTATTCTGAAAATGCTCCCTAGATCTCCTAGGTCATACACTCTAGGTGGTTCACTTACCATCTTTATTGATTTATATTCTCTAGTATTATCCCATGTAATTTTGATGGTAGTGGAGCTTTGATTGTCTAAGTCCTTGTTCTCCTTACCTTTTGATGCATGATTATGAGTTTTTACTTTCGTTGTCGGGTCCTTAGTTGAAGTCATTTTCTTAGATTGGAAATTAATAAGTGGTTCACATGTTTCCATGCATGTTTTAGATAATTTTTGGTTATCAATTAGTGGCCACATGGTGTCTTTTAATTTTGTAGCTCCTTCTCTTTCTTTTGCACATGTTTGTTTTTCACTATTGTGGATTGGTGTGGTGACTATGTTAACATTTTGAAGTGTCGATCCACTATTACACCCTTTACTTTCAATAGTAATGCATGGGATCCGCTACGTATGTATGGCTCTGTGCATGTATTCTTTAGAGATCTCAACAAATAGATCCATCATACTCATCTTAGTATCAATTGTGTTAAGCCATGCTCTCCCCATGATAATTGAAAATTTTTTATCAGCATCTTTCACATCAATTACTAGAAAATATATTAGATAAAACCACCCATTAACAGTGGTCACTACATCATTTATCTATCCCAAAGGAATGGTGACAGACTAATCTGCAACCTCCAACTTGATGTTGCACTCTTTCAATGGTGGTAGGTTCCATGCATGATATGTTTTGTCAGAAATCAAATTTATCCCAAAACCTAAGTCTAATAGAGCTTTGCATGGTAGATTTTTAACTATTCGTAGATCAATCAAAGGAACCCTTGGATCAATTCTCTTCTTAAGGAGTGGTCTTGCCTTAATCCAATCTGTGACAATTTAAGTGAACATGACAGTTTGTACATTTTTCTCAAATGATGTTGGAATCTTATCTTTGACAAGAGGATCTATTGTGGGTGAAGTTGGTCTTGATGAAGTTTTAATTATACCAACCTTTTTAGGACTTGTTCTAAAGAAAAGACTTTTCTTCAATTGGCCCTTAGTATTGTTGGCAAGATCCTTTGTTTGTATATTTATTGCCCTTGTAGCTTTCCTTTGTTGTAGTTGTGATGGTAATTTCCCTTGCATAGCAGGTGCTGGCATTGGTGGTAAAGGATTTGTATGCTGCTTGTATATGCATGTGCGAGTTTGAGTTGGTTCTTGGTGGCATCAATTGGTGGTATTCTAGCAGATAATACTACGAAGTCTAGATAGTTGTATTTTCTAGTGAGATTGTACATTGGACATAGTATCCATAATGATTAGGTTATCAATACGAATACTGTTGCCTTAGCAGTGGCATTTCCCATGTCTATAATTGCTACCATTGCTACTGATATTACTCCTATGGTTGAGGGTAGGCTCTGCTTGGGTAATAGGTTGGTTGGAAAGGTTACCTAATACTACCTTGAGGATAATTCCTAGTTTTTTTGTGAAGCTTGGATTGAGTGAATATACCCCAGATTCTTGTAAGTGGACCATAACAAGACAACATCCCTTAGGATGCTCATACTAGCACATCTTACATCCTTCCTCTTCCTCTAAACTGGAGTCAATGTACCCTTCAATGGTAATAACTTTTCCTTTGTGCTTGTAACTATCTCATTCATAATCTCTTTTCTTCTTCTTTTTCTTGCCCTTTTTGAGTGCTTGTTCAATCTCTTCTTCTACAATCTTTAGGATTGGAGCAATTTTTTCATCCACTAAATCCCAAACTTTCTCTAACTTAACTACTATATTTTTAACTGATTTTTAAATAGGTAGAGTCTTTTGCTAAATAACATTATCCACAGTTTCATCCTCTTGCTTGTCACATATTTGCACATCTCTTTTCCATATTGATGAATCTTTGTTGTACTCTTCAGCTATTTCTCTTTTTCTTAGCTCACCCGCTTCTTGTAGCACTTGCTCAATTAGTCTTTGACTATAATGGACGATCATTTTTAATAATCTTCCTTAGGCATAAACCCCAAGGGTCTCTCTAGTTTTGCTCTAGAGCCCATCTACAATGTGCCTAAGTTGTTCCTTTGATGAAAATCCATGGCTTGGGCACCTATGTAACAGTGAATAGTATATGCCCATTGCTACTTCAAGGGTCTCATGAATCCCTTGCTTCCATCCCTATATTTTTTTCTTAAATTTAACACCTATGAATAGGTTTGGTACTTGTTTAATATTTTGAGCATGGTACTCCAGCATTTGATGGATTCAAGTTCTAGTGACCTATACTAGCTTTCCGCTTCCTTCACAAGTGTTCTTAGAAATAGCTTCAACTTTTGCCAATCACTCTCTATGTTTTAGAGGGCACAAGCATCATGGAAAGCTTGAAGGTGATGTTGTGGATCAGTGTTGTAGACACCTTTAAACCTTAGCATATTGTTCATGTTTAGTAGTTTGATTCAGTTATCCCTCACATGTCTTGTTGGTGTGTAGACAGCTTTCTGGATATTTATCATGCTTTAGGTTGCCATAAGAGGTTCATCATTGTGGTTGGGTTCATATGCTCTATTGTATCAGTGACCCCTTCTATGCTCATATCTCTCTTGATCCACTCTTAGCTCTCTTTGTCTCCTTGATTCATGTTCTTCATCTTTTGTATTAGAGTGTTTTGAATATTGGTCCTGATGGCCATGAGTCCTCCTTTCTTCCCTATCAGAGTCTTGATACTTATGTCATCTCCTATCAAAGTCCTCCAATGATTGTGATGAGGTAGTAGGAGAATAATGTTGGCTTGTTCTTCTTTCATGACTCTTTTATGCTTCTTTGTAGGATTTAGAAGGAACCCTTGGCCTTGAGTTCCACTTATACCTTGAGTTATTAGCCTTCCCCCTAGGTGTCTCTGCTAGAGTGGAATGAAGTTGGGCTTTGACAAGTTTTTCAAGTTTGATGATAGGCATTTTTGAAGGCTCCTCATGGTTATGGTGGAGTTGCTCTGACATAAATGCATTAACATCAAGTTCTTTCAAGACAACAAAAGTGTTGACCTACTTTCCTTTACAGTGTAAATGTTTGATCTCCATGGTAGCATCTCTCCTCATCTACTCCTTTGTGGGTTCGTAGGGTCTATTCATGTGTTGAGTCACATGATACCCTTCCTAGATCTAGTCCAAATGCATTCCCCGTAGAGCAGTTTGGAGTATGTTAAATGCCACACATTCTGGAGGTAAGACTATGTTGCCTTGCATGTCTCTTCACCTCATTTGATTATCCTGATGGAAGATGAAAGTGAAGTCTAGATGGTAAGGATCAATGTAAGCATAAATAAATCTTGTATCCATTGGCATCCCCCATTCTTCTTCAACAATGATTCTATCACTACTTCTTCTTATCTCCTTAGTAGGTGATGGTTGTTCTTTATTTGAAGCCATGTTTATATTTTTAGATGTTATGTGTTAAGTGTGCTTTTCTTATGATTATAAAGCTAGACCTTGTGTTTTAGATACAATGAAATTTGGGAAATCAATTACTAAGCATACATTAATGTGATTTCAGCAATGGTGCTAATGATGAATAGTGGAGTAATCCAACACCTAATTATACAAGATACGAGTGTTCACACATAGCCCAATCAAATTCTATGGATAAGGTAATGTAGTTATGCTAGTAATTGGTTTAAGTTTGTGATCATTATCTTCCCATGTGAGCTAGTAAAATCGATGCATATGGTTTAACTCACAGTGAGTGTATGATGTGTTGATGTTGTACGGCCATGTTACTCCTAGTGAACATAAGATAAATAAAGTGGTTTCTAAATCTAAGTAATAGTAAATGAATCTAATCTAGCCTAGTGTAATGCACATTTGTTCTTGATTCTCTACACACATCTTGAACTCATGTAATCATTACTAGGATTACCGAGTATCTTGCTATTGGGTGAACCAAGCAATAATACTACCAAGTTACTAAACAATCATACTTAATACTCGGAATCAGTTTTATCCATTCTGCTTAATAACAGAAATAGTAAAGTTCATGTAAAAGGAAAGAGTAACTAAGAAAGCAGTAATTAGTAAGCTAAATGAAAATAGTAAGCATTATTCTAAGTAAACAATAAGAAATCTAAGTGATGCTACAATAATGCAAAGTAATCTCAATCTTTATTTTTGGTCATAAAATGTGTCCAAGTACATTCCACTAGAATAAATACTCTATTCAATCACTTAACATCACATTGCAGGCATACACTGCTAAGTGCTAAGTAATAAATTCAAGAAAAAAAACTGATAGAATTTCACTAAGTTTGGAATGAAACTATTGCTGGACCACCCACCTAAGTGTCATATTTATAGGCCTGCACATGTCCACGATATTGGATATCTAACATTGTAGCTTTTGCCTTGATATCGAGGATCCGATATCACAACTTTGATGTCATACATCTGATATTGTAGCCTTGTAAAAATTCAATTTATCAAAGGATAACACTAATCCTTATCATATCTAAATGGGAGGTTTTCAAGGATTGGTTATAGGGATAAAAACCTAAAATGACATTCTAAAATTGGTGGGCTATTACTTTTAGTTGTAATTTATTATTTGTGAAGTCCAACACCCTTTGCATTTATAATCATGACTTCCTAAACCTATCTAGATAGATGAAGTGTTCCAAAAAGACTTTCATAAGTACCACTTTTAATAAAATACCTTAACCATGGGATGTGATCTCATGATGCACTACTTTGTTTTAAATGTTGTAGGTTTCACCTTGACCAACTCTATTATCTATGTACTTGAAGTTCAAATATCCTAAAACTCTTTTTAACTAGTATAGAAATAATATTATTACTTTTAAAGGTTGATCAAGTTGTTTTTAGTGATTATTATTTAGCTAAATTAGCAACTTCTAGTGAAAGCTAATTATGCAAGGTAGAGATAAATATATTAAATTTCAACAAGGTACACCTAAAATAATTGAAAGCCAAAATACTTGAGGGGGTGTTAGAACTTGAGATAATTGAAACATAGGTGATGAATAGCAAGTAGTCTCTTCACTCAACCATACGAATCATAATTTTTCACCAACGATTTGGTCAAATTCTGTGGACTTAGACCCTAAGTGTACAATCCTTGAAGTCCTACTGTGGGCACTCAAAAAATATTCTAACTCTAGGTTATGAAAACTTCAAGACTTTAGCTACACTACTAACTTAACATGCCATAAATGTGGTGGGTACATACATTTATATAGGTAAGACTAGATAGACATATCAAGCCATGTGTTAATGGGACTACGTTGATAGGGTTGCATCGATGCATGCCCATCAACGCAACCAATCAAATGATTCATCATACCCCATGACTAAGTGAAAACTCATCCTCAAGTAAACAAAAGTAGGATCAAGCATCTTCCAAAATTGAGAAGGTATGAGATTACTAATTGATGAAGCACTATACAGTTGATGCGTCAACTAGGCCACGTATACGGGGCATCGTATATGTGGCTGCGTCGACGCGGCCATGTCGACGCATCCCTCCATGCATCAACGTGGCCCCGTTTACACATAACCTGTTTTAGCCTATAAATAAGTGGCCCTCCACCACACTTAGGAACTTTTCTAGTAGTTGTAGTGAAGCCCTTGCATTTTGTTTCCGTAGGAGTTAGAATATTTTCCCAAGTACATGCCCACAGTGTGATGCTTGTAATTGTATGGCACCTTTATTCGAGTGTGACGTACTTGGACATGCACATGATCGAAAATAAAGATCGAGAAGTAGCCCATCGCTCCAAAATCAAGACCAAGTACATTCCTCTGATTAGTGACATTGCATTGTTTCATCCAATGATGGACAACCATAAGAGAACCATGATAGCAAGGTGTATGATCACTTGGCATTTTGTGCAAGGGAGGAGTGACTTGGAATTTCTTTGCGGCATACTTTTTGTTTGGTGGCTTTGGCACACACTCTTTTTTTTTAAGTACTCATCTTTATTGGGTGCCTTTAATACTCTAACTCCCATTTTCAGTTAGATCTACAAGGATCTTAGTACAACCAAGCTGCATGATAGCACCTATAGATGTCACCAAAGAGAATCCACAAGTTTCCTTGATGTCAAACCCTGGCCATTCCCTCTTAGTCCATCATTTCTCACTCTGGGCATAATGAGCACAAAATTACTTTAAGTTTTAATGATGTCAAGAATATCATCGTACCCAAAGTAGAACCTCTTATTAATAGAATGGTTGGGTGGATGTGATGGGCTCACTGTTCAAATAATTAGTCACCTGAGACTTGATAGCATAGAAAAAAACCTCAACCAACAAGCCACATGATTGTTTTATTCATGGATGAGATTACTCATAAAAAGATAAAAAGACAAAAATATAAAAAAATAAATTAAAAGGTGAAAGACTGGAAAACAAAAAGTTGAAAAAATTAAAGAAACAGAAAAAAATTTATTAATTCTATGTTGTTAGAATGGAGGATACCCCCCATAACTAAATGGTTGAGCATGGCTAGAGTTAATAAATTGAAGGTGGAGATCCTTGCATGTTGAAAATATTGGGACCTAGTCATACTTACCCCATTGGTATTCACACACTTGATTAGAGTTGACATAGTGGGGCAAGTGATAAGATGTGATTAATTTATAAGGAGTTGACCCACTATGGTACTTGTGACTATAAGATGGCATGTAAGGATCAACATGTCTCCCCATGTGGCAATATTCATTGGGCCCCATGGTTGTTGGAGTATTGAGTGGTGGCCTTGATAAGGTAACATGAGGCATTGGGTTTGAAAAGGAAGATGCACCAAAGTGTTGGATTTGTGCTGAGTTGGCGTATGTAGTGGTTTCTAAACTATGGTGTCCCTTTCGATGGTCACATCTAAAGAAGGGACACCTTCGATGTTGTGAAGGACCTCCACTACTGTTGACAGTAGCAACACAAGTAATGTTTATGGGTTGGTGCTGTGGTGCAAAATCTTCTGGCTAGCAGTGATGTAGAAGGGGGTGAAGTATGAGAATATTGAGGTTGAGAAGTGTAAGGCACATGAGGTGGTGATCTTGTTGGAGAGGACATGGGTGGATAGTACTCGGGAGAATGATAACGATAAGGTGGGGTAGCAGATGCTGATCTTGTTGGAGAAATAGGGTGTTGAACATAATAAGCATTTGGTGCTGGGACATATGAAGGGTATGGTCATGTTGGCAGTGGTCTCCCCCACGACTGAGGTTTTTGCCACTGTGGTTGGACATAGTATTTTTGTACGAACTCTGGATGTAACATTCCTTCCCAATGCTCATGTAAATGTGACAAGATTGGACATTGACCTTTGGGGTGATCATACAAGAAAATGTTACATTTATACGTATTATTGGAAGTTGAGTTCTTATCCTTATTCTCTTCAACCCTTCTTTTTGATTGTCGTGTGGTGTCATGTCCTGTTTCTCGATTTGGCAGAGTTCATCCTCTAATAATGTTGGCATATTCTCCACATCTTTCATGTACCCAGTAAATCATCTTATTGATCTTTTCCTCAATTTCATGTAGTGATTGTAGGATTGGAAAAGATGATTCCACCTCCTTGAAGTGAGTTGATTTCTCCTCTTCATGATCATGGACCCTTGTTAAGTTAAGATTTTGGTCCTGTTGAGAACTTTCAGCATTCTCCCATTTGGCTATTTATCCTTCTTCTTTTTCTATCCTCTTAATAAGCTCTTGGAGTTGATGGGTTCGTAGGTCATATAGTTGACCTTAGGCGTACATCCCTAGGGTCTCCCTTGTTTCATTACGGAGCCCATCTATCATATGGTACATTAGCCTCTCCTCGGAGAACCCATGGCCTGGGAAGTTGTTTAATAGTGCATAATATCTTTCTAAGGCCATGTCCAAGGGTTCATGTTGTGCTTTTTTTCATTCTTGGATTTGTCTCCTCAAGGCTGACACTCTTGCATAGGTTTGATATCTTTCATTGAAAAGTTATACCATTGTCGGCCAACATCGAATTGATTTTGGTTTTAACAACCTATACCATACTTTTGCTTGGCCAACGAGTGTCAGAGGAAAGAGCTTAGATTTTTGCCACCCATTATCAATATTATTCCATGTGCAGGCATCGTAGAAGGCTTGTAAATGTTGTTGCAGATCTAAATCATAGCCTCTTGAGAACTTTGGAAAGTTGTTTAAATCAAACATGGGTAGACGACACCATTAAGCTTGTAGTGGCTAGTAGGGGTTCATCATCATTAGATATGTTATGCAGTTGTGACTTGGAACGATGTTGGTTACGTTGATGCTCATAAGAGACCCCTACATCAAATTGGGTACTCCAAACTTCATCTTCATTATCATATAATTTGTTGGTTCTCTAATGAGTTGCTCTACTAGTTGTTGCATTTTCATAGTCTTGTGAGAGGGAGATGGTTGTAAATTTGTGTGTGATTTAATTACAATTATTATTATTATTTTTCTGAAAGATATATCATCAAGGATTTTTTACAACGATCTTGTATGATGTAACTAATCTAAATCACTAGGACCGTCCCCAGTAATGGTACCAATGATGAGCAGCGAGGTACCCCTACACTCAACCATACGAATACAAGCATTCACGCATGATCCAGTCGAACTCCATGGACAAGCTAGTTGTGGTATCTAGATAGTTACACGTTGATTGCAGTTCATTGTCTTTCCACCTGGACTAGTATTTGCTTTGTCATGTATGGTTTAGTCCAGAGTGAGGTGTATGATGTGATCCTAAACTAGTGCTACTCCTAGAGACAATGGAACATAATCTTGATTAAACTAATGAGTAATAGGAAATGAAGTCTAAGCTAACCTAAGTGCAATGAGCATCTATTCCTTAATCATCCGTACACATCTTGGACCTCATGCATGACTACTACTAGGATTACCAAGCATAGATCCTAGGTATGCTACTGGGTTACCAAGTAGTCACACTTAAATGCTCATGATTAATTCATCCTCATTCCACATTTAACAATGGGAATAGTAAATGACGATAAAGAAATATTAACTAAAAAAATTAAATAACAATAACAATTAAACAATTAAAACTAAGTGAATGCAAAGAATTATTTCTTCATGGAAAGAATTCATTCATAGCTTGAAGTAAAAAATCAATGCTAATCTAGCGTTTATGAATACTACCAAACCTAAGTAGAGGTGCCTATATCAACAATTTCTTCACAAGTCACTATGCAATCAATTTCCTATATGAATTTTCAAGCCACAACCCTGATTGGCTATCGAGTTTTGCAACATGCTCTTAGTGACCAAATTCATGGCACAATTTGTGAGAATCATCTATGGCAGTATTAGCATGCACACTGTATTACATAGGTAGTGAAGGTGTCAGTAAACAGAAAAGCTAGCAAAGACCATGCGATGCTGTGGTAATTGAAGGCACCACTTTTCCATAGGAAAATATAGACCATATAACTATGATACCAATGAAGATTAACATTATGGATTTGCAGATTGTCAGAATCAGTGAAGGTGTAATAGAAGAAGAGAAAACTGTGGAGCAGCAAGAACAAAGGCAACAAGTAGCAACGAACAGCTACAGGTGCAAAATGCTGAGAGTTGCGGTGAATGGAAAATGGGTCAGCAGCAGGGTTGCTGCCGCAGTGGCAATAGTAAGCAAACACTGAAACTGCGACACAAGGTGTGGCAAAGCCATGACAAGACAAGTGATGGCTAAGCAAAGAATAGTGGTTGCTGCAACATGAAAGAACAAAAGAGAAATTTAGAGACCCAGCTACAAAGAGTTGATGTTTGTTTTCAACATGGAAGTGCAAAATTAGTAAGAAACTAGCAACCGACAGTACATAGCATCAATCTTATAGGTTCTTCACAGTGGGATAACTGGAGGAATGGAATGTATGACAAATTGATCTATTGCTACTATAACAACAAATACTCCAGTTGGTAATGGTAACCACTATTGTCCATTACGACATGCCTGATCATAGGCATTAGATGTGCTGTAATGCACATGAATCCAAAAATGATGCAAGTTGATGGTTCTATTGCCTTACAGTTTTTACTAAAGTCAAAATTTTAAAAAATTAAGAAAACTATTTATCATGTCCTATATAAGTCTATATCAAATTAAGTGATATAGTAACCATAAAATTAGAATTTTTACTTAAGACCCTGGATCTATCCATCCAACTAATTTCAAAATTTCTTTTACTTAAGTTTTTTATTCTTTTTATAACTTAGTGCTACCTAACAAAATTGAACTTATGACCTGTGGCTACTAGGTCAAGATCCTTATTATATCAAACCAAGTAATATAGTAAATGCAAAAACCTTCTATATCACATCTCATTACAAGTTTTCTATTGCTGAAAATTAATACACACACACACACATACATCCAAGCAAAAAAATGGCTATCAATGACATATTTCTCTAATATTTCCCAATTTTTAAAATGAAAAACTTTAATTTTGGCTTGTATTTTAGGGGAAAACTACCCAAAAACAAGAAAATGAGTAGCAAACTCACACATTGTATAGCATTAAGTTATAAAGTTCTACTAAACTTACGTGTA
>MNCI01027496.1:35948-56589 GCA_015680685.1 Gnetum montanum
AAAGTGCTCCATTGGCATACCTAGACCATAGATCCTCAATGAGACATTTACAACAAATAGTAGAAATAATCAGTTGGGGAAGCAGGGAAGTCTCAAGCATGTACAAAGGAAGAGATAATTCCAATAGACCTGTAGAATCAATAGGACCCACAAGCAGTTAAGTCTCTTCACAAGTTTGAGAAGATGTGACTGGATACAAAAAATATCAAGAAATGCTACATCCTTTCAAGTAATGTTAGAAACCAAAGAAGAAGTCATAGTGGTGGTGATGTAACACCAGAATGCAGTAGGAGCAGTAAAGGGCATAACAAATCATATCAAAGAATCCTTTAATGTTCTTGTTGTGCCACCAATTGATATTACTAGAACTAAAGATGTGGAAACCATAGCCAAAATATCAATGATCCTCGTAGAGCATGAAGATGTATTGCCAAGACTACTGCAAATAGGAAAAATCATGTAGAACCTTTTTGATATCTCCAGTGATATCATTATAACTTAATCTGAGTTTATCCTAACAAAAAAAAAAACTAGTCATTATAGAAACTAGGATGCAACATGTTGAAAGTGAAGTGTAGAGGTTATAGGAAGAATTGGTTGCGCTAAGAGTAGAGAAACATGACCTTTCATGACACATTGGACTTGACTAATTAGACAAGTTTAAAAATGAATAGATTAATCAATTGATTACCAAATACACATAAATGGATATGGAAAGGAAGAAGGCAATATGGGATGCTTTAGTAGCTAATTCCCAAACATATGCCCATGCTAAATCCATTACTAAATTAGAAGAAGAAAACAAGAAGATTTTTGCCAAAAACATGAGGTTGATAGACATAAAAAAGAGGTAGAACATGCTAGAAAAAAATATTCATTAATTAAGAGAATAATTTGTCAAAGTCAACCTTGAGATTAGACAATTGACCCATGAAAATAGAATCCTATCAATGAAAGAAGTTCACTTTATGTGATAGAAATTAGTAATTGAGATCAATGTGTAGAAAAATGAACATCTTTACAAGCAATGCCTAGATGGCCTAATAAGATGGTGTGTTCATAATGAATGTCAAGGTGATATCTTGGCTCACATGCAACATGGTATCTGTGGTGGATACTCTGTTGGGAAAAGAACTATGAAAAAGTCATCACTTGCAAGATGTTTTGGGATTATCATGTTTCAAGGTGTTCAACAATTCATGTGTTGCTATGACAAGTACAAGTGTAGGGGAGGTATGTTCTCATGTATGGAGGGATAAAAGTAGTGGATCTACCCACTAGAACCCTTT
This sequence comes from Gnetum montanum, assembly GCA_015680685.1. Taxonomy (NCBI): domain Eukaryota; kingdom Viridiplantae; phylum Streptophyta; class Gnetopsida; order Gnetales; family Gnetaceae; genus Gnetum; species Gnetum montanum. The sequence goes on from MNCI01027496.1 coordinate 37,238, forward strand.
GATGTGAAAAGGATTAACTTCATTGGTCACATCTCTTCTAACTCCAATGGTAAGGCATACATTATTGTATGTATATATTATTGCATGAAGTGGATAGAAGTTGATGTTGTTAAGGTCTATTCATCTACCACTATAGCAAAAATTCCTTAAAATAATGTGCTCCATAGGTCTGGTATCCATTAAATCTTGATTTTCAATAATAGTACATATTTTACATATAAGGTTTTAAGAATTTATTGAAATCTTGTGGGTTTCATCATAAGTTAACTTTCCTTTATCATCAACAGGCTAATGACTAGGTAGAAGTTACTAATTATGAAATATTTAGTATACTTATGAAAATAGTTAGTGGGTATAGAAGAGATTGGACCAACAAGCTTAATGATGCTCTTTGGGCCTATTAAATGGCATGGAAGAATGCTATGGGTTACACACCATTAGAGTTGGTCTATTGATAGGTTTCACACCTACCTATTAACTTTGAAATGAAAACCTTAGATAATGTTTTGGATTTGATATGATACTACATTTTGCTCAAAAGGAGAGGCTAATTAACCTCAACCTTCTTAATGAAAACTATAGAATTACCTTGATGCATAGTGAATTAGAACTTTCTAATACTAATTCTTACCAAGATGTTTGTGTAAGAGAGTTTGATTTCAAAGCTAGTGATATGGTCCTTTATTTTAATCTACTACACTTGGTCCATATGGGTAAGTTTCAATTTCAATAGGAAGGGCCATATATCATCCACACTAGTTATTAGTCTATCAAAATGCATATCTACCATTCTAATGATCTAGATAGAATCATTTTTGTTAATGGACAATACCCAAATCACTGCAAAGAATATCCTTTTTGTTTGAGAGTGCATAATGTTCAATTTTGGGTTTTGTACTCAAAGGTCTATCAAGGGATAGACATGGATTAGTTCTAGAGGAGAATCCTCCATGCCATGCTGAATTTTTCTTTATTTTACTTATCTGCCTTAATAAAGTTAGTGTGTTTAGTTAATACTTGATATTTTTGAGCTTAATGATCAATCATGCAGAATATTTTTTTTTCTTAAGTACATTTGTATGTATATGAGAAAAAAATTTGATGTTCTTTATGAATGCTCAGCCAATAAGCCAATGGTGGATGGATGAGTTACAGATATGATGATGATGTATGAGTACCAACTAGGTCAAAAGTTAAGCCTTGATTAATGGAATGACCATACAACAAAGTCCATTCACGTACTTTTTTCTATCCATCATCGATGAACTAAAATTAGATTTAGTGACAAGCATGGATTCACACTACAAGCTAGTAAAGTTAATTCCATTTGAACTATGGGTATGTGGTGGATCCATGCTTGAGGGGATGAGCTCCAAAATCCCAGAAGAATGCTTGGTTACTAATAACAAAAGGATGTTCCATCAAGGGTCTTTATGACCACTAAATGGATGTTATCGATGTAATAATATCAAGATATACATGTTACCTTGCTTGGCCAACTTGGTTAAAAGGGATTCATGATCTTACAAACCCATACATGTCATGTGGTTAGGGATGAATTCTCATGTCATGTAATTCAAAGACTCTAGGTAGTGAGCTAGTATTCCAATTATTTTTGTACCCTCATGCATCATCAAAAATATCTCATAAAAAGAAAAGAAAAAAGAAAAAAAGGAGGAAACAAATAGAAAAGAGAAAAAGATGAAAGGAATATATATATATATATATAAAAAATAGAATGTCAATAATGAAAAGAAGAGATGATGGGAGGAGTAATGTAATCCCAAGGTTATTGGTCCACATAAATTAGTAGTTTTACCATCTTGAACCAACCATGTGATTTCTCCATTTAAAAAAAAAGAAAGTGATTATACCAATACCCATGTAAGCCTTTTTCATGTTCAATCTATTCCCTATATAACTTGGACCCCAATTTAATTGTCTAAGAAAATCTCCTATTCCATCCATACCCATGGCCATGGAGGTCCTGAAGTCTCTTCCTTAGTGAACTTTGGTAATGTTAATTATTGCTTTCACCTAATTCTGAAATTCATTCATTATCATGGATCAAAATTTGTTGGAATTGGGATCAATTACCATAGTAAGGGGAATTGACAAGAGGGTTTTGGTAGGGCAAAGTTTGGGAAGCCTACCATGCATATGTGCATGGATGGAGGAAAACCAAACTAGGGTCTTAACTTTTGGGTCTTTTGTGATATGTCACATTGGTTTGATTTTATCAATGGTTAGACCATGAAATAAATAAGGCTAGATGGAATTGGTGGAGGTAGGTATAACCTTACGCTTACAAAAGGGACTTGGGAGTCTATCCCTACCGAGTGGATGACTAAAAATGAAGGGATGCAGTAGTCTATCTCTTGCAACATATAAGACATGTTCATGTGCTCCATGAGCTAATTAAATGATTGGTTGGGAATTTAGTAATATTTCACTCTTTTCATCCTTTTTATTCATCTGCATTCTTCATTACTTTCATTTCAATTCTTGTCCATTGTTATGTATGGTAGGAAATCAATTAGGAAATGTAGAGGATAAGATTGGTCATCCAAGGTGATAAACTCATATTTAATGCTAATGTTTCACTAGTTGTTTGGAATTCAAAGGTGTTCCATTAACAAATTTCACAAGGGAAGGAAACAATGGAGTTTTCTTTGAGGAGGATCCACTTGTGAATCCTTGATGGTATGCTATGGTGAGCAAGTAGACTCAAGCTTAACTTTCATGATGGTGGTGGTTGCATGACATAAGGTACTTGGTTGGTCTTCTAATATAACTAGGACTATCTTCTTCTACTTTTATTTTCTAGTTATATTTTTAATTATCTTAGTTTGCTTTAGTGGGAGTGTCATAAGTTTTAGATTCTTCTTTGTTTTTTGGTTTATTTTTTTCCATGTTTACATCTGTAATTGTTATGTTGGTATTTTTCAATGCATGTTGTGAGTTAGTGTTTCCAAAGCTAGTGTCTCATAACTTATTCATGAGGGATAAACACTAATGGATACATGTTTTCTGATCCTACCTTATTCTTCATACCTATGTGCATATTTGACATTGGGTTGTGAAGTTGTTTTCCATGTTTTCTTTGGAGATTATACTTACCATTGTTGTTGTACATGATTTTTTTAATGGTGGTTTAATGCTTAAAGGTTTCATATAATTTTTAGCATTCTTGCATCCTACCATGCTTTGGCAAGTGCACCCTTGAGCCATGAAGATAACATCATTTAGTTCCACTTGGAGAACACTTGCTTGATCCATAAACTGAAATCCTCCCTCAAAAAGAGGATTCGAAGGTGAAGGTGTTGTCTCCTAGAACTATAACCATAGGACATGCACAATACTTGGTAGTTGAATACAAACTAAAAAGAATATACTAAAGATCATTCATCATACCTAAGGCATATTTAGTTCCTCAGGAATGTCAGAGAACTCTTCTTGCTATTCATCATTCCCTAGCCTCTCTCTCTCTCTTCTCATAGTGTTTATTTATAATATATCCTATGTTAAAGTATTTTTATTGTTATATTCCTCCACATTGATCTTGTCATGTTTCTAGTCATAGTTATTGTAACTTGATTATTAAAGTTATGGAACTAGCTTTATCTAGTCATTAGGAGATGATGAAGCATCTTGTGGTAATTTGTATATAAATAATAAGAATTAGATCTAGAAAGTGTTTTAAACATCTTGTGTTTATAGTCTAGTGTTTTTGGTAGAGCTCTTTCTCCCTTGCATAAGATGATTTATGTCCTTGTTTTTATGTGCTTTGGATTATTGCTCTTATAAGTGTGTCTAGACTCTATTAGAGTGTTGCCATGCTTACATATCTTAGAATTGTTTGGTTGATGTTGTGTTTAATGTTTGTGTGGTACATAAAGATTAGGATATTTTCTCATTTTTACTATTGATTCCTTTAACATTAAAACATTAAAAAGATCATAAAACATCAAAACAAAAAAAATATTTATTTAATTATCCTTTTCATAAGTTATGACAACTCAACCTTACTTAAGAAGGTCATAACTACATGGCATGGTACTAGGCCATTGAGATTATGAGTAAAAGCCATTTTATTGCATTTTATATATGGTGTTATACCTATTCCTTAAGGGATTATGACATGTGTGAGATTGGGTGTGATGGGACACGATATCACAAGGGCTGCGATATCGCGTATGCAATATCGCGTCTTCCCCTGCGATATCGCGTACGCAATATCACGGTGCACCATCATATCTATAAATAAGAGGTGGCTCTCCCTTGTTTCATCATCCTAGGCTAGAAGTAGGGAAATTGTGGCAGATTGATCACTCCAAAGATAGAATATTTTCTATGTGCTCACAATAGGAGTCCCAAAGTGAACGGATCTTTATTTAAGCAACATTGTACCTGAACACAAGTTGTGTACGACAATAAAGACGAGCTTTTTGAATAAACCTTGTAGTGCATGGAATAGGATTTTATTATTATTATTTCTTATATTTTATTTATTACCTGTTCACGTGGAATGAGTACAACTTGATTACGAGAATTTAAGGATGTGTACGGATAATCAAGGAACGGATGCTCATCGCGATTAGTTTCTCTCTCAACCTTATCTCCTAGTAACGCAGGATGAGTACGACTTGATTACGAGCATTTAAGGATGTGTACGGATGATCAAGGAATGGATGCTCATCACCCTTAGGCTAGCTAAGTGCCTCAGTATGACCACTTCGAGCATGTGTGTTACGCATGGTGATCCCAACAACGATTAGTGTTTGGTAGCCACGATTGCATAGGTTCAGGGTGTGTACAGTAAGTGGGAATGGATGCTGACACTAGGTAATTTAGGCTTAGTTCATTAGTTAGAGTTAGTAATTAGTTTCTCAACCCTTCACACTGTTAGCATAGGAGACATAAAACATAAAAGACTATAAAAATCATATACCTTAGACTTGCTTAACCATACACCATGACAACTACAAGTAAGTCTGGGAAGACAACAAATAATTAACCCTAAGTGTTCCAAGAGGCGTGTAGGCACTTAGTCTGAGGAGTTCAACTAGATCATGTGTGCTACGCTTGTATTCGTATGGTTGAGTGTAGGGGTATCTCACCACTCATCATTGGCGCTGTTGTCAGGGACTAAGTGTTTGTGCACCAAATAGAACATAAAGGATATCACTCAAATTGTTGGGAGCCTAAACAAACCTTCAGGTTAATTAAGCGAAAAATTTTATAATGGTGAAATAGCACAGTGATAAAAATGTCTTCTTCTCACAAAAGTAATTCACCACCTATGACTAATACTAGAGACAATTGACAACATAAAACACATAACCAAAATCAGCCAAGTCCTAAACAATACAAGATAGTCTATACACATCCCGATGAGTATATTCCAAACTTTACCTTTATCCTCCATCAAGATGAATAGCTGTGGTGGAGAGATCTGCAAGGTAACATCGTGCTACCCCCAGATCGATCAGTCCCTAACATGCTCTTCCGTGCCTTGGCATAGATTAGCATGACAGAATTATTTACTGAATACATTGCAGAAGACTTTGATATGAGCGATTATCATCCCACAGAAGCACAACGTATGAGGGACTCAAGGCAAGAGAGTCAACATACACTTTTGAAAGGCAAAGGTCCACATGTCTTTAGCGAAATAGGAGATGAGGAACCCCTTATAATGGGTTCTCTAACAAATGATGTTCCCCCTCCTAACAATGGTGAGGAGGCTAGGTATCAGAACCTAAGCTCAACGATACATAACACTAGTTCTGATTCCCGTGAAAATCAACTGTTCATAGAGGGAACAACCACTCATGCTAAGGACGGGCACTTAGATCGTCATAATGATCAAGGCTAAAGTAGTCGAAGAGAAGGCAAGAAACATCATCATGGCGATGGTTCCCCTTCCTCTTCTCCTTCATCTCATCACTCACCCTCTCCTTCCACGTCTAGGCGTAGCCACCATGAACATAAAGGTGAGGATAGAGGTAAGACAGACGAAAGACCTCGATGGGAAGGTCGAGAGAGAGGAAAAGGGCAAGAACATAGGGAGAGTAGGAAATCACGAAGACATCACAGGCATCATGAAAGAGATTATCATGATGAGCCCCTACTCGCGACCCGAAGTATGCTTGACATAATGGAGGCTATTAGTATTCCAACAAGGCACTAAAAGGATAGTCAGATCAAGCATTTAGATATGAACAATATCTCACGTTTTGAAGGGGGATACAACACTGATCCGCAGCATCATTTATAGGCATTCCATGATGCCTGTGCCTTGCAGAATATAGAAAATGAGTGGAAAAAGCTTAAGTTGTTTCCAAGGATACTCACTAAAGAAGCAAAGAGTTCGTACCTGTCCTTAGAACTGGAAACCATCAGGAGGTGGAGTACAATGCTAGAAATCTTCAACGATAAATATCAGACGTACTCCAGAGTGTCCAATTTGTGTAAGCAGATCCCAGGCTGGAAACAAGGTACTTATGAACCCTTAGATGCTTCCATGGACCGCAACTACACATTGTTATATCATTGCCCAGGCCATGGGTACGCTCAGCAGGATCAACTTCGCCACATTGTGGATGGGCTAAGGCATGAAACGAGAAGAAGACTTGGGACTTATGCCTAAGGGAGACTATCACAACTTAGAGCCCATGAAGTACATCACTTGTTGGAACAAGTAGCAAAAGAAGAAGGTGAGATACGTAAAAGGAAAAGTGTAGAAGAATACAACCGTGATCCCTCCCTTTGAAAGAAGGGAGTGAAATTCTATGATGAGGAGGATGAGTCACCACTCGAAGAGTTGGTGAGTCGAAAAACCTTTCTGATCCAAAAATTAACAACAGAAGTATCGGCTAAGGTAGATCAGTTGTGGGATTCCTTACACTCAAGACTTGAAAGTGTTTTGAAAATTGTAGAAGAGTCTAAGGATGAACGAAGTAGTCACAAAGGTAAGGAAAAGCGGAGAAATTCAAGCCCTAAACATAACAAGGGTAAGGGGAAAATTCCTATCTCTGATGAGGCTGTGGACTCTGACAAAGACGATGATGGTGGATGTGAGATTTGCCAATATGACCATCCTAAGGGATGTTATCTAGTTATCTTACATCTACATGAGTCTGGGGTGTATGCACTAAATCCAAGACTCAACCAACGGTAAACACCCCGAAGGTTACCTTATCCTCAAGGTAACCCAAGGCAGTTCCACCAACCACTAATGTACTATCCAATTGGAACTCCGCCACAGCCCATTGGACAGCATCAGCAGTGGCAACACCTACAGTCATGGGGGATGCCACTGTTGACACAACAGTACCCTTACCAGCAGCCCGATTCTTATGATTATTATGTGTAGCAACTGGTTTCTGAATCTAAGAACAGCTACTAGGAAGAGCAAACTAATATGCATGGAACGAACTAAGGAAACTCATGCTAACAACAAGGGCATAGACACATTGGAGTATGAGCATCGCCAACTTCCACCCCTCAATCTAAGAACATCAATGGGTAGAAGCTGGGCACTATTATGAAATTCAAACAGATGCTCATTATTTTGGATCTCTCCCTTTCCATTCAGTCATGGGGGAGATGGCCACCTATGCTAATCATTGGAGGTCCTCAGTTCTCTTTAGTTTTTGTTTTACACTTTTTTTTCCTACACATTTTTGTTTTACATGTTTTTATTTTACAAGTTTTTGTTTTACACATTTGTTTAACACGTTTTTGTTTTACAAGTTTTTGTTTTACACATTTTTGTCTTACGCATTTTTGTCTTACACATTTTTGTTTCACACATTTTTGTTTTACAAGTTTTTGTTTAACACATTTTTGTTTTACAAATTTCTTTAACTTTTCTTGTTTTTATTTTATAACATCGTTATACTTTTCCATTTGTGTGTGTGTGTATGTGTGTGTGTGTGTGTGTCATCCACCATGTAAGTTTGTCACCCAATAAGTATTCTTCCTGATGGTATGACCTATTTTTCATTGATTGCTAATGTTTCGTTTTTACCTTTATGTTATAATGTTGATACTAAGGTATGTTCTTTTGATATGGCAGGCAATGAGTCCACTTCATCCATCCATCCACTAAAGTCTATAGTCTCTCTTGGCTTGGAAATGTACAGTCCCCTTTCTAATAAGAACTTTAACGAATCGGTGACTGGGTACTTCTCAAACTAAGGAAGGACTCAAGGTTTGAAAAGGGTGTGACTTCAAGGGAACTTGATGCATTTGTGTTGGCCGTTCTCTTAGGTGCTTAGATGTTTTCTTTTTGAGTTTTCTTGTCGTTCCAATGTTACCCAATTATTGGAAGCTGAGACAATAAAAATAAGAAGTCTTTCCATGGTATGGTTCTCACACATAAAAGCACAAAAAAAAAACAAAAAAAACAACAGCAAAGAGAAAAGAAAAGAAAGTGATAATTCAAAGCACACCCCTTAGATGAAATAAACTTGGGCTACAAGCACTGGTTATGGAACTAAAAATGTTCCCTGTAACTAAGGCCCTTCTCGCTTCCCATTCTCTCCGTGTTTCATCGAAATGGTGGTGGCTCTTTGGAGGAGGCATTCTTGTTCTTCAAGTGGATGGTTTGGCCAAGTGCATTGATGCGAAGTCACTGGATGTGCTTGGTTTAAGGCTAGAGTTGGAATGAGATTTTCCAAGTCACATTAATCATGAAACACACAAGGGGCTATACACCACGTTGTTCTTGGGATTCCATTGCATTCTCTTCTCTCCACCCTTTTCTCCATACTTCACCTCATTTCTAGTTGTATCATTAGTGTATATTTTGGTAGATGCATTGTTTTCTTTTTGGTAAATTCTCACGATTGAGAATTTAACTCTTGTTCCAAAGGATATTCCCAGAGCCTACAGACTCTTTGAATGTGGGATTGTTAGGGCATTAAGGGCATGAGCTTGCTTTGCGAAGGACCCACTGACATTCCTATTTGGTGCACTAGTTAACTTCTTTCCCTTAACATTTTGCAATTAATTTTATTTTGTTCATTTCCATCTTGACATCCATTTCATCGATGTCTTAGTTGTCTCTTTTTATCCATCTTCTTGTTCTTATTCTTTCTCCATTCTTTCACTACCAGAGGTTCATGATTAGTCATGGGGGTATGGGGCCCAATTTTTTTGATTTTCTACTAGCCCCTACACCTTCGGTAGTCATCATTTATATATTTCCAGATCCGTAATTAGCCATACCACAACCCATCCAATAGACTTACACCGAAGCAAGGTATCAATTACATGATATTTCATCTACCCTTGCTAATACAAGACTATGTTGTGTGTGTAGATGAAGATCATGCAACAACGGACCGGATCTGGAAGGACCACTTGGAATGGAGCAGTGCTAGAAGTAGTTATGTAGGAGCAAGATCGATGATGCACTTACAAATGGACAACAGAAGGTGCAATCTTGGCGTTGGCAGTAGCACAAATTATTTCTCTCTCTCTCTCTCTTTCTCAGCTGCCAAATCAGGCTTGATGTCAATGTAATAAGGTGTTCACCCTTGTTGCCATGAACACCAGTCTATTATGTCTTGTAATGATGATCCATTCACATGTCATCCCATTAGTTTCTATTGAGTCAATAATCCCATACCTACCTAATATTATTGTAATGAACTCGAGGACAAGTTTTCATTCAGTCATGGAGGTATGATGGGATGCAATATCGCATATGCGATATCGTGGCTGTCGCGATATCGCATCCCTCCCGATATCGCATACGCGATATCGCGTCTTCCCCTATGATATCGCGTACACGATATCGTGGTGCATTGTCATATCTATAAATAAGAGGCAGCTCTTCTTTGTTTCATCATCCTAGGCTAGAAGTAGGGAAACTCTAGTAGATTGATCACTCCAGAGATAGAATATTTTCTATGTGCCCGCAGTAGGAGTCCCAAAGTGAACGGATCTTTATTGGAGCAACATTGTACCTGAACACAAGTTGTGTACAACAATAAGGACAAGCTTTCTGGATAAACCTTGCAGTGCATGGAATAGGATTTTATTATTGTTATTTCTTATATGTTATTTATTAACTATTAATGTGGAATGAGTACAACTTAATTACGAGAATTTAAGGATGTGTACGGATAATCAAGGAACGGATGCTCATCGCGATTAGTTTCTCTCTTACCCTTATCTCCTAGTAACGCAGGATGAGTACGACTTGATTACAAGCATTTAAGGATGTGTACGGATGATCAAGGAACGGATGCTCATCATGCTTAGGCTTGCTAAGTGCCTCAGTACGACCACTTTGAGCACGTGTGTTACGCATGGTGATCCCAACAATGATTAGCGTTTGGTAGCCACGATTGCATAGGTTCAGGGTGTGTACAGTAAGTGGGAACGGATGCTGATGCTAGGTAATTTAGACTTAGTTCATTAGTTAGAGTTAGTAATTAGTTTCTCAACCCTTCACCCTATTAGCATAGGAGACATAAAACATAAAAGACTATAAAAATCATATACCTCAGACTTGCTTAACCATACACCGTGACAACTACAAGTAAGTCTGGGAAGACAACGAATAATTAACCCTAAGTGTTCCAAGAGGCGTGTAGGCACTTAGTTTGTGGAGTTTGACCGGATCGTGCATGCTACGCTCGTATTTTTCTTGGTGCTCTTTTAATTATGATACAATAATTACATACTTTCTTATATAGCTTTTGAAGGGTAGTTAGGTTAACCATTGTAGGCTAACTTAACATAAGGATAAAATAGAATTAGCTACTAATGTGGCCTCAAATTACATCTTATTAACATTCAATAAGAATATTATTTGATGAGTAGTAGATATTCCATACACACAACCATATGAATCATAAATGTAGATGCACGATCTGGTCAAATTCCATGGACATCTTCCACCTAAGTAGTCTATGTCCTAGATAGTCAAACATAAGGTTACTAGTTGTTATCTTTTCAATCATCACTCATATTAATTCCATCTATGTCACTAAGTTTGATTAAGGTGTAAGATATCTATATCTATAATTTTACTATTTTTTTATCTTTAAAAGTATTAAGGGAAAGAAATAGGTGAAATATTAAACTTTACCAAATTAATTACTAAACTATCCTAAATGTAGAGTATCTATTCCCACTTTCTGAATACATCCTGAACTTATACTAACTTTGTTGAGTTGCCAAGTGCCTATTGTTGGGCATAGCAAGTATTCACTACTAGGGTTACTAAGTGTTAGTATATTATGCTTGAAGTGGTCGTACTCATGTTACTACAAAATGAAATATTAAACATTTAAGTACAAAAAGGTAAATTGCATATAAAGTAAAATTCTTGAAAGTAAACAAAAGCTAATCTAAGTGTTGCAATAGAGAGAAGAAATCTTGATTTTATTTCCATCATGCAACAGTGTTCCATCATGCAACAGTGTCCTAGTACATCTTACACTTGAATAAAACTCTGTACAATTATTTTAATCTATACTATAGGCACTTAGAGGAAAATTTCACCAAGTTCTACAAAAGAAACCTGTAATAGTTTGGCTAATAGAATGACCAAAGGTATCATACATGTGGCTAATGTGGATATTTATATAGGCTTTGGAAGGATCATCATCAATGTATATTCCCTAATGCATTAACGAGGATGCATCGATGGCCATGTGTCGATATAGTAAAATTATTGATACTTCACCATACCTCCACACTAACTAAAAATTTTTCCTTGATTAAAAAAAAAGGAATTAAGTTTTGTACAAAATTTGAGGAAGTATGGAACTGAATGACTATAATAAAAAATATAAAACATCTTTTGAGTATCAATTTGACTTATAATTTGCATGGATACAAAATTGGTGTAATGTATAAAGAAATTGAACACTTTGAAAAAATGGGTAAATATCTACTAAATGGATGGAGATTGGATGAATTCCTTACACTATGCCTAGAGATAGAGGCTCTTGTAGTGCATAGGGTCCTTCATCATGTCCCTTATCTGCTAAAGGTCTAGGCTACCTTACTACTAGTGGTATTACTAATGAAAGATAGAATTTATCTAAAAGTGCCTTCATCTTTTCTTCCTTGCCCTATTGATCATGAATGGTCCAGGTAGCTTCACTTAGATGGGTTGGTGTTGGTATGTCTCACAACCATGGTAGTATAGGAAACATCTCTTTCAAGTGACAAACTAGGCTTTGAATTGTTTATGTTCAAAATCCAACGTATGGATGAGGTCTTGCATTTACTTATTTTCTAGCCAAGTTCTCAGTAATGGATCTTTGACTAATGAACTTACTTTTGAGGACTTCAAGCCTCATGTTAGCCACTTCTAGTTTTTCCTTGTTCTCTTTGTGGAAATTGAACTCTATCTCATAGAGAAGGTAGAAGCTAGTCACCTACTCTTCTAACTTTTATTTTGGCTCTCCTGTTGTTAGCATTACCAAGTCTACATATCAGAGCTTGGCAAGTTCCATGTACTCAGTCATCTCCATGATCTATAGTTCCTTTAGGAACATTTTTTCTTAATTGTAGGAATTAATACCATCAAAGATGGGCTACCACACATCACATCTTTGCTAGAGTTGCTATAGGGCATTGTTCACCTTTGCCTTTGCCAACTTGATTTCTTTGAGAACCCTCACCGAGTCCTTGTAGTGATTCTTGACTTGTTCATATTTCAAGACTTTATTTTTCCAAGTGGTGATCTCAATTGTGGTGAGTGTAACTATTGAAAATCCTTGAAAATAATATTTTAGTCAAGATCATTTAGTAGGAAAAGCTAAAAATAATTATCATTTTGTTTAGATACCTTATGACAAAGTTGAAGATTTTATGAAAGGTGAAGAAAATAATCTCATACATGTCGCTACCTTTGTTAAAAAAGATCATATAAATCAAATTTGGAATGAGTGAGATAGGTGTTATGCAAATTATCATATTGAAAGAATATAGTAAGGATACTTTTGAACAGCTTAAATTTTAATATTTTTTAATTTTATAATTATACAATTGTATGTACTTTTATTTAAAAATTGTAACTGTTTAATCATTATATCATTTTAGATATTGGTGTTCTTATGGATCATAAGATAACACAATGATTCATAAAGATGTTATCAAATATCATCATGAATTGTATAAGAGAGGATGCAAATGTCACTTTACAATTCAATGGATGAGAACAAACACTAGCTTCATAATTATATTTTATATAGAAAGGAAACATGTGAATAAATCTAGAGAAATATGTCATGGAATATATGCTTTGAATACAAGTGAACATGTGTTACATGCTTCATGCTTATCCAAAGAGCTATGTTAAAATATTACAATAATGAGTAAAAATAAGCTATTTGATGACAAAATATTTCAGGATTATAATTTAGAATTGCACAAAAATTCATTCAATAGAGTTATATGAATTACTTTTAGTAGGGATGAATATTTTAAAAAAAATAAGATCTTTCTTACATATTTGAAAATGTTATTAGAAAAGAATACAAGTATCATTCTAAAGATGACATAAGTATTCAAAATTGGATTCAAGTACATTCTAAATATGTCTTCTTTTATTAATTACCTATTAATGGTCAAACATTTGTTCTTATCATTCAATCAATATGGATGAGAGAGAAAATGTTGCAATTTTCTCACAATAGTTTGTTGGCCATGGATTCAATATTTAACACTAATATTGATGAGTGATCATGGATTTGACTACATTGCCCACTAATAGGGACTCATCAATGCATACCCATTAATGTGTACTCATCAATGTTGCTGCATTGAAGTACACCCATTAATGCATACTTGTCAATGCCTACCCATTGATGATTGATTTGATGAGTTGATATATATGCATCATCAATGTCTTGTCTTGCTTATATACATGCACACACCCGCCACATTTATGGAATTCATTTTTAAGTAGCATAGTCAAATTTTTGTAGTTTGTTTATTCCAGAATTAGGATATTTTTTAAGTGCCCACATTAAGAGTTGACAAGTGTATGAATCCTTATTTGAGCACTGATGTACCTAAACACTTCAGTGTGAACAGTAATAAAGATGACCTTTCTTAATAGACCTTGTAGCACTTGAACCTTGCATAATATTTCTTTAATGCATTTACTATTTATGCAATCTATTTTAAATCATTTAATTATTAATTATTAATTTATAGTGAATAACTAATGCACATAAGTACGACCATCATAAGCATACATTAATGATTGGTAATCCTAGTAGCATTTATGCTTGGTAACCCAGTAGCGTTGTAATGTGTTGAGGATGTGTACAACAGATGGGAATAGATGTTTATGTTAGAATTAGTTAATCCATTAATTAAACATTAAGTTACTTTATTTTCTACACTTAGGTGAATTAAATGAAAAATATAAAAATGATACAAATCATGTGTCTCAGTTACACTTAAGTATACCATTGAACTTCACAAGTGGAACTAGGAAGACAATGATTGCATCCTTAGATTCACTATCCTAGGTAATATTTACTTAGAGAGCTAAAGTCTACGGAATTCAATTGGTTCGCTTAGTGAACACTGGTGATTCATATGGTTGGACATAGGACTACTTGTTGCTCATCAACTATGTATGGGGTAAGTAAAATATAACGTTTCAAATGTTAAATGCTTTTTTAAAGATAAATATGTAAGAATAGTAACTTATATTTCTTTTTAATGTGCAGTATTCACTTTATTACATCATGGCTTTTGGTAGGCATGATAATGGAATTCTAGTTGCATGGGTGATATCATCAAGGAATACAATGGAAGATATTCAATCTTGATTTTAAGCATTTGACTCTAAATGTCCATCAAGCAAAGCTAGATTATAAAGTTACATATGTTTTGATAGATAATGCTCTTGCAAAAATTGTAATCATAAAGTAAAACTTGATTGTTTCTCATAACTAACCTAGTTGGTGTATTTTTTAAATTTTAATCCATTGTGTCTTGTTATAGATTTTCTCTCATTTGATATATTCCTATTTTTTTATATACTAGGACAATTTTGAATTATAAAGTATTATAATGATTGTTCCATTTATGATGCCCATGTTATAAAATATTGAAAATAATCTTAAAAATAAATCCAATCTAAAAGTTGTGAATGTTGCACATCGTTATATAATGCATACATGCAAAAGTGATCATGAAGTTAAAGATATATTGCATTAAATTTTTGAAGAATTCAAAGAAGAGGGAATATTTTTACAATATTTTATATGAACATGGATTGTGAACAAAAATTATCATAAGTATCATATTTCTACAATTTTTTACCTAACTAGTTATTATAAATCTCTTTTAAGGAAGTAATATTTTGCAAGTATGTCGACAAAAGCATATAGAATTTAACCACATGCAAATCAAGAAGTAAATAATGCAATTGAAGGTATCATGCTTATTTGAAGTATAAGTTCTTAGTTGAAAAAGAAAGGAAAAGAGGTAAAAAAAATAGATTGGTTTCTTTTTTATCTTTTAAAAGTTAAGCTTCGATACAAGCATGGTTAGCATTTGAAAGATAGTAGGCTTTGCACTAATAAAAATAAAAAAAATATTTATCAAAGATTCTTAGAATAAAGCTTTAAAAATAAGTGATACTAATTGTGTTCATGATCTAATAAGTAATATATATTAGGTGTAAAGTCAAAATTGTCATTCTACAAATTTAAGTTATTGGGTTGTAGATACAAACAATATTTCTATCTATAGTTGTCTATGGGAATCTATTTAAAATTTATACAAACATATTCTAAATGTATATATGAAAATATTTGATAAGGTTAAAGCATACAATATTGCTCTCTATAGTTTTAAAGATGAGCAAGTTAATAAAAATAAATCATTCACTTAAATATGAGTCGTTAATTGATTTAAATATGTTAATTGAATATGAAAATCATTCTTCTACTTAAGTAGAGTCTTAGAAAGATGATGCATTAAAACATGCATAGAAGAATTATCAAACATTACTAGCTATGTTGCTTAATGATATGAAAGTACTTTCAAAAGTTTTACAGCTTGAAGAACAAATATTGCAATTATGTTATTCATAAGAAAATATTAGTTTTGAGTGAACTAAAGTAGTAATAGAGCTTAACAAAAGAATTAAGAGTTGTATTAGACCTATAAAAAGAGAAAATATAGCTAAATCAATTTTAGAAGGAACTTTACAAAGTTTATAGGTAGAAATCATGAAGGATGATAGTTCTTTTTCTTTTTCATTATTAAAAAATCAAAGGAAGATATTTCCTAGATAGCTATATGCTGAAGAAAGAAAAAAATAATTCTAAAGTTATAAGTGAAAATGTTATAGGTTTTTCTCTTTCCTCTTTGCATTTAGAGATTATAGTTAATATTTCACTTGTCTAATTGCTACATGCATTTGCCAAAGAAAAATTTGGATCTAAATATTGATCCAAACATTGAAGATGCTTATTAAAATCATAGGTAAATTATCATCAAAAGATATGTTGATAAACTCTCTGAATTATTTTCAATTGTTTTACTTTCTATCTTAGAATAGAATGATGTTGTTTTTTCTCATTGTCACTTATCTATACTCACTTGCACCTTGCATATTTTTGTATCTTGTATTTTCAAAAAATTGAGAAGAGGTAGTTGGATTGATTCTTAATGTGTCTTGTTTAGGTTAATTGAGAAGATTTCTTATGTCCATTTTGGTTATGATATGTTAATGATTTCAAGTTGCCTACTACATTTGTTTAAATGTTCACTAGACATTCTAAGATTTTTATTTTTATCATTGAAATAAGACATCAAGACTTCCATATTAATGAAGGAGTATACGAATTAAATGTTTAACCTTAATAAAAAAAATTCTACTTTTTAATGTACATGGTAATTTTATTTTAGTCATTCATATTAGGGCAATTGATTAAGCTACTTGAATAGTTTTTAACATGATTTAATAGTGGTTACGATTAATTATATTTCTATTGTAATATTATTTATGTGGGAAATATCCATAAATTGTTTTATGCACTATCTTTGACTAGAAAATGTAATGTGGCCAGGCTAGGAGTATTTGTAGATTGTACACACTGACTACATTTCTAATTAGTTTTACTTCAATGCATTTGTATTAACTAGTCATTTCGAAAACTACCTAATAACTTAACATATTTTGTATATTGTAAGTTCCTAATAATTGGTGTAATAATCCTTGCATTTTATGCCTTAACATTTTATGCTACAATGTTTTTAGTTAGAAGTAAAGTTATGTAGGCTTTCAATAATCACTATCCTTATAGCTTTTTCTAGAATTGTGGACCAGTAGTACATGTTTGGTCTTAAAGTGCATACATTTATTGAACAACACTTTCAAGAGTGTTGATACTTAGCTTCTGGTCAACCGGTCTCCTACCATAACAATTTCTAACTTCCTACTTTATGGTTAGAGCTTTTATGATGATCGTGTTGAGGTACTTTCATGCTGCTACTATTTTTGCCTCTTAGGTAATTAGTGTCATATGTACATGCTACTCTTGCACATGTGAGAGCATAGATTGAATTCAAGAGAAGAATGAATATTGAACCATATAATACTCTTTTAATTTGGAATGAAGATGCTCTCACAACATGTAACTGGACTAGGATTACCTACTTCAAAAATTCTAAACTGATAACCAGTTCTTCTACAATGAAGCCCTTTAAAAAGGTCTTTCTTTATCCCTTTCTATCTTTGATCTTTCTTCATCCCTACATATCTCTAGGGCCAAAAGGAAAGAAATTATAAAAAAAACACACATGCTCATAACATTATATATGTAAAGTGGATGAAGGAAAATCTACCTTAATTTTCTCCAAATATTTCTACCTTGCCTTGTTATATTTTTATTCGTATCTATGTTATATTTGGTCCTGTACCTACCCCCACCAAAATAAACCACCTTATTCCCTTTTTAATTTTTGTTTTATTTTTCTAATTCATGAAAATATATAAGGAGCTCAAAGGGAGCATCCAATGCACCACATTCTCTTGAAACATAAGCTTGAGAGTCATCTCCCTTCCTTTGTAAATTCTCCTTGAGCTTCAATCCTCTAAATTGTGCTACTAATGGTCCAAGAGATGACTTTCTGTTGGGGTTTTTCACCTTGAAGGTTTTTCCTAGGGTAACTCATGTCCTTTTTATTTGCTGTAGTTTTCTTTAAATTTATTATTATATTGGTGTAAGCGATTGGGAATAACAATTGGTATTGGAGCAAGGTTCCATGCACCACTATTATTTTGTTAAGTAATTGTAGGGAAAAATCATGACCAATTGTCTATTCAAAATTGAAATTGTAAAGTTCAATGGTTCAAACTATGAATTATGGAAGATCATGATGGAGGCTCTCATCATTAAAAAGGACCAGCATAGTGCAATTTTGGAAGTTAAGCCTAATAAAATGTCCGATGAAGAGTGGGAAAATTTGAACCTAAAGGTGATAAGTACAATTCATTTATGTTTTTCAAATTTAGTGTTACTTAATGTTTATAATGTTTCTTTCACTAAAGATTTATGGGATAAATTGCAAACTTTGTGTCAAACAAAGTTCCTAACCATTAAGTTATTGTTAAAGAAACAATTGTATGATTGTAAAATGGTTGAAGGTACTGCCATTATAGAACACTTGAATATCTTTAATACACTGGTCCATCAGTTGCAATCTATGGGGGTAACTATGGATGAGGAAAATTAATGCATCACACTTCTTAGCACACTTACATATTCATGGGAGACATTTGTGATGGTTGTAAGTAATACATCTACAAGTTTTATTTTTGATAATATTGTTGGTCAATTGTTGTCTAAGGAAGCAAGAAGGAAACATTCTACTCCTCAAAATGATATTATTTATGGAAAATGATGTAAAGACAAAATATGTTAAGAGGCCTCAATTTAAGAATAAGCCTCAAAAATTTGTAAAGAGGCCATCTAAATGTTGGAATTTTGGTAAAGTCGGTCATATAAAGAAAGATTATAAAGCCCCTCTAAAAAAGGGTAAAGAGAGTAATGTACAAAAAAGTGATCAAGCCCCTTGTATTCAACAGGGAGATTTGTATGTTATCTCATCTTCTAATAATGCATCTCATCATCATCACTACACTCCACATGTTAATTTGTTTAGTGAGTATACATCATCTGATCTCAGAATGATAAGATTGGGTAATGATGGTTTATGCAAAGTTATAGGTTATGGAAAGGTAAAGACTCAGTTTAAAAATGGAGCAGTTAAATCAATTCCAAATGTACATCATGTTTCAACACTTACTAAAAATCTTTTGTTTGTAAGTGAATTGGATGATG
>MNCI01027496.1:57289-82048 GCA_015680685.1 Gnetum montanum
TCTTCACATTTGGAAGAATATGTTTCATTTACTGAAATTAATGAGCAATCATAATATGATTAGGCATGTTCGTCGATGCAAAATGCAAAGTGGATATAGGCAATGGATACTAAAATGTCATCAATTTTATAAAAATAGAACTTGGAAATTAACTGAGCTTCCATTAGAGAGAAACCCATTGGAAATATATGGACGTATAGAATAAAATTTGGGAATCAATACAAAGCATGACTTGTAGCTAAATTATTTTCTCAAAGAAAGGGGATTGATTATGATGAAATCTTATCTCTAGTAGTAAAATTAACATTCAAAAGATCATTGTTGGCCATCATAGCTATTTATGATCTTGAACTTGAACAAATCGATGTGAAAACAACATTCCTCAATGGTGAGCTCAAGGAAGAAATATATATGCTTCAACTAAAGCATATGAAATTAAAGAAAAAGAGCATCTGGTGTGTTGATTATCAAAATAACTATATGGGCTCAATAAGCATCAGGGATGTGGAATAAAAAGTTTAATGACCACATGATAAATCTTGGCTTTATTAGAAGTGTATAAGGCTCTTGTATATATGTTAAAAATATAAGTGAAAAATATGTTATCTTGTTGCTATATCTTGATGACATGTTAATAGTAGATCATAGAACACATGATATTTAGCAGTTCAAACTTCATTTGTGTTCTCAATTTGAGATCAAGGATCTTGGTGCTGCACAAAAAATTTTGGGTGTGGAAATTAAAAGAAATAAACCTAATAAAAGGCTTTGGCTTGGAGAGTTTGCATATGTTGTAAATATTTTTAAAAAGATTTAATATGCATGATTGCACGCCTATGATTACACCCTGTGAAACTAGTATTAAACCTTTAGTTGAATAATGCCCAAAGACAAGTGAAGAAAAAGAGCTCATGGTTAAAATTCCATATGCTAGTGCTATTGGCCGTTTAATGTACGCAATGATCTCTACAAAACATAATATTTCTTACATTGTTGGGAAACTTAGCAAGTATGTGTCTAATCCAAGGAAACTTAGTAATGGGCCTATCTTTGCATGTTACCTACCATTTATGTTCTATGCGTTACAAATACAATTATATAGATTTAGGATGTTGGTACTTGCATAGTTTATTTATTTGGCTTTTTTCTAATCTACTTTTAGAGAGCATGTAGTTTCTTATATTTTATAATTGTATGTTAAGGAAAAGCTTTGTATGGTAATATATTTTGGACTTTGGATTTATAATGCTAATTGTGAATTGTGACTAGGCTTATGAATAATATCCAATAGCTGGCCTTTTTTCTTAGTCTAATATATTTTTCTAATATAAGTAACAAAACATAAAAAACAAAGTATCTTAATGATTCTAGATCAACTTATTCCCTCTATTTACTCCTGGTTATGCCTTATTTACACAGTTATTTCTTTTTTTGTTTTTTAAGAATAATGGGATAGTTTAACAAGAACACCTATAATTGTATAATTGTATTGTAAGAATACCATCTATTGTATTGTAAGAATACTGGCTACTCGTGTAGCAACGAATCAAACCTGTTAAAGCAAGTAAAAAGTTTCATTTACATTGTAGCAAGTAAAGAGTTTCATTTACATTGTGGACATTGTGGTAGGCCTGGATGGACTTGCAAATGATGAAACAGGATCCAAGGAAAAACCCATGAAAAAATCCATGGTTGTAATAGCAATAGTAGTAAGCAACGGTGATGGCAAATTTGGAAAGGATTTGGGCATGAAAGTTGCCATTGCCAATGCGGAATATCTGATCTTGCTCATAAAAGAAGTATTCTAAAGTGGAAAATGGAATATTTTTGAAAAAAAGTGGGACACGTGTTGGACAACCCGTGAGGTGGGAGGCAGCTGTACATGCTCATCTACAGTGGAAAATCGAATATTTCCTAAAAGGATTGGGACACGGGTTGGATCCAACAGATATTTCCGAAGAGGTTCAGGATCGTCAAAGATCAGATAGGGGATTTCTGAAGAGGTTCAGGATTGTCAAAGATCAGATAGGGGATATGCACTGACCATCACCAGGTAGAGTGTATTCTTCTTCTTCTTGTTTATCTTGTAACATGCAATCAAAGATTCTTTGGCTCATCACAAAGCTGATTTCCATTTTCGTGTTGCCTAGCTTGATCCCAAAATATGCCCCCTTCTCTTGAGGTGAAAATCGCTCCTGCAGTGCATGCTTTATCTTGGCCAGAGCATGATGATAACAGTGGAGTGTCTTTGAGTCATATTCATGACTTTCCTCCTAACGTCTGGAACCATGAATTGATTCAGTCACTCAACTCTCCTTTCTCGGTAAGTTTCCACCTCTGGCGCTGCTGCTTGTAGGCGCCTTCTTACCTTGTGAGTTCTGAAAATGCTGCAAAGGAGATCAAAGTTCTGTTGAAAGAAACGTTGGTGAAGTGCAATGGCCAATCCGATCTCTCTACACGCCTTTCAATTGTGAACTCCCTGGTTTGCCTCAGCATTGATCGTTATTTCAAATAGGAAATTGCAGATGCTCCCTGGTTTGCCTCAGCATTGATCGTTATTTCAAATAGGAAATTGCAGATGCTCTTGACTACGTTAAGAGGTGTGCTTGTCTAACTTTGACTTGTTACGTGAAATTTCCTGAACATCCACTGTAGTTTAGAAAGCTTCCATCCTACATTGAAATTTCCTAAACACCTCTGTTTCTGTTTTGGATTCACTAGTTTAGCAGTGAATCCGAAACGGAAACAGAGGTGTTTAGGAAATTTCAGATAACAAGTCAAAGTTAGACAACCACACCTGTTTAACGTAGTCAAGAGCATCTGCAATTTCCTGTTTGAAATAACGATCAATGCTGAGGCAAACCAGGGAGTTCACAATTGAAAGGCGTGTAGAGAGATCGGATTGGCCATTGCACTTCACCAACGTTTTTTTCAACAGAACTTTGATCTCCTTTGCAGCATTTTCAGAACTGACAAGGTAAGAAGACGCCTACAAACAGCAGCAGCACCAGAGGTGGTTAATAAAGTTTGTACAGCTAAACACTAACTTATAGAGTAAACTTACTGAGAAAGGAGAGTTGAGTGATTGAATCAATTCATGGTTCCAGACATTAGGAGGAAAGTCATGAATATGACTCAAAGACGCTCCACTGTTATCATCATGCTCTGGCCAAGATAAAGCACGCGCTGCAAGAGCGATTTTCACCTCAAGAGAAGGGGGCATATTTTGTAGAACCTTAGTTCGAGAATATCCATGCCCAGAATCACCGAGGATAAGCCTGTTGGGAAGAGACCGCAGGATGGGATTAAGCCAGGCAACACGAAAATGGAAATCAGCTTTGTGATGAGCCAAAGAATCTTTGATTGCATGTTACAAGATGAACAAGAAGAAGAAGAATACACTCTACCTCCGCTATCTTTGACAATGCTGAACCTCTTCAAAAATATCTGTTTGATCCAACCCGTGTCCTACTCCTTTTAGGAAATATTCCATTTTCCACTGTAGATGAACATGTACTGCTACCTTCCACCTCACGGGTTGTCCAACACGTGTCCCACTCTTTTTCGAAAACATTCCATTTTCCCCTTTAGAATACTTCTTTTATGAGCAAAATCAGATATTCGGCATTGGCAATGGCCACTTTCATACCCAAATCCTTTCCAAATTTGCCATCACCGTTGCTTACTTACGACTGTGGATTTTTTCATGGGTTTTTCCTTGTATTGATATTATTTCTTCGGAATCCTGTTTCATCATTTGCAAGTCCATCCCGGCCTACCACAATGTCCACAATGTAAATGTAACTCTTTACTTGCTACAATGTAAATGAAACTTTTTACTTGCTTTAAGAGGTTTGATTCCTTGCTAGTAGACGGTATTCTTACAATACAATTATACAATTATAGGTGTTCTTGTTAAACTATCCCATTATTTTTAAAAAACAAAAAAAAAGGAAATAACTCAGTGTAAATAAGGCATAACCTAGAGTAAATAGAGGGAATAAGTTGATCTAGAATCATTAAGATAATTTGTTTTTATGTTTTGTTACTTATATTAGAAAAATATATTGTTTTTATGTTTTGTTACTTATATTAGAAAAATATATTAGACTAAGAAAAAAGGCTAGCTATTGGATATTATTCATAAGCATAGTCACAATTCACAATTAGCATTATAAATCCAAAGTCCAAAATATATTACTATACAAAGCTTTTCCTTAACATACAATTATAAAATATAAGAAACTACATGCTCTCTAAAAGTAGATTAGAAAAAAGCCAAATAAA
This sequence comes from Gnetum montanum, assembly GCA_015680685.1. Lineage (NCBI taxonomy): Eukaryota > Viridiplantae > Streptophyta > Gnetopsida > Gnetales > Gnetaceae > Gnetum > Gnetum montanum. The sequence goes on from MNCI01027496.1 coordinate 61,577, forward strand.
TAAACTATACAAGTACCAACATCCTAAATCTATATAATTGTATTTGTAATGCATAGAACATAAATGGTAGGTAACATGCAAAGATAGGCCCATTACTAAGTTTCCTTGGATTAGACACATACTTGCTAAGTTTCCCAACAATGTAAGAAATATTATGTTTTGTAGAGATCATTGCGTACATTAAACTGCCAATAGCACTAGCATATGGAATTTTAACCATGAGCTCTTTTTCTTCACTTGTCTTTGGGCATTATTCAACTAAAGGTTTAATACTAGTTTCACAGGGTGTAATCATAGGCGTGCAATCATGCATATTAAATCTTTTTAAAAATATTTACAACATATGCAAACTCTCCAAGCCAAAGCCTTTTATTAGGTTTATTTCTTTTAATTTCCACACCCAAATTTTTTTGTGCAGCATCAAGATCCATGATCTCAAATTGAGAACACAAATGAAGTTTGAACTGCTAAATATCATGTGTTCTATGACCTACTATTAACATGTCATCGAGATATAGCAACAAGATAACATATTTTTCACTTATATTTTTAACATATATACAGGAGCCTTATACACTTCTAATAAAGCCAAGATTTATCATGTGGTCATTAAACTTTTTATTCCACATCCTTGATGCTTATTAAGCCCATATAGTTATTTTGATAATCAACACACCATATGCTCTTTTTCTTTAATTTCATATGCTTTAGGTTGAAGCATATATATTTCTTCCTTGAGCTCACCATTGAGGAATGTTGTTTTCACATCGATTTGTTCAAGTTCAAGATCATAAATAGCTATGATGGCCAACAATGATCTTTTGAATGTTAATTTTACTACTAGAGATAAGATTTCATCATAATCAATCCCCTTTCTTTGAGAAAATACTTTAGCTGCAAGTCATGCTTTGTATTGATTCCCAGATTTTATTCTATACATCCATTTATTTCCAATGGGTTTCTCTCTAATGGAAGCTCAGTTAATTTCCAAGTTCTATTTTTATAAAATTGATGACATTTTAGTATCCATTGCCTATATCCACTTTGCATTTTGCATCGACGAACATGCCTAATCATATTATGATTGCTCATTAATTTCAGTAAATGAGACATATTCTTCCAAATGTGAAGATAATCATCATATACGTGTTGAACATCTTAAATAATCTTTCTTTATATGACCGACTTTACCAAAATTCCAACATTTAGGTGTCCTCTTTACAAATTTTTGAGGCTTATTCTTAAATTGAGGCCTCTTAACAAATTTTGTCTTTAAATCATTTTCCATAAATAATATCATTTTGAGGAGTAGAATGTTTCCTTCTTGCTTCCTCAGACAACAATTGACCAACAATATTATCAAAAATAAAACTTGTAGATGTATTACTTACAACCATCACAAATGTCTCCCATGAATATGTAAGCGTGCTAAGAAGTGTGATGCATTAATCTTCCTCATCCATAGTTACCCCCATAGATTGCAACTGATGGACCAGTGTATTAAAGATATTCAGGTGTTCTATAATGGTAGTACCTTCAACCATTTTACAATCATACAATTGTTTCTTTAACAATAACTTAATGGTTAGGAACTTTGTTTGACACAAAGTTTGAAATTTATCCCATAAATCTTTAGTGAAAGAAACATTATAAACATTAAGTAACACTAAATTTGAAAAACATAAATGAATTGTACTTATCACCTTTAGGTTCAACTTTTCCCACTCTTCATCGGACATTTTATTAGGCTTAACTTCCAAAATTGCACTATGTTGGTCCTTTTTAATGATGAGAGCCTCCATCATGATCTTCCATAATTCATAGTTTGAACCATTGAACTTTACAATTTCAATTTTGAATAGACAGTTGGTCATGATTTTTCCCTACAATTACTTAACAAAATAATAGTGGTGCATGGAACCTTGCTCCAATACCAATTGTTATTCCCAATCGCTTACACCAATATAATAATACATTTAAAGAAAACTACAACAAATAAAAAGGACATGAGTTACCCTAGGAAAAACCTTCAAGGTGAAAACCCTAACAGAAAGTCATCTCTTGGACCATTAGTAGCACAATTTAGAGGATTGAAGCTCAAGGAGAATTTACAAAGGAAGGGAGATGACTCTCAAGCTTATGCTTCAAGAGAATGTGGTGCATTGGATGCTCCCTTTGAGCTCCTTATATATTGTCACGAATTAGAAAAATAAACAAAAAATTAAAAAGGGAATAAGGTGGTTTATTTTGGTGGGGATAGGTACAAGACCAAATATAACATAGATACGAATAAAAATATAACAAGGCAAGGTAGAAATATTTGGAGAAAATTAAGGTAGATTTTCCTTCATCCACTTTACATATATAATGTTATGAGCATGTGTGTGTGTGTGTTTTTTTTTAATTTCTTTCCTTTTGGCCCTAGAGATATGTAGGGATGAAGAAAGATCAAAGATAGAAAGGGATAAAGAAAGACCTTTTTGAAGGGCTTCATTGTAGAAGAACTGGTTATCAGTTTAGAATTTTTGAAGTAGGTAATCCTAGTCCAGTTACATGTTGTGAGAGCATCTTCATTCCAAATTAAAAGAGTATTATATGGATCAATATTCATTCTTCTCTTGAATTCAATCTATGCTCTCACATGTGCAAGAGTAGCATCTACATATGACACTAATTAACTAAGAGTCAAAAATAGTAGTAGCATGCAAGTACCTCAACACGATCATCATAAAAGCTCTAACCATAAAGTAGGAAGCTAGCAATTGTTATGGTAGGAGACCGATTGACCAGAAGCCAAGTAGCAACACCCTTGAAAGTGTTGTTCAATAAATGTATGCAGTTTAAGACCAAACATGTACTATTGGTCCACAATTCTTGAAAAAGCTATAATGATAGTGATTATTGAAAGCCTACACAACTTTACTTCTAACTAAAAACATTGTAGCATAAAATTTTAAGGCATAAAATGCAAGGATTATTACACCAATTATTAGGAACTTACAATATACAAAATATGTTAAGTTATCAGGTAGTTTTCGAAATGACTAGTTAATACAAATGCATTGAAGTAAAACTAATTAGCAATGTAGTCAGTGTGTACAATCTACAAATACTCCTAGCTTGGCCACATTACATTTTCTAGTCAAAGATAATGCATAAAACAATTTATGGATATTTCCCACATAAATAATATTACAATAGAAATATAATTAATCCTAACCACTATTAAATCATGTTAAAAACTATTCAAGTAGCTTAATCAATTACCCTAATATGAATGACTAAAATAAAATTACCATGTACATTAAAAAGTAGAATTTTTTTTTATTAAGGTTAAACATTTAATTCCTATACCCCTTCGTTAATATGGAAGTCTTGATGTCTTATTTCAATGATAAAAATAAAAATCTTAGAATGTCTAGTGAACACTTAAACAAATGTAGTAGGCAACTTGAAATCATTAACATATCATAACCAAAATGGACATAAGAAATCTTCTCAATTAACCTAAACAAGACACATTAAGAATCAGTCCAACTACCTCTTCTCAATTTTTTGAAAATACAAGATACAAAAATATGCAAGGTGCAAGTGAGTATAGATAAGTGACAATGAGAACAAACAACATCATTCTATTCTCTTTGGCAAAGTAAAACAATCGAAAATAATTCAGAGAGTTTATCAACATATCTTTTAATGATAATTTACCTATGATTTAAATAAGCATCTTCAATGTTTGGATCAATATTTAGATCCAAATTTTTCTTTGGCAAATGCATGTAGCAATTAGACAAGTGAAATATTAACTATAATCTCTAAATGCAAAGAGGAAAGAGAAAAACCTATTACATTTTCACTTATAACTTTAGAATTATTTTTTTTTCTTTCTTCAGCATATAACTATCTAGGAAATATCTTCCTTTGATTTTTTAATAATGAAAAAGAAAAAGAACTATCATCCTTCATGATTTCTACCTATAAACTTTGTAAAGTTCCTTCTAAAATTGATTTAGCTACATTTTTTCTTTTTATAGGTCTAATACAACTCTTAATTCTTTTGTTAAGCTCTATTACTACTTTAGTTCACTCAAAACTAATATTTTCTTATGAATAACATAATTGCAATATTTTTTCTTCAAGCTGTAAAACTTAAGTAGAAGAATGATTTTCATATTCAATTAACATATTTAACTCAATTACCGACTCATATTTAAGTGAATGATTTATTTTTATTAAGTTGCTCATCTTTAAAACTATAGAAAGCAATATTGTATGCTTTGACCTCATCAAATATTTTCATATATACATTTAGAACATGTTTGTATAAATTTTAAATAGATTCCCATAGACAACTATAGATAGAAATATTGTTTGTATCTACAACCCAATAACTTAAATTTGTAGAATGACAATTTTGACTTTACACCTAATATATATTACTTATTAGATCATGAACACAATTAGTATCGCTTATTTTTAAAGCTTTATTCTAAGAATCTTTGATAAATATTTTTTTTTATTTTTAGTAGTGCAAAATCTACTATCTTTCAAAAGTAATTTAATTTTTAATTAATTTGATAACTAATTCTAACATAAACATCTATTCCCATCTATTGTACACATCCTCAACACATTACAATGCTATTAGGTTACCAAGCATAAATGCTACTAGGATTACCAATCGTTAATGTATGCTTAAGACGGTCATACTTATGTGCATTCGTTATTCACTAGAAATTAATAATTAAATGCATTAAAGAAAATTGCATAAATAGTAAATGCATTAAAGAAATATTATTCAAGGTTCAAGTGCTACAAGGTCTATTAAGAAAGATCATCTTTCTTACTGTTCACATTGAAGTGTTTAGGTATATCACTGCTTAAATAAGGATTCATACACTTGTCAACTCTTAATGTGGGCACTTAAAAAATATCCTAATTCTAGAAGAAACAAACTGCAAAAATTTGACTATGCTACTTAACAATGAATTCCATAAATGTGGCGGGTGTGTTCATGTATATAAGCAAGACAAGACATTGATGATGCGTATGTATCAACTCATCAAATCAATCATCAATGGGTAGGCATTGACAAGTATGCATTAATGGGTGTACTTCGATGCAGCAACATTGATGAGTACACATTAATGGGTATGCATTGATGAGTCCCTGTTAGTGGGCATGCTTCAATGTAGTCAAACCCATGACCACTCATCAATATTAGTGTTAAATATTGAATCCATGGCCAACAAACTATTGTGAGAAAATTGCAACATTTTCTCTCTCATCCATATTGATTGAATGATAAGAACAAATGGTTGACCATTAATAGGTAATTAATCAAAGAAGACATATTTAGAATGTATTTGAATCCAATTTTTAATACTTATCTCATCTTTAGAATGATACTTGTATTCTTTTCTAATAACATTTTCAAATATGTAAGAAAGATCTTATTTTTTTTCAAATATTCATCCCTACTAAAAGTAATTCGTATGACTCTATTGAATGAATTTTTGTGCAATTCTAAATTATACTCCTCAAAGATTTTGTCATCAAATAGCTTATTTTTACTCATTATTGTAATATTTTAACATAGCTCTTTGGATAAGCATGAAGCATGTAACACATGTTCACTTGTATTCAAAGCATATATTCCATGACATATTTCTCTAGATTTATTCACATGTTTCCTTTCTATATAAAATATAATTACAAAGCTAGTGTTTGTTCTCATCCATTGAATTATAAAGTGACATTTGCATCCTCTCTTATACAATTCATGATGATATTTGATAACATCTTTATGAATCATTATGTTATCTTATGATCCATAAGAACACCAATATCTAAAATGATATGATGATTAAATAGTTACAATTTTTAAATAAAAGTCCATATAATTGTATAATTATAAAATTATAAAATATTAAAATTTAAGCTGTTCAAAAGTATCCTTACTATTTTCTTTCAATATGATAATTTGCATAACACCTATCTCACTCATTCCAAATTTGATTTATATGATCTTTTTTAACAAAGGTAGCGACATGTATGAGATTATTTTCCTTACCTTTCATAAAATCTTCAACTTTGTCATAAGGTATCTAAACAAAATGATAATTATTTTTAGCTTTTCCTACTAAATGATCTTGACTAAAATATTATTTTCAAGGATTTTCAATAGTTACACTCACCACAATTGAGATCACCACTTGGAAAAATAAAGTCTTGAAATATGAACAAGTCAAGAATCACTACAAGGACTCGGTGAGGATTCTCAAAGAAATCAAGTTGACAAAGGCAAAGGTGAACAATGCCCTCTAGCAACTCTAGCAAAGATGTGATGTGTGGTAGCCCATCTTTAATGGTATTAATGCCTACAATTAAGAAAAAATGTTCCTAAAGGAACTATAGATCATGGAGATGACTAAGTACATCGAACTCGCCAAGCTCTGATATGTAGGCTTGGTAATGCTAACAACAAGAGAGCCAAAATAAAAGTTAGAAGAGTAGGTGACTAGCTTCTACCTTCTCTATGAGATAGAGTTCAATTTCCATGAAGAGAACAAGGAAAAACTAGAAGTGGCTAACATGAGGCTTGAAGTCCTCAAAAGTAAGTTCATTAGTCAAAGATCCATTACTGAGAACTTGGCTAGAAAATAAGTAAATGCAAGACCTCATCCATACATTGGATTTTGAACATAAACAATTCAAAGCCTAGTTTGTCACTTGAAAGAGATGTTTCCTATACTACCATGGTTTTGAGACATACCAACACCAACCCATCTAAGTGAAGCTACCTGGACCATTCATGATCAATAGGGCAAGGAAGAAAAGATGAAGGCACTTCTAGATAAATTCTATCTTTCATTAGTAATACCACTAGTAGTAAGGTAGCCTAGACCTTTAGCAAATAAGGGACATGATGAAGGACCCTATGCACTACAAGAGCCTCTATCTCTAGGCATAGTGTAAGGAATTCATCCAATCTCCATCCATTTAGTAGACATCTACCCATTTTTTCAAAGTGTTCAATTTCTTTATACATTACACCAATTTTGTATCCATGCAAATTATAAGTCAAATTGATACTCAAAAGATGTTTTATATTTTTTATTATAGTCATTCAGGTCCATACTTCCTCAAATTTTGTACAAAACTTAATTCCATTTTTTTAATCAAGGACAAATTTTTAGTTAGTGTGGAGGTATGGTGAAGTATCAATAATTTTGCTATATCGACACATGCCCATTGATGCATCCTCATTGATGCATATTTGGATGCATTGGGGCATATACATTGATGATGATCCTTCCAAAGCCTATATAAATATCCACATTAGCCACATGTATGATACCTTTGGCCATTCTATTAGCCAAACTATTATAGTTTTCTTTTGTAGAACTTGGTGAAATTTTCCTCTAAGTGCCTATAGTATAGATTAAAATAATTGTACAGAGTTTTATTCAAGTGTAAGATGTATTGAGACACCGTTGCATGATGGAAATAAAATCAAGATTTCTTCTCTCTATTGCAACACTTAGATTAGCTTATGTTTACTTTCAAGAATTTTACTTTATATGCAATTTACCTTTTTGTACTTAAATGTTTAATATTTCATTTTGTAGTAACATGAGTACGACCACTTCAAGCATAATCTACTAACACTTAGTAACCCTAGTAGTGAATACTTGCTATGCCCAACAATAGGCAGTTGGAAACTCAACAAAGTTAGTATAAGTTCAGGATGTATTCAGAAAGTGGGAATAGATACTCTACATTTAGGATAGTTTAGTAATTAATTTGGTAAAGTTTAATATTTCACCTATTTCTTTCCCTTAATACTTTTAAAGATAAAAAAATAGTAAAATTATAGATATAGATATCTTACACCTTAATCAAATTAGTGATATAGATGGAATTAATATGAGTGATGATTGAAAAGATAGCAACTAGTAACCTTATGTTCGACTATCTAGGACATAGACTACTTAGGTGGAAGATGTCCATGGAATTTGACCAGATCATGCATCTACACTTATGATTCATATGGTTGTGTATATGGAATATCTACTACTCATCAAATAATATTCTTATTGAATGTTAATAAGATGTAATTTGCAGCAACATTAGTAGCTAATTCTATTTTATCCTTATGTTAAGTTAGCCTACAATGGTTAACCTAACTACCCTTAAAAATCTATATAAGAAAGTATGTAATTATTGTATCATAATTAAAAGAGAACCAAGAAAAATACGAGCGTAGCACGCACGATCCAGTCAAACTTCACAGACTAAGTGCCTACACGCCTCTTGGAACACTTAGGGTTTATTATTCGTTGTCTTCCCAGACTTACTTATAGTTGTCATGGTGTATGGTTAAGCAAGTCTGAGGTATATGAATTTTATATTCTTTTATGTTTTATGTCTCCTATGCTAACAGGGTTAAGGGTTGAGAAACTAATTACTAACTCTAACTAATGAACTAAGTCTAAATAACCTAGCATCAGCATCCGTTCCCACTTACTGTACACACCTTGAACCTATGCAACCGTGGCTACCAAATGCTAATCGTTGCTGGGATCACCATATGTAACGCACATGCTCGAAGTGGTCGTACTAAGGTACTTAGCTAGCCTAAGCGCGATGAGCATCCATTCCTTGATCATCCGTACACATCCTTAAATGTTAGTAATCAAGTCGTACTCATCCTGTGTTATAGGAGATAAGGGTGAGAGAGAAACTAATCACGATGAGCATCCATTCCTTGATTATTTGTACACATCCTTAAATGCTCGTAATCAAGTCGTACTCATTCCACATTAATAGGTAATAAATAACATATAATAAATAACAATAATAAAATCCTATTCCATGCACTGCAAGGTTTATCCAGAAAGCTCGTCTTTATTGTCATACAAAACTTGTGTTCAGATATAATGTTGCTCAAATAAAGATCCGTTCACTTTGGGACTCCTACTGCAGGCACATAGAAAATATTCTATCTCTAGAGTGATCAATTTGCTAGAGTTTCCCTACTTCTAGCATAGGATGATGAAACAAGGAAGAGCTACCTCTAATTTATAGATATGATAATGCAACGCGATATCGCGTACGTGATATCGCAGGGGAATACACGATATCGCGTATGCTATATCGGGAGGGATGCAATATCACGACAGCCACGATATTGCGATATCGCATCCCATCATACCCCCATGACTAAATGAAAACTCATCCTCGAGTTCATTACAATAATATCAGGTATGTATGGGATTATTGACTCAATGGAAACTAATGGGATGATATGTGAACAGATCATCATTACAAGACACAGTAGACTGGTGTTCATGGCAACAAGGGTGAACACATTATTACATTGAAATTAGGCCTCATTTGGCAATTGAGAAAGAGAGAGAGAGAGAGAGAAAGAATTTTTGCTACTGCCAACGCGAAGATTGCGCCTTCCGTTATCCATCTGTAAGTGCATCATCGATCTTGCTCCTTGCATAACTGCTTCTAGCACTGCTCCATTCCAAGTGGTCCTTCCAGATCCGGTCCGTTGTTTCATGATCGCCATCTGCACACACAACACAGTCTTGTATTAGCAAGGGTAGATGAATTATCATGTAATTGATACCTTGCTTTGATGTAAGTCTATTGGCTGGGTTGTGATATGGCTGATTACGGATCTAGAAATATATAAATGATGACTATCAAAGGTGTAGGGGCTAGGAGAAAATCAAAAAAAGTGGGCCTCGTACCCCCATGACTAATCGTGAACCTCTTGTAGTGAAAGAATGGAGAAAGAATAAGAACAAGAAGATGGATAAAAAGAGACAACTAAGACATTGATGAAATGGATGTCAAGATGGAAATGAACAAAAGAAAATTAATTGCAAAATGTTAAGGGAAATAAGTTAACTAGTGCACCAAATAGGAATGTCAGTGGGTCCTCCGCAAAGCAGGCTCATGCCCTTAATGCCATGACAATCCCACATTCAAAGAGTCTGTAGGCTCTGGGAATATCCTTTGGAACAAGAGTTAAAGTCTTAATCGTGAGAATTTACCAAAAAGAAAACAATGCATCTACCAAAATATACACTAATGATACAACTAGAAATGAGGTGAACTATGGAGAAAAGGGTGGAGAGAAGAGAATGCAATGGAATCCCAAGAACAAGGTGGTGTATAGCCCCTTGTGTGTTTCATGATTAATGTGACTTGGCAAATCTCATTCCAACTCCAGCCTCAAACCAACCACATCTAGTGACTTCGCATCAATGCACTTGGCCAAACCATCCACTTGAAGAACAAGAATGCCTCCTCTAAAGAGCCAACACCATTCCGATGAAACATAGAGAGAATGGGAAGTGAGAAGGGCCTTAGTTAGAGGGAACATTTTTAGTTCCATAACTAGTGCTTGTAGCCCAAGTTTATTTCATCTAAGGGGTGTGCTTTGAATTTTCACTTTCTTTTCTTTTCTTTTCTTTTCTTTTCTCTTTGCTGTTTTTTTTTGTTTTTTTTGTTTTGTGCTTTTATGCGTGAGAACCACACCATGCAATGACTTCTTATTTTTATTGTCTCAGCTTCCAATAATTGGGTAGCATTGGAACAGCAAGAAAACTCAAGAAGAAAACATCCAAGCACCCAAGAGAATGGCCAACACAAATGCATCAAGTTCCCTTGAAGTCACACCCTTTTCAAACCTTGAGTCCTTCCTTAGTTTGAGAAGTACCCAGTCACCAATTCGTTAAAGTTCTTATTAGAAAGGGGTTCCAAGCCAAGAGAGACCATAGACTTTGGTGGATGGATGGATGAAGTGGACTCATTGCCTACCATATCAAAAGAACATACCTTAGTATCAACATTATAACTTAAAGGTAAAAATGAAACATTAGCAATCAATGAAAAATAGGTCATACCATCGAGAAGAACACTTATTGGGTGACAAACTTACATGGTGGATCACACACACACACACACACACACACACACACANCTCCCCCATTACTGAATGGAAAGGGAGAGATCCAAAATAATGAGCGTCTGTTTGAATTTTGTAATAGTGCCCAACTTCTCCTCACTGATGTTCTTAGATTAAGGGGTGGAAGTTGGCGACGCTCATACTCCAATGTGTCTATGCCCTTGTTGTTAGCATGAGTTTCCTCAATTTGTTTCGTGCATATTAGTTTGCTCTTCCTAGTAGCTGTTAACCACGAGGTGTCTACTACTGGTGTGGTTGCTAAATACAGGCACCTCTAAATTTGTATTTCTTTGGCACACTGATTACATGGAAGAGATGCTAAACATTCTTCCATGTCATCACCCTCTGAGTCACTGTATGTGATGCACAGAACTTTCTTCTTCTCGATCTTTCCGTAGATGTTTATCTTAGATATCTGCAAGGAAAGATCATGGATCCCTAGGTACGCATCTACTGTACTTAGCCATGGCCTTCCCATTATAATTGGGAAGCCCCCTTCATTGTTGTTAACTTCAATCACCAAGAAATTGGCTGGGTATGACCACCCACACACAGTGGTAATGATGTCCTTCACCAATCCCAAGGGAATGTTGATGGACTTGTCAGCCAACTCCAGTTGGATGTTGCTCTTCTTAAGTTGGGGTAGGTTCCAAGCTTGATACATCTCTCATGATATTAGATTGACTCTGGAACTTGAGTTAATAAGAGCCTTATGTGGTTTGTTCCTAGTGATTTGTAAATAGATTACGGGGCTTCCAGGGTTAGATAGCTTCTTGGGAAGATGGCCTACCTTAATCCAGTCGATTATGGTTGCATTAACATAATCGTATGCGTACTCTATTGTTGGACTGAAGGGTGCTCTGAAGTGTTAAATGGTGGAGGCATGTACATCAGCTCAACTGTTTGTTGTTGCAAGAGTTTTTCCAGGCTTCAGGTTCTGAAGAAAGGCCTTCTCTTTTTACAATTGTCAGAACCATCAACAGATTGAATATTTATAGCTCTCACAGCGTTACGTTGCTGCGGTTGAGTAGGGAGTTCCCCTTGCATTGTTGGAGCAGGTTGTATGGGAACTACAGGTGGAAGAGGTGCAGATAGAATTTGAGGATGGGATGAGTGTGAGATGTCTCCCGAAGGAGAAGGAGTCCTCCTAAAGTACTCCTGAACTTGGTAGTGACGTTGGGGAGTAGTGTGACCCATAGAGTCACCTGGAGAAACCGGTTGCTACACATAATAACCATAAGGATTAGGTTGTTGGTAAGGGTACTGTTGTGTCGACAGTGGCATCCCTCATGGCTGTGGGTGTTCCCACTACTGATGTTGTCCAATGGGCCATCGCAGAGTTCCAATTGGATAGTACATTAGTGGTTGGTGGAACTACCTTGGGTTACCTTAAGGATAAGGTAACCTTCAGGGTGTTTGCCATTGGTTGAGTCTTGGATTTAGCACATACACCCTAGACTCCTGTAGATGTGAGATAACTAGACAACATCCCTTAGCATGGTCATATTGGCAAATCTCACATCCATCATCATCGTCTGTGTCAGATTCCACAGCCTCATCAGAGATAGGAACTTTCCCCTTACCCTTGTTATGTTTAGGGCTTGAATTTCTCCGCTTTTCCTTACCTTTGTCACTACTTCGTTCATCCTTAGACCCTTCTATAATTTTCAAAATACTTTCAAGTCTTGAGTGTAAGGAATTACACAACTGATTTACCTTAGCCGATACTTCTATTGTTAATTTTTGGATCGACAAGGTTTTTTGACTCACCAACTCTTCAAGTGGTAACTCATCCTTCTCATCACAGAATTTCACTCCCTTCTTTTGAAGGGAGGGATCGCTGTTGTATTCTTCTGCACTTTCCCTCTTACGTAGCTCACCTTCTTCTTTTGCTACTTGGTCCAACAAGTGATGTACTTCATGGGCTCTAAGTTGTGATAGTCTCCCTTGGGCATAAGTCCCAAGTCTTCTTCTCGTTTCATGCCTTAGCCCATCCACGATGTGGCGAAGTTAATCCTGCTGAGCGTACCCATGGCCCAGGCAATGATGTAACAATGCGTAGTTGCAGGCCATGGTAGCATCCAAGGGTTCATAAGTACCTTGTTTCCAGCCTTGGATCTGCTTACGCAAATTGGACACTCTGGAGTACATCTGATATTTATCGTTAAAGAGTTTTAGCATCGTACTCCACCTCCTGATGGTTTCTAGTTCTAAGGACTGGTACCAACTCTTTTCTTCTTTAGTGAGTATCCTTCGGAACAACTTAAGCTTTTGCCACTCATTTTCTATATTCTGCAAGGCACAAGCATCATGGAATTCCTGTAAATGATGCTGCGGATCAGCGTTGTATGCCCCTTCAAAACGTGGGATATTATTTATATCTAAACGCTTGATCTGAATGTCCTTTTAGTGCCTTGTTGGAATCCTAATAGCCTCCATTATGTCAAGCATACTTTGGGTTGCAAGTAGGGGCTCATCATGATCATCTCTTTCATGACACCTGTGATGTCTTCCTGGTTCCCTACTCTTCCTATGTTCTTGCCCTTGTCCTCTCTCTCGACCTTCCCATCGAGGTCTCTCGTCTGTCTTACCTCTATCCTTACCTTTATGTTCATGGTGGCTATGCCTAGACGTGGAAGGAGAGGGTGAGTGATGAGATGAAGGAGAATAGGAAGGGGAACCATCGCCATGATGATGTTTCTTGCCTTCTCTTCAATTGCTTCAGTCTCGATCGTTATGACGACCTAAGTGCCCGTTCTTAGCATGAGTGGTTATTTCCTCTATGAATAGTTGACGTTCATAGGGATCATAACCAGTGTTATGTATCATTGAGCATAGGTTTTGATACCCAACCTCCTCACCATCATTAGGAGGGGGAACATCATTTGTTAGAGAACCCATTATAAGGGGTTCCTCATCTCCTATTTCGCTAAGGACATGTGGACCTTTGCCTTTCAAAAGTGTATGTTGACTCTCTTATCTTGAGTCCCTCATATGTTGTGCTTTTGTGGGATGATAATCCCTCATATCAAAGTCTTCCACAACGTATTCAGCAAATAATTCTATCATGCTAATCTGTGCCAAGGCACGGAAGAGCATGTTAGGGACTGATCGATCTGGGGGTAACACAATGTTACCTTGCAGATCTCTCCACCGTAGCTGTTCATCTTGATGGAGGATAAAGGTAAAGTTTGGAATATACTCATTAGGATGAGTATAGACTATTTTGTATTATTTAGGACTTGGCTGATTTTGGTTATGTGTTTTATGTTGTCAACTGTCTCTAGTATTAGTCATAGGTGGTGAATTACTTTTTTGAGAAGAAGAAATTTTTATCAGTGTGCTATTTCACTGTTATAAAATTTTTCTGTTAATTAACCTGAAGGTTCATTTAGGCTCCCAAGAATTTGAGTGATATCCTTTATGTTCTATTCGGCGCACAAACACTTAGTCCTCGACAACGGCACCAATGATGAGTGGCGAGATACCCCTACACTCAACCATACGAATACCAGCATAGCACACACGATCTGGTCAAACTTCATAGACTAAGTGCCTACACGCCTCTTGGAACACTTAGGGGTAATTATTTGTTATCTTTCCAGACTTACTTGTAGTTGTTACGGTGTATGGTTAAGAAAGTTTGAGGTATATGATTTTTATATTCTTTTATGTTTTATGTCTCCTATGCTAACAGGGTGAAGGGTTGAGAAACTAATTACTAACTCTAACTAATGAACTAATTCTAAATTACCTAGCATCAGCATCCGTTCCCACTTACCGTACACACCCTGAACCTATGCAACCGTGGCTACCAAACGCTAATCGTTGTTGGGATCACCATGCGTAACACACATGCTCGAAGTGGTCATACTAAGGCACTTAGCTAGCCTAAGCACAGTGAGCTTCCATTCCTTGATCATCCATACACATCCTTAAATGCTTGTAATCAATTCGTACTCATCTCGCGTGACTAGGAGATAACGATGAGAGAGAAACTAATCACGATGAGAATCCGTTCCTTGAATATTCGTACACATCCTTAAATTCTCGTAATCAAGTCCTACTCATTCCACATTAACAAGTAATAAATAAAATATAAGAAATAACAATAATAAAATCCTATTCCATGCACTGCAAGGTTTATTCGGAAAGCTCGTCTTTGTTGTTGTACAAAACTTGTGTTCAGGTACAATGTTGCTAGAATAAAGATCCGTTCACTTTGGGACTCCTACTGCGGGCACATGGAAAATATTCTATCTCTGGAGTGATCAATTTGGCATAGTTTCCCTACTTCTAGCCTAGGATGATGAAACAAGGGAGAGCCGCCTCTTATTTATAGATATGACGGTGCACCGCGATATTGCGTACATGATATCGTAGGGGAAGACGCGATATTGCATACGCAATATCATGGCCCTTGTGATATCGCGTCCCATCACACCCAAACTCACACATGTCATAATCCCTTAAGGAATAGGTATAACACCATATATAAAATGCAATAAAATGGATTTTACTCATAATCTCAATGGCCTAGTACCATGTCATGTAGTTGTGACCTTCTTGAGTAAGGTTGAGTTGTCATAACTTATGAAAAGGATAATTAAATAAATATTTTTGTTGTTTTGATGTTTTATGATATTTTTAATGTTTTAATGTTAAGGGCATCAATAATAAAAATGAGAAAATATCCTAAGCTTTATGTACCACACAAACATTAAACACAACATCAACCAAACAATTCTAAGATATGTAAGCATGGCAACACTCTAATAGAGTCTAGACACACTTATAAGAGCAATAACCCAAAGCACATACAAACAAGGACATAAATAATCTTATGCAAGGGAGAAAGAGCTCTACCAAAAACACACACTAGACTATAAACACAAGATGTTTAAAACACTTTCTATATCTAATTCTTATTATTTATATACAAATTACCACAAAATGCTTCATCATCTCCTAATGACTAGATAAAGCTAGTTCCATAACTTTAATAATCAAGTTACAATAACTATGACTAGACGCATGACAAGATCAATGTGGAGGAATATAACAATAAAAATACTTTAACATAGGATATATTATAAATAAACACTATGAGAAGAGAGAGAGAGAGGCTAGGGAATGATGAATAGCAAGAAGAGTTCTCTGATATTCCTGAGGAACTAAATATGCCTTAGGTATGATGAATGATCTTTAGTATATTCTTTTTAGTTTGTATTAAACTACCAAGTATTGTGCATGTCCTATGGTTATAGTTCTAGGAGACAACACCTTCACCTTCAAATCCTCTTTTTGAGGGAGGATTTTAGTTTATGGATCAAGCAAGTGTTCTCCAAGTGGAACTAAATGATGTTATCTTCATGGCTCAAGGGTGCACTTACCAAAGCATGGTAGGATACAAGAATGCTAAAAATTATATGAAACCTTTAAGCATTAAACCACCATTAAAAAAATCATGTACAACGACAATGGTAAGTATAATCCCCAAAGAAAACATGGAAAACAACTTCACAACCCAATGTCAAATATGCACATAGGTATGAAGAATAAGGTAGGATTAGAAAACATGTATCCATTAGTGTTTGTCCCTCATGAATAAGTTACGAGACACTAGCTTTGGAAACACTAACTCACATCATGCATTGAAAAATACCAACATAACAATTACAGATGTAAACATGGAAAAAACTAAACCAAAAAACAAAGAAGAATCTAAAACTTATGACACTCCCACTAAAGCAAACTAAGATAATTAAAAATATAGGTAGAAAATAAAAGTAGAAGAAGATAGTCCTAGTTATATTAGAAGACCAACCAAGTACCTTATGTCATGCAACAACCACCATCATGAAAGTTAAGCTTGAGTATACTTGCTCACCATAGCATACCATCAAGGATTCACAAGTGGATCCTCCTCAAAGAAAACTCCATTGTTTCCTTCCCTTGTGAAATTTGTTAATGGAACACCTTTGAATTCCAAACAACTAGTGAAACATTAGCATTAAATATGAGTTTATCACCTTGGATGACCAATCTTATCCTCTGCATTTCCTAATTGATTTCCTATCATACATAACAATGGACAAGAATTGAAATGAAAGTAATGAGGAATTCAGATGAATAAAAAGGATGAAAAGAGTGCAATATTACTAAATTCCCAACCAATCATTTAATTATCTCATGGAGCACATGAACATGTCTTATATGTTGCAAGAGATAGACTACTGCATCCCTTCATTGTTAGTCATCCACTCGGTAGGGATAGACTCCCAAGTCCCTTTTTTAAGCGTAAGGTTATACCTACCTCCACCAATTCCATCTAGCCTTATTTATTTCATGGTCTAACCATTGATAAAATCAAACCAATGTGACATATCACAAAAGACCCAAAAGTTAAGATCCTAGTTTGGTTTTCCTTCATCCATGCACATATGCATGGTAGGCTTCCCAAACTTTACCCTACCAAAACCCTCTTGTTAATTACCCTTACTATGGTAATTGATCCCAATTCCAACAAATTTTGATTCATGAAAATGAATGAATTTCAGAATTAGGTGAAAGCAATAATTAACATTACCAAAGTTCACTAAGGAAGAGACTTCTGGACCTCCATGGCCATGAGTATGGATGGAATAGGAAATTTTCTTAGACAATTAAATTGGGGTCCAAGTTATATAGGTAATAGATTGAACATGAAAAAGGCTTACATGGGTATTGGTATAATCACTTGCTTTGTTTTAAATGGAGAAATCACATGGTTGGTTCAAGATGGTAAAACTACTAATTTATGTGGACCAATAACCTTGGGATTACATTGCTCCTCCCATCATCTCTTCTTTTCATTATTGAAATTCTATTATATATATATATATATATATTCCTTTCATCTTTTTCTCTTTTCTATTTGTTTCCTCCTTTTTTTATTTTTTCTTTTCTTTTTATGAGAGATTTTTGATGATGCATGAGGGTACAAAAATAATTGGAATACTCGCTCACTACCTAAAGTCTTTGACTTACATGACATGAGAATTCATCCCTAACCACATGACATGTATAGGTTTGTAAGATCATGAATCCCTTTTGACCAAGTTGGCCAAGCAAGGTAACATGTATATCTTGATATTATTACATCGATAACATCCATTTAGTGGTCATAAAGACCCTCGATGGAACATCCTTTTGTTATTAGTAACCAAGCATTCTTCTGGGATTTTGGAGCTCACCCCCTCAAGCATGGATCCACCACATACCCATAGTTCCAATGGCATTAACTTTAGTAGCTTGCAGTGTGAATCCATGCTCCTCACTAAATCTAATTTTAGTTCATCGATGATGGATAGAAAAAAGTAGGTGAATGGACTTTGTTGTATGGTCATTCCATTAATCAAGGCTTAACTTTTGACCTAGTTGATACTCCTACATCATCATCATATCTGTAACTCATCCATCCACCATTAGCTTATTGGCTGAGCATTCATAAAGAACATTAATTTTTTTTCTCATATACATACAAATGTACTTAAGAAAAAAAATATTCTGCATGATTGATCATTAAGCTCAAAAATATCAAGTATTAACTAAACACACTAACTTTAATGCTTCTAGTGAAAGTTGAACAATTAATTTATTTTCGACAGTATTAATTTCTTTTTGTTTTGGAGGCTCAAGGATAAGAAGCTTTCAACTTTTGTTGCTATTTGTTATTTATCTTTGATTGATGTATTCTTTTTTTCTTTAGAGATAGTTTTCTCCTGCTCTTTACAAGAAACCCTTTAGTAATAAGTGAAAACTTGTGAGGATGCTTTTAATAAGGGCAAGCCTAAATTCTATTTGTACCTTAGAGGGAAGATTTTTTAATATTAGTTGTAAGGATGAAAATCTGGAAAGGCACTCACAAAATTATTGGGATTTTTCTTTAGGCTCTCTCTTAAATGATCTACTATACTTTGAATTTTTTTGTTGTCTAACACCTCTTTCTCTCCCCGTTCCCCTCCCCTCCCCTCCCCTCCCCTCCCTCCCTTGAAAAAAAAACAAACAAATACCAAAGGTTCTAATTTTAATAATCAAAATCAACTAGTAGGCAAAAGAATGAAAAATTTCTAATTATAATTTTCCAAAAAATAGTATGATAATGCGAAGACAAGCATGAGCAACATATAAAGCTTAATTTTCAGATATCAAATAGGAAGTCACAAGATAAAATCTTATTAAAGAATAAGCATCTAAAAGGTATGACATAGCTAACAAATAATACCTTAGCCATAATAAATATTAAATAAGAGATCAAGAGGTCAAGTATCACTTAAGCATTAATTATACAAATGCATCATATAACTATGCTATCCAAAAATACACTCAAGAATTCAATAAAATATGTTTATAACAACATATATAAAGGATCATCACTCATAGGGTTAATGCTTGCCTTGGCAAAGTGGGGTCCTAGAAGGGTTGGTGGATGAGTGAAAGCTTAACCTTTTTTGAGTGGTTGTGCTGAGGCTCAAACCTAGGTCCTACCACTTGACAAATAAGCACCTTACCATCACTCTAAATGATGGTCTCTTGTAATAAGATATGTCTAAATCATATAAAGCTATCCATAGTATATGTTAAATAATAATTAATAAAACCAAGGTCAAGAATTTGAAACAAAAGATGTAACATTATCTTTCTATGAGAACATGTTTTCACATCCTAAGTTGTTGTTCATTCTTGGGCCATGTCTCCTCTTGGTTCTTAGTTTGCTCATAGATTGTGATTCATCATAGATCATGATTCATTCTTAGGATTGTAATATGTTCTAGATTGTGGTTTTCCCTTAATTCTAATCTACTCAAGTCATAGCTATTTTTAGATGCCACAAAAAGCATTAAATATATTATTATATTTAACATTATGTATTGGAAATAACACAAGAAAATGTAGAAGGAAAAGTGAAAAGAAAATTTATAAATGTAAAAATTAGGAAGGAATAGGTAAATATATATAGGTAATGCTTTGCAGGTTCTTAGGGTTATCTTCCTTTAACATCTATCCCTTAAAGGTGGTCAAGTTTGTTTTGTTTCATTTCATCTCATTATTATTAATTGCAATTACTAGCTTTACAACTCCATGCTAGCTTGACCTTTAAGCTACTAGCATAAATATCTCAAGTCAAACTCCAAAATTTTTCCTCAAGAGACATACTTGTAGTTACAATGCACCTTTTCATTATGGATCTTCTTACAATAATTACAAAATGACACTATTCAAGAATGAAAATATGACAAAGAGCATCATGGCTAAAGTGTTGATGTTATGCATTCATAACATAATAGAGAAAACTTATACATCTTTTGTTTGCACATGTAGAAAGCATGGGAGTTGGAACACAAATCAAATAACTATATGTACCCCTTGGACATATAGCCTACACGTAAGTTTAGTAGAACTTTATAACTTAATGCTATACAATGTGTGAGTTTGCTACT
>MNCI01027496.1:88693-106224 GCA_015680685.1 Gnetum montanum
GCAGAATCCTGGAATACGCTACTGGGTTACCAAGCAGCCAATGCTCGTAATCAAGTTGTACTCATGCATTGCAACAAGCAGCCGATTCCTTGACTAGCCGTACACGTCCGTAGACGCTCGTAATCAAGTCGTACTTGTGCGCACTAGGAAAGCAGTAAATAAATAATAATAAAACCATGTACTGCAAGGTTTATCCAATCAAGTCCGTCTTTATTGCCGTACACAACTTGGGTTCAGGTTACAAGCTGCTCGAATAAAGAGCCGTTCACTCTAGGACTCCTACTGCGGGCACATGGAAAAAATTCTAACTCTAGAGTGATGAATCTGCCAAAGCTTTGCTACATCTAGCCAGGATTGGGAAATGAAGGGAGTGCCGCCTCTTATTTATAGATATGGCGGCAGACCATGATATGGCGTATACGATATCGCAGGGGAAGACGTGATATCGCGTACGCGATATCGCGGCACAGTGCATGTCGCGTCTCATCACTTGGTTTGATATAATAAGGATCTTCACCTAGTAGCCCCACGTCATAAGTTCAATTTTGTTAGGTAGCACTAAGTTATAAAAAAAATAAAAAACTTAAGTAAAAGAAACTTTGAAATTAGTTGGATGGATAGATCCAGGGTCTTAAGTAAAAATTCTAGTTTTATGGTTACTATATCACTTAATTTGATATAGACTTATATAGGAAATGATAAATAGTTTTCTTAATTTTTTAAAATTTTGACTTTAGTAAAAACTGTAAGGCAATACAACCATCAACCTGCATCATTGTTGGATTCATGTGCATTACAGCACATCAACCTACATCATTGTTGGATTCATGTGCATTACAGCACATCTAATGCCTATGATCAGGCATGTCGGAGTATTTGCTGTTATAGTAGCAATAGATCACTTTGCCATAAATTTCATTCCTCTAGTTATCCCACTGTGAAGAACCTATAAGATTGATTCTCTGTACCTTCGGTTGCTAGTTGCTTACTAATTTTGCACTTCCATGTTGAAAACAAACATCAACTCTTTGTAGCTGGGTCTCTAAATTTCTCTTTTGTTCTTTCATGTTGCAACAACCACTATCCTTTGCCCAGCCATTGCTTGTCTTGTCACGGCTTTGCCACACCTCGTGTTGTAGTTTTAGTGTTTGCTTGCTATCACCACTACGATAGCAACCCTGCTGCTGACCCATTTTCCATTCACTGCAACTCTCAGCATTTTGCACCTAGCTGTTCGCTGCTACTTGTTGCCTTTGTTCTTGCTGCTCCACAGTTTCCTCTTCTTCCGTTACACCTTCACTTATTCTGATAATCTGCAAATCCATAATGTTAATCTTCATTGGTATCATAGTTATATGGTCTATATTTTCCTGTGGAAAAGTGGCGCCTTCAATTACCACAGCACCGCATGATCTTTGCTAGCTTTCCTGTTTGCCGACACCTTCACTACCTATGTGTGCATGCTAATACTGCCATAGATGATTCTCGCAAATTGTGCCATGAATTTGGTCACTGAGAGCATGTTGCAAAACCCGATAGCAAATCAGGGTTGTGGCCTAAAAATTCAGATAGGAAATTGATTGCATAGTGACTTGTGAAGAAATTGTTGATATAGACACCTCTAGTTAGGCTTGGTAGTATTCATAAATGCTAGATTAGCATTGATTTTTTACTTCAAGCAGTGAATGAATTCTTTCCATGAAGAAATAATTTTTGCACCAACAAACGTGATGTTGTTCATGGAACATTTTTTTTTCCGGAATAAATGTTTCACCTTAATGTTACTTTATTTTTTTTAATGTCAATTTTTACTTTTACAATGTTAAGTTCTCTTTGTCGTTACTTTGTGTATATATATATATTCTAGTATTTAGAGTCTGTATTAAAGTTTTTAGCTTTTATGCATTATTTATATTATTATTTTTAGGCCTCATATGGGACATGAGCATTATTATTATTATTATATTGCATTTAACCCCTTGGCCAAGTGGAAGTTTATTTCTTCTATTATGGTTGTAATTCATTATTTTTGGATGTATAATCATTTAATATAATTTATTCTTTTGGGATGTATTATTATTTAACCCTTTAGCTGAGCGGGAGAACCTTGATATAATTTGTTATCTAGATTGTATAAATTTATACTCATGTCCCTTGGACTTGTAAGATAATTTGGGTAAAGAAGCTTTTTGGATATTTGGTTATTGCACTTGATTATGATGAAGCTTCCTTGAGAATTTTGCCCCTTAGGTCTTAGAAGATAAGGGATTGAACAAGAAGGGGTCAAGAGCCTTCATGTGTGGCCCATGCTTCAAGAGGTAAAATCCCCCAAAATAAAAAGTATAAATAAGGATGAATCCCTTGCATTGTAACTTGTCTTGCTTTTGCATTTGAGTTGAATTAAATAGAAGCTTTCCCTTCCTTTATTTCTTGAGTGTTCCTGTGTAAGCTTTATGTTCTTGGGGAAGCTCTCTTAGCTTTCCCTTTTCTCTTTTCTTGCATTCTTATAGCATGACCCTCTCAATTTGAGAAGTGAATCTCTTCTCATGGGTTCTTCTTCCAAGTTCTTGCAAGTTTTTCTTTAATAAATTTTTATAACTTAATGCATTCTCATATGTTTCTTATATGCATATCTCAATTTCAAGTTTCTAATATTAAATATATGTTTCCTCATATATCTAGTGAATATTTGAAGAATTTAGAAGTGGTTTTATACTTTAATTCAAGGGATTCACTCCCTATTTGTAGGTTCAAGTAAATTTCTCTCTATTTTCATGTTCATGTTCATGGGTTTCACTCCCTTCCATGTTAATTTCATGTAAAAGCACATAAATCTCTTTGCATGTGCTTGTTCTAAGGTTCTTTAGCTTGGGAGAGTCTTTCCTCATGTTTGTTTCATGTTTCTAAGATCATTTAAAGTTATTTTAGTGCAAACTTAAAAGTTTGTATATGTTTATGATGGTTTTGTACATGTTGTACACATAAGTTAAATTCAAGATTTAATTCATGTTTATCTTCTAATTCAAGCTTGTCTCACCATGTTTGGAGGTTATAGAACATTTCTTTAATATTTGTTTCTAAGTTTTAAGCCTCAAATTTTCATAGATTATGTTCAAAATTGTGCTTCAACATCATTTTCTATTTTCTAAAGAATCACACAACTTTAGTAGGAGTTTACCATGACTCATGGTAAACACATGCAGTTCTAGACAACCACAACCTCACCATGACTTTTGGTGGGCAACCACAACTCATGATGAGAAATCATAACCTTCCCATGACTTGTGGTCTACTCATGTGACAAATTTAATATACAAGGAGGTATCATGGAGGCTAGATTGTTTACCATGGCTTGACCATGACTCATGTCCAACCCATGGTGTTGATAAAGTTCATTTTCTCTTTGTTCTTGTAGACCATGATGTGTGACCAGCTTGTGGTATAATAACATGACTTAATCATGACTCATGGTCAACCATTATGACTCGGGGTATCATAAACTATGACCTTCTTGCAACTTGTAGTCTACTACTTGTGGTGGTTTAAATTAACTTCATAGAAGTTGAAATTTTTGTCACAACATGATCAAAGAAATTTTATTCTATTGTTAATCTCTAACATTGTAAATAGTATCATATCTAAATAATAGGTACAAGAAGTTATCCACTCATTAATGAACTTTTGAAAATACATGTAGGTTAACATGATGCACAACGAAAATGTAAAAATATTTAAATACATTGTGCATTATTTGGAGCTTAAGGAGGAATGCTTCACAGTTGCTAAGACCTCCAATATATATGCTATTGAGTCTAATATCTAAAAATCTAATTAAACTTAGAGAAAAAGAAGTCGTGGAAACTCCTCTCAACAAGAGCCTCCTGCAAAGAAGACTAAGGAGGCTAAGAAAAAGAGAAGGAAAAAAAGAAGGTAAGAAAGGCAAATCGAAGATGACTTATTTTAACTATGGTAGTCAAGGATACTTTGCTTGTGAATGAATTGAGCCTAATAAAGTATTTTCTTTTCCTATTTTTTTGCAATGATTATTTTGTATCATTTGGTATTTATGTTGTCAAAGCTTTTTCCATGTGGATTATAAACCCAAGAGCAATAGACCATGTAGCAAGAGATTAGGTCAACTTTGTTGACAACTTTGTTGAGTACTGTTGAATTTTAGTAGGGAGCATAAAGATAGACATGGAAAATACCTCTAGCATAGATGTACATATAAACTATGATGGGATCACATTCTATATTTCCATGATGTCTTTTGTGCATTAGAAATTTGACAAAATTTTCTTTTACTACTGCTTCATTAAAACTAGGTTTTAGTTTTATGTTTAAAGATCATTTTGTTATGATTAATCTAGAATTAATTTATTATGAATATGGTTTTGTTGATGATGGTTTCCTTAAGTTGGATATTAAATATCCTAATAAAGAAGATGGTTCTTTTTCATTCTTTACTTTTGTTGATAATGTTGCTGATAATTTCATTTTATGGAATACTAGGTTAGGTTATATTAAATAATAAAGTGATAAGGTTAGCTAGAGTTGGCTTATTAGGACCACTCACTAAAATCACTCTACCAAAGTATGAGCATTTTGTAACAAGAAAATAAACTAGAAAATCATTTGGTAAAGTCATGATGGCTAATGTTCCATTATAGTTAATCGATTCTAACATCTATGGATTAATGAATGTTAAGGTAATTCATGGCACCTCCTACTTCATCATATTTATAGATTATTACACATGTTAAGATCATATCTTTTTGGTTTCTCATATATTTGAGGTAATAGAATGCTCTAGAAAGTACATGAATATATATAAAACAATTAAAATCTTGAGGAACAATCATGGACATGAATATCTACTAGAATAGTTTAAAGGATTTTGTGATGAGAAAGAAATCATTAGATATTCAATGATTCATGAAACTTCTCAATAGAATGATGATGTTGAGAGGAGAATTCATACCTTACTGAATATGATAAGATCGACGATGATATAGGGAAAGCTTTTCATTAGTTTTTTGGGATATGCACTATTGATTGCAACCTACATCTTTAATCTTGTTCCAAGTAAATCAATATGTTCTAGCCATATGAATTATGGATTGGTAGAAAGCCAAGTCTAGATAATTTATTACATTCGTGATTTGAAGCCCATCTACCTAATAATTCTCATAGATTTAGGAAGCTAGGTCCAAAAGGAAAAAGTATTTATAAGGTACCCTACTCTAAGGGATATGGGTTCATTGGAGAACTACGAGATGGAATTGTAACTAAGATAGAATTAATGGATGTTGAGTTTCAGGAGGAGGATTTTCTTTAGAGAGAGAAATAGATAAATATTTTATCATTTATGAAGTAGAGGATCCTAATTTTGTTGCTATTATCAAGCTAAAAAAAACTAAGAAAGAGATTCCTTAATTTCCTAGGGAGAGTGGGAATGACTTATTCATTACTAAATCACATTCACAAAATGAAACCTCACAAGAATACTAGCTATGTAAGAGCACTCACATAAGTATCTCTGTCATTATTTTGAAATTCAAAAAAAAAAAAAAGTACTTGTGATGGACATGCATGATGATGAGCTACATAAAAATTATGATGCTCTATCATCACTTGATAGTAAGAAATGATTGAATGCTATGATGAAAGAGATGGATTCTTTGAAGACCAATCATGTGTGGGACTTGGTTGGCCTTTCGCTTGGGCATAAGACCATTGGAAGTAAATATATCTTAAAGATTATGTGCAAGGAAGATGGTTTCATTAAAAAACATAAGACATTCCTTGTAGCAAAGGAGTATACCCAATAGGAGGGTATAGATTATGAAGAAACCTTCACACTAATAGTAAGATTTGGTTCTTTTCATCTCATTCTAGCTATAGTTGCATATCTTAATTTGGAGCTTTACCAAATGGGTGTTAAGACTACATTTCTCTATGGAGAACTAGATGAAAAAATTTATATGATGTAACCCCATAGATTCATAGTGAAAGGTTATGATCACAAGGTTTGCAAACTCCAATGATCCATTTATGAATTAAAATATTCATCCATATAGTGGTATTTAGATTTCATCATACCATCAGTACTAATGAGCTTACAATAATTGAATAAGATCATTGGATATATGTTAAGAGATTCAATAAAAAAATTTATTATTATTTCCTTATATGTGGATGATATTTTACTAGTCAATAATCATAAAGAGATGGTGATCACCATAAAAAGGTGACTGTCCTTAAACTTTGAAATGAAGAAGATGGGTGAAAAATATTTTTTGCTTGTTCTAAAAGTTCAAGAAGACTTCTTGGCCTTTCACAAGATATCTACCTATAGAAACTTCTTGAGAAATTTAAAATGCATAATTGCAAATCCATTGATACATCCATTGCTAAAGGTGAGAATTTGACCCTTAATCAATACCTAAAAATTCTCATAGACAAGAAGAAAATGATTTGTGTGCTATATGTTACTGCACTTAGGAGCTTAATGTATACAATTATATGCACTTTACTTAACATATGCTTTGTAGTAGGGTTGGTTAGTTGTTACTAGTCAAATGCTAGATCTGCATATTGAAAAGTAATTGATAGGATTTTAAATAGGATTATGGACTATATGCTTTATTATCAAGGATCAGATTTGTGATTTGTGGATTGTAGTGATGCTGATTGGGGCAATGGCCTAGATGAATGCAAATCAAAATTAGGATATGCTTTCTTGTTAAACTATGGCATCATATCTTAGAGTAAAAAGAAGCAAACTTGTGTAGTCCTATCCACCAAGGAGGCAAAGTTTGTTTCATGTTCAACAAAAATACAAGAAGCCATTTTGTTGAGGAGTTACCTTCAAGCACTTGGAATAATTAGAGATACATTAGGACTCATGAAAATCCATTATGATAGCATGGAAATAGTTGCATATTTGAAGGATCCTAAGTACCTTGACAAGATAAAGCACATTAATATAAAATATAAATTTATTTGATAAATAATCATGAAGGAGGAAGTGATCCTACAACACATTTATACAAGTCATATGATAGAAAATCCTTTAACTAAACCCATTCCTAGAGATGTATTTATGGCTCATGTTGAAGCCTTGGGGCTACATAGAATTTGATTGCATGTATGAGTAATCATTGCTTATATCATGTATTGAGGAATTTTTCATTTATGCACATAGTTCCATTTTCATATGTGGTGTAAGTATTTCTTTTACATGTATGTGGGTCATATGAGTATGTCATTAGGCTTGATTGGTTTACTCACATAAACAATCATCCTTTGGCACTTGTAGATTAGTGAGTAAAGGATGAGATATATAAACTATCATCTTGGTATAGAGACCAATATAAAGTCTCTATAA
This sequence comes from Gnetum montanum, assembly GCA_015680685.1. Classification (NCBI taxonomy): domain Eukaryota; kingdom Viridiplantae; phylum Streptophyta; class Gnetopsida; order Gnetales; family Gnetaceae; genus Gnetum; species Gnetum montanum. The sequence continues at coordinate 96,084 of MNCI01027496.1, forward strand.
GAAGACTGAATATGAATGATCCCATGATCCATATTAGCCTAAAAGTTAAAGTTGGATGCAAGTTTTTTTTTTCATAGCATCATTGATGAGTGGTGAGGTATCCCTACACTCAACCATATGAATACGAGTGTTCATGCATGATCTAGTTGAACTCCATGGACATGCTAGTTGTGGTATCTAGATCGTTACACATTGATCGCAGTTTGCTATCTTTCCACATGGACTAGTATTTTCTTTTTCACGTATGGTTTAGTCCAGAGTGAGGCATATGATGTGATACTAAACTAATGCTACTCCTAGAGACAATGGAAAATAATCTTGATTAAACTAATAAGCAGTAGGAAATTAAGTCTAAGCTAGCCTAAGTGTGATGAGCATCCATTCCTTAATCATCTGTACACATCTTGGACCTCATGCATGACTACTATTGGGATTACCAAGCGTAGATCCTAGGTACGCTATTGGGTTACGAAGTAGTCACACTTAAATGCTCGTGATTAAGTCATACTCATTCCTTGTTAACAATAAAAATAGTAAATGATGGTAAAGAAATATTAACTAAGAAAAGAATAAATAACAATAACAATTAAATAATTAAACTAAGTGAATGCTACAATGATGAAGGAATCTCGATCTTTATTGCCGATCATGTGTGTGTCCAAGTACATCACACTCGATTAAAGGTTCCATACAATTACAAGCATCACACTATAGGCATGCACTGGGAAAATATTCTAACTCTTGCGAGCACAAACTGCAAAATTCTGGCTACAACTAATTCCTAAGATGCCTAAGCGCGGCGGGTGCACGCTTATTTATAGGCTAGAATAGACGTTGCATATACAGGGCCATGTATACAGGGTCTAGTAAATGTAGCAGGCTTAGTATATGGGGCCTAGTTAACCACGATTCATCATACCCCCACGACTTAATAACAACTTGTCCTTGAGTCAAAGAAAGTGAGGAACAAGCTCAATTGATTACACAATGGATAGGTATGGGATTATTGACTGACCAAAAATTTATTCATGCCACAGCAGATATGACAAAAACAAAATTGGGACATAGACACAGAATTACAAAACTTTGTTGGAACTCATGTGGGTCCTGGTGGTAGTGGCTCCTCCATCGGTTCCTTTCCTTTGTCCTATGCATCAGGCTTCTGAGATTGATATCATTGAAGAAGCACCTAACGTTTCTCCTCTTCTATTTGAGGATTATGAGCCATCCATGCTGATGTTCCAATGTTTGATGGAGTTGGCACTTTTCATGGACACAGTAGTTGCGGGAAAATTTGATTGGCCTTGACATGCCATGCCGCAAATAGCTGTCATTCCTCTTCATAAGCTCGGGCCCTAACCTCTCCTCCATTTTCTTGGATAGATTATGTAGTAACAAGAGTTTCATGATGGATGCTAAATGATTGCCTTTTTCTCTACATGTTCTGCATGAGGTCCTTGGCCTCTGCCTCCCCTAGGTTGTTCGGTTGTACCTTGAGAAGGTCCTCCTTGTTGTCTTCTTTTAGGGGACATCTATGATCACACAAAGATCAATTGTTAGTAAGGTAATTGAGAAAAAAGTTCAATGATTTCATACCTTACTCATTGTATTTCAACACTGGTGGTGAGCAATGGCTAGAATTGCCACATGAGTTGCAATAGAGTAGTAGTAGAGACAACTAAAGGGAAATTGTTACTACAATAGGAAGAGAAAAAGAAAAGTTCTAATATTCAAATACAAAGATATTATATTTATTTCCACCATGGAAGTGTAGAATTAGCAAGCAACTAATAACAAAAGGTATAAAGCATCAGTCTTATGGACTCTTTGTAGTGGGAATTGTGGAGCTGTACAATGGATAGTAGAGTGATCTATTGCTAGTGCAATAGCAATCCCTCATCTTTATTATGGCATGCTTGATTGTGGGAATCAAATTTACTATAATGCACATGAACCTAACATCCTCCCATAATGCACATGAACCCAACATCCTCCCAGTCACCTAAGATAGCATATGCCATAAAGGCTTCAACTGTGCTCATCTAGCAAACTATTCCTTTTGTAAAGCCAAATCCATGATGTGATCCATCTAAGTTCCTTTTTTTATATTTGGAAATTGCATATTGGTAACTAGTTAAGTCTAATATAGAGACATCAATCCTAGAGTAGCTCAAAGATGCTCCAAACTTATCAAAATCACATTGGCCCAAGTATCTCTAATTCCTTCAAGTGTCATACTTAACGTCTTGTTTATAATGAGTGAAGCAAGATATTCATGATCATATCACTACTCAAAGGTAATACAACTTGGCAACTATGAATAAAGTGCATAGATGTGATCAAAATGTTAGCCCTTTATTCTAATGTTGTTAGGCTTTAAATCAACTATTTTCTCAGTGATGTCCTATGAGGCCATATTATTCATGGCTATATATAACATTTTAAAGTAGCAATCATCAACCTTTTGTTTGATGACATAGTTAAAGGTTAAAAGAGAACTTCTATAAAATAACTATGTTGTATTCATAAGGACTCACATGATGAGGAAGTAAGGATCTATTCACTTACATTCTTACACTTGGATTATTAGCACATGTACCATGAAATACATGCTATAATAGAGAGTCTCATCTACAAGTGAGTGCATGTCTCTTTCTCTAATACCAAAAGAACCTTGGTTCATTTAGTTCTTAAGAAAATAACCTAAGTTCTTTATGATTGATGAATTTTGGTTAACCAGGCCCCATATACTAAGCATGCTGCATATACTAGGCCCCATATACTAAGCTCGTTGCATATATGTGGCCCCGTATATGCAGCCCCATATACGCAATGTCTATTCTAGCCTATAAATAAGCATGCACCCGTCATGCTTAGGCATCTTAGGAATTAGTTGTAGCTAGACTCTTGCAGTTTGGTCCCGTAAGAGTTAGAATATTTTCCCAGTGCATGCCCGTAGTGTGATGCTTGTAATTGTATGGAACCTTTATTCGAGTGTGATGTACTTGAACACACACATGATTGGCAATAAAGATCAAGATTGCTTCATCATTGTAGCATTCACTTAGTTTAATTATTTAATTGTTATTGTTATTTATTGTTTTCTTAGTTAATATTTCTTTACCATCATTTACTATTCTTGTTGTTAACTATGAAATGAGTACGACTTAATCACAAGCATTTAAGTATGACTACTTGGTAACCCAATAGCGTACCTAGGATCTAGGCTTGGTAATCCTAGTAGTAGTCATGCACGAGGTCCAAGATGTGTATGGATGATTAAGGAATGGATTCTCATCACACATAGGCTAGCTTAAACTTCATTTCCTACTACTTATTAGTTTAATCAAGATTATTTTCCATTGTCTCTAGGAGTAGCATTAGTTTAGGATCACATCATATGCCTCACTCTAGACTAAACCATATGTGACAAAGCAAATACTAGTCTAAGTGGGAAGACAGTGAACTGTGATCAACGTGTAATGATCTAGATACCACAACTAGCTTGTCCATGGAGTTCAATCAGATCATGCGTGAACACTCGTATTCATATGGTTGAGGGTAGGGGTACCTCACTGCTTATCATTGGATCCATTGCCAAGGACGATGCTAGCTATTTAGATTAGTTATATCATACAAGATCACTGTAACAAGTATTAACGATATATTGTTTAGAAAAGAAATTAAATTCAATTCAATTAAGTCACACACAATTCACAACAATGTCTCTCTCACAAGACTATGACAATGCAACAACTAGTAGGGCAACTCATTGAAGAACCAACAAATTATATGATAATGAAGATGAAGTTTGGACTACCCAATTTGATGTAGGGGTCTCTTATGAGCATCAACGCAAACAACATCATCCCAACTCACAACTGCATAACATACCTAGTGACGATGAACCCCTACTGGCCACTACAAGCTTAACGAAAATACAAGAGGTTGTTCGAATAGCTCGCAAGCATCGTAAGGAAAGTTGTCTACCCGTGCTTGATTTAAACAACTTTCCCAAGTTTCCAAGAGGCTATGATTGAGATCTGGAACAACATTTACAAGTCTTATACGATGCCTGTACATGGAACAATATTGATAATGGGTGCCAAAAACTTAAGCTCTTTCCTTTGACACTCATTGGCCAAGCAAAAGTATGGTATAGGTCGTTAAAACCAAAATCAATTCAATGTTGGCCAACAATAGTAGAACTCTTGAATGAAAGATATCAAACCTATGAGAGAGTGTCAACCTTGAGGAGACAAATCCAAGAATGGAAACAAGTGCAACATGAACCCTTAGACATGGCCTTAGAAAGATATTATGCACTGTTAAACAATTGCCCAAGCCATGGGTTCTCTGAGGAAAGGCTAATGTACCATATCATAGATGGGCTCTGTAATGAAACAAAGGAGATCCTAGGGATGTACACCTGAGGTCAACTATATGAGCTAGAAACCCATCAATTCCAAGAGCTTATTAAGTGGGTAGCAAAAGAAGAAGGAGAAATAGCCAAACGGGAGAATATTGAAAGTTCTCAACAGGACCAAAATATCAGCTTAACAAGGGTCCATGATCATGAATAGGAGAAATCAACTCACTTCAAGGAGGTGGAATCATCTTTGTCAATCCTAAAATCACTAGATGAAATTGAGGCAAAGATCAATAAGATGATGGACTGGGTACATGAAAGATGTGGACAATATGCCAACATTATTAGAGGAAGAACTATGCCAAATCAAGAAACAGGATAGGACACCATGCAACAATCGAAACAAAGGGTAGAAGATAATAAGAATAAGAACTCAACTACCAATTTCACATATCAATGTAACATCTATCTGTACGATCACCCAAAAGGCTAATATCTAGTTTTGTCACATTTACATGAGCATTGGGGAGGAATGTTACATCCATATTTCCTACAGAAATATCAAGTTCAACCACAGTGGCAAAAATCTCAGTCATGGGGGAGGCCACTGCCAATTAGACCATACCCGTCGTATGTCCCAACACCAAATTATTATTAAGTTCAACACCTTGTTTCTCCAACGGGATCAGCATCCTCTACCTCACCTCATCGTTATCATTCTCCCAAGTACTATCCACCCATGTCCTCTCCAACAAGATCACCACCTCATGTGTCTTACACTTCTCCTCAACCTCAATATTCTCATACTTCACCCCCTTCTACATCACCACCACCTATGCCAAAATATTTTTCACCATAGCACCAACCTACAAACGTTACTTGTGTTGCTACTTTCAACAATAGTGGAGGTCCTTCACAACATTGAAGGCGTCCCTTCTTTGGACGTGACTGTTGAAAGGGACACCATAGTTCAAAAACCATTGCATCCACCAACTCAACACAAGTTTAGCACTGTGATGCTTCTTCTTCCTAGAACCTAATGCCTCCTGTTACTCTATCTAGGCCAACAATTAACACTCCAACAACCATGGAGCCCAATGAATATTGCCACATGGGGAGACATGTTGATCCTTGCATACCATCTTGCAATCACAAATACCATAGTGGATCAACTCCTTATAAATTAACCACATCTTATAACTTTCCCCACTATGTCAATTCTAATCAAGTGTGTGAACCCCAATGGGGTAAGTATGACCAAGTCCCAATATTTCCAACATGCAAGGATCCCCACCTTTCATTTATTAATTCTAGCCATGCTCAACTATTTAGCTATGGGGGTATCCTCCATTCTAACAACATAGAATTAATAAATATTTTTTTGTTTCTTTAATTTTTCAACTTTTTTTTCTAGTTTTTCACCTTTTAATTTATTGTTTTATTCTTTTGTCTTTTCATCTTTTTATGAGTAATCTCATCTACGAATAAAACACTCATTTGGCTCGTTGGTTGAGGTGTTGTTTTATGTTATCAAGTCTCAAGTGATTGATTATTTGAACAGATAACCCACCACATCCAGCCAACCATTCTATTAATAAGAGGTTCTACTCTGGGTACGATGATATTCTTGACATCATTAAAACTTAAAGTAAATTTGTGCTCATTATGCCTAGAGGGAAAAATGATGGACTAAGAGGGAATGGCCAGGGTGTGACATCAAGGTAACTTGTGGATTCTCTTTGGTGACATTTGTAGGTGCTATCATGCAGCTTGGTTTTACTAAGATCCTTTTAGATCTAACAAAAAATGGGAGTAAGAGTATTAAAGGCACCCAATAAAGAAGCTAACACTATTCTAGGGAGCCCCACTGGAAAGACATGCACCCATGCCTGAAGGTAGGTGGCTTCTCTGGATTAAAATTACTCCAAAAAAAGAGAGAGAAAAAGAAGAAGAGAGTGTGCCAAAGTGGCCAAACAAAAAGTATGCTACAAAGAAATTCCAAGTCACTCCTCCCTTGCACAAAATGCAAAGTGATCGTACACCTTGTTATCATGGTCCTCTTATGGTTGTTCATCATTGGATGAAACAATGCAATGTCACTAATCGGAGGAATGGACTTGGTCTTGATTTTGGAGCGATGGGCTAATGACACATTAATCATGCCCTACACTCAAGATTCAGTGTGCCCTGAGTCAATTACCTCACGTCCCAATCTCTGTAATTCCTTCTCTGATTCATTCCATCTTGTTGTTCATGTGTTTGTGACCCGTGTCTTGTGTAGCATTGACTTCATACCTCATCATGGTGGTATCTACATGTGTGTGTTTGTTGCATCGGTATAGATTACATTTAACCCTTCTAGTACCTACAGACATTTTAAGGTGTGGTTGCACAAGGGCATTATAGGTTGGAACCTACTTTGGGGAGGACCCACTTGCGTGATTTTTGTAATTTCTACTTTTTGCACACCACCACATCATCTTATACCCTCCTAGTACTTCATTGCCAAATCTATTCTTTTCATTGTCATCGTTTTATCAAACGTTCCTCAAACTAGGTCTGACATTAAACTTTTAGGGAAACTTCCTTGAAAAAATTTCTAACTCTAAAATCACACTAAGTGAAGAGTTCAACATTTATTAAAGACAATGAGTAAGGTATGAAATCGTTGAACTTTTTTCTCAATAGCCTTACTAACAATTGATCTTTGTGTGATCATAGATGGCCCCTAAAAGCAGACAATAAGGAGGACCTTCTCAAGGTGTAACCAAACAACCTAGGGGAGGCAGAGGCCAAGGATCTCATGTAAAACATGTAGAGAAAAAGGCAATCATTTAGCATCCATCATGAAACTCTTGTTACTACATAATCTATCCAAGAAAAGGGAGAAGAGGTCAGGGCCCGAGCCTATGAAGAAGAATGAAGGCTATTTGCAGCATGGCATGTCAAGGCCAATCAAATGTTCCCGTAGCTACTGTGTCCATGAAAAGTGCCAACTCCATCAAACATTGGAACATCAGCATGGATGGCTCATAATCCTCAAATAGAAGAGGAGAAACGTTAGGTGCTTCTTCAATGGTATCAATCTCAAAAGCCTGATGCATAGGACAAAGGAAAGAAACCGATGGAGGAGCCACTACCACCAGGACCCACATGAGTTCTAACAAAGTTTTGTAATTCTATGTCTATGTTCCAATTTTGTTTTTGTCATATCTGCTGTGGCATGAATAAATTTTTGGTCAGCCAATAATCCCATACCTATCCACTGTGTAATCAATTGAGCTTGTTCCTCACTTTCTCTGACTCAAGGACGAGTTGTTATTAAGTCGTGGGGGTATGATGAATCGTGGTTAACCAGGCCCCATATACTAGGCCCCGTATACTAAGCCTGCTGCATATACTAGACCCCATATATGCAACGTCTATTCTAGCCTATAAATAAGGGTGCACCCGCCGCGCTTAGGCATCTTAGGAATTAGTTGTAGCTAGACTTTTGTAGTTTGTTCTCACAAGAGTTAGAATATTTTCCCAGTGCATGCCTACAGTGTTATGCTTGTAATTGTACGGAACCTTTATTCAAGTGTGATGTACTTGGACACACACATGATTGGCAATAAATATCAAGATAACTTCATCATTGCAGCATTCACTTAGTTTAATTATTTAGTTGTTATTGTTAATTGTTATTGTTATTTATTATTTTCTTAGTTAATATTTCTTTACCATCATTTACTATTCTTGTTGTTAATTGCAGAATGAGTACGACTTAATCACGAGCATTTAAGTGTGACTACTTGGTAACCCAATAGCATACCTAGGATCTACGCTTGGTAATCCCAGTTGTAGTCATGCATGAGGTCCAAGATGTGTACGGATGATTAAGGAATGAATGCTCATCACACTTAGGCTAGCTTAGACTTCATTTCCTACTACTTATTAGTTTAATCAAGATTATTTTCCATTGTCTCTAGGAGTAGCATTAGTTTAGGATCACATCATATGCCTCACTCTGGACTAAACCGTACGTGACAAAGAAAATACTAGTCCATGTGAAAAGACAGCAAACTGCAATCAACGTGTAACGATCTAGATACCACAACTAGCCTGTCCATGGAGTTCAACTAGATCATGCATGAACGCTCGTATTCATATGGTTGAGTGTAGGGATACCTTGCCACTCATCAATGATGCTATGAAAAAAAAAAACTTGCATCCAACTTTAACTTTTAGGCTAATATGAATCATGGGATCATTCATATTCAATATTCTTACAGAGACTTTATATTGGTCTCTATACCAAGATGATAGTTTAGATATCTCATCCTTTACTCACTAATCTACAAGTGCCAAAGGATGATTGTTTATGTGAGTAAACCAATCAAGCCTAATGACATACTCATATGATCCACATACATGTAAAAGAAATACTTACACCACATATGAAAATGGAACTATGTGCATAAATGAAAAATTCCTCAATACATGATATAAGCAATGATTACTCATACATGCAATCAAATTCTATGTAGCCCCAAGGCTTCAACATGAGCCATAAATACATCTCTAGGAATGGGTTTAGTTAAAGGATCTGCTATCATATGACTTGTATAAATGTGTTGTAGGATCACTTCCTCCTTCATGATTATTTCTCAAATAAATTTATATTTTATATTAATATGCTTTATCTTGTCATGGTACTTAGGATCCTTCAAATATGCAACTATTGCCATGCTATCATAATGGATTGTCATGAGTCCTAATGTATCTCTAATTATTCCAAGTTTTTGAAGGTAACTCCTCAACAAAATGGCTTCTTGTATTTTTGTTGAACATGAAACAAAATTTTCCTCCATGGTGGATAGGACTACACAAGTTTGCTTCTTTTTACTCTAAGATATGATGCCATAGTTCAACAAGAAATCATATCCTAATGTTGATTTGCATTCATCTAGGTCATTGCCCCAATCAACATCACTACAATCCATAAATCACAAATATAATCCTTGATAATAAAGCATATAGTCCATAATCATATTTAAAATCCTATCAATTACTTTTCAATATGCAGATCTAGCATTTGACTAGTAACAACTAACCAACCCTACTACAAAGCATATGTTAAGTAAAGTGCATATAATTGTATCCATTAAGCTCCTAATTGTAGTAACATATAGCACACAAATCATTTTCTTCTTGTCTATGAGAATTTTTAGGTATTGATTAAGGGTCAAATTCTCACCTTTAGCAATGGATGTATCAATGGATTTGCAATTATGCATTTTGAATTTCTCAAGAAGTTTCTATAGGCAGATATCTTGTGAAAGGCCAAGAAGTCTTCTTGAACTTTTACAACAATCACCTTTTTATGGTGATTGATGAGTGGCGAGGTACCCCTACACTCAACCATACGAAACGAGCGTCGCACGCGCGATTCTGTCGAACTCCGCAGATGGACTAGTTGTGGTATCTAGATAGCTAGCCTTAGGTCGCAGTACGTTGTCTTCCCATCTAGACTAGTTTTGCATATGTCACGTATGGTTTAGTCTAGATGAGGTGTATGATGTGTTTCCTAATCTACACTACTCCTGAAGGCGGTGGAGAATAATACTAACTAAGCTAAGCTAAGAGGAAAAAAGGTAAGAAAATCTAATCTAGCCTAAGTGCGACAAGCAACCGATTCCTTGATCAACCGTACACATCTTGGACTTCGTGCACGACTGCCACTGGGACTACCAAGCATAGGCCTAGGTACGCCACTGGGATTACCAAGCG